>PIJE02000143.1:0-15595 GCA_002895965.2 Coryphaenoides rupestris
CACGTGTGCGTTGAAGTCCCCCAGTAGAACTATGGAGTCCCCGGACGGAACCCTTTCCAGGATGTCACCCAAGGACTCCACGATTATGTTCAAGAAAATTTCCCAGAAAAGATGTTTTTTTTAAATCTACAAAATTAACATTGCCAATTATTTCTGCTACAAGGGACAATTTTAGCAATATAATATTCACTGCAATATTATGTCAACATAATTTAAAGATGTTTAAATTATACAAGAGGAATTTTTAACTGATCGATGTAACTGCATTATTTTTTGGTGAATATTATAAATCCAGACTTTCTTTTTTATAATTTTCATCTAACAATATTGTTATGGTGCTATCATGATGTTGGAAGATTCCAAATAAACAAACAGCAAAAATATGAAACATATACCTGTACGTCTCATAGCATATGTGTGGTATACAGTATGTGTTTGTGGATTATTTTTTTTTTTTTAAATAACTACTTTTTCCCCGCCTACATTAATTTTGTCCGTTATCATTCCTCCAATCAATCCTCGCCGCTATCACAACCCCATTGTGTTTACAACGCAATTCACACAACACACACTTTATCGATCATACCCTTCTCTCATAACAACTCCTCCTCCTCCTGCTCCCTCCCTTCCTCCCTTCCTACCCCCTTCCTCTCCTTCCTAGGGAGCAAAGCATGACTCCTCATCACTGGGGGGGTCGGTGGGGTGAGGTTGGTTGTTGGGGGGATTGGGGGAGCTGGTCCTCCTCCTCCTCTTATTGAGAGTAACGCACGGGCAGCACACTACAACACAGTCGTTTTCACCCCCTTTTTTTTTTTATTTGATTGTTCCATGCCAGACTGCACCTGTGGGTGGCCGAGTTGCCACTAGGTTCGGTACAATCAAAACTTCTGAAAATTCAACACTAATCTGAGGTTTTGGGAATAGGGAAGGGGAGGGGGGTGATTCGAAAGCCACAGTGTTTTTTTTTCTGATACATTCCATTGATTGGGTTTTGTTTTGCACTTTGTTTTGCGCTGAAGCGTTCGGTGGAAGTGTTTCGGCGAGGCTGCACACCATCCATGCACGATCGTGTCGTGGAATGGTGAAAATAAAAAGTGGTCCATATACTGTATGCGTCATTATATTATACATTATTATATGGCTGTGTTACTTGCATTTACATTTAGGGCATTTGGCAGACGCTTTTGCTTGCATAAAGATAAGAATAGAGCTGTTTTTGAGCATTCTTCCTGCATTGTGATTGTCTCACTCTGATTGGCTCATTCGGATTGGCTCTGATTGGCTCGCTCGCGCGCGGTTCGGAAACTTTGATTTTGTTGTTGTTTTTGGCGGCCACACGAAATGTGAGTTTGTATCTCGTTTCAACCGTTTTCAAAGTTTCTACGTTTTTTTAACAAAACCTGAAAGAAAAAAAAGGTCCAAAAAAGCGGGAACTGGAAGTTGAAAATAACTAATTGTAATAAAATGATTGAACTGCTAAAATAGGCCATAATAAAAAACGATAATAAAACACTGTTGGGAGTTGTGGATGTATTGATCGTGTGGGCCGGTAACTTTCCACTCTGCTGTGTGGCCTACGTGACTAGTTAGCTTCACTCTTATCTGTTTTCCCCGGGAGACCTCTGAGACGCACTCGCAGCTGTTGTTGTGGGAACCGGTTGCGTCTCCTATCTGGACTGGCGGTCCCACGCAAGGGCTCAACGTGAGACCTTGCAGTCTCTGCACCTTTTGTGTGGCACGGGAGGCCATGATATCCGTGCTTCAAGTTAACTGTTTGTCTGTCTGTTACATCCCCACGTGGGGCCTGGGGTCCTGGCGTCTCCGGATTGGCTGTCTGGGGTGTGGGGACGGAAGGGTCTCCATGGACGGCCTTGTTGTCCCTGCTCCCTGAATGGCTGTCTTGGAGGCGTTTCTATGTCTGTTGTGTCTATATGTAAATGCTTCTCTTTCTCCCATGCAAACTGTATATATGCTCTGTGTATGTAAATAAACTTTGAATCATTCCTGGTGATACTGCCTTGTGTCACATTGATTCCCGAGCTCGCTGCTTTGCTACAGACAATCCAGAACCTGAACCTGAACTCCAGCCACAATAGATGACCGCTCGAAACTGCGCATAACAAACACTTATTAACCTCCTTTGCTCGGTTAATAAGTAGTATACAAGCAGTCAGGTACATATGGAAACCATAGCCTGTAACTTACAATATCCGCTGTGAAACCTTTAACGTGATAAATGACAGCGACGAAAACCAATGCAGCTGTTTTCGAATCCGAAATGCTGAACTCAACTTCAGAAAAAAAAAAAAAGTCCTTAAAATATAGATATATATGTATGAAATTATACATTGGATAAATATATCCAATATTTTGAACTGTGAGTTAATCTCGGGGACCTCCGCCTGTATTTCAGCGTATGCAATATTCATGGTTGAGCCGTTGACTGCGATTTGAGTGGGAACTATAGTTCATGTGCATTTTTGATGGATTGCGCGTCCTCTCCCACTCTATATGGATGGAACAGCTCGGGTGAAGGTCAGTGATTCTCTTACTACTTTTCCCTTTCCTTTCCCTGCTCCCTTTTTTCTCCGGAAGAACGCCAGCATTCTGCCATTCCGTCAGTCTGTATATTCCCCTCCAGCGGTTCTGCTGGAGCGGCAGAACCAACCGAGGAGGCTGACGTCCTCGTTTGGTTTTCCAGGCCAAGATGGAGGAGTCCCCCCTTGAAGTTCCCGCCCTCTTTTTGGTATTATTGTTTCTCTTGCGTTTTTTTTGTCCTCCACGACAACAATCGTAAGGAACGTGACGTAACGTAACGTAACGTAGCGTTTGGTAAAAGTGCAGACTGGTGGCTTTCCAAGAGCTGTCTCCTCTCTGTACGGTTTGACAGAACAGAACATAAATCTCGCCGACTCACAGCAGCGGTACTTGAACCCTCGACCCTCGGCTCCCAGGTGACTCCTCAGCGTGGTGGCGGGGACGCAGTTAGCCGCGGCCCACCTCACGTTATGTCCTCACCGCCGCTGCTGTCTCCATGCTCACATAAAGAGACCCTGTGCAGTATAAAAGCGGAGCATGTGTGTATGTCTGTGTGTGTGTTTTTACTGTATGCGTTTGTAAGTGCGTGTGTGTGTATGTCTTTAGATGTGTGTGTGTGTGTATGTCTGTGTGTGTGTGTGCATGAGAGACAGAGAGAAGGTGCCATGTGTGTCTATATGGGTGCGTGTGTCTGTCACTAGAAAGTGTCTGTGTGGGGTTTCGTGTGTATGTCACTAGTGAGTATGTGTGTGCGAGTGGATCTAACAGGTGCAGCTGGCTTGACTCACGCGTGTCTCTGTGACATGTGTCATGTGACATGAGGCTGTGTGGAGCCGCTTGTCCTGTCTGCTGTGATGGGCACATGCACACGCACACACATAAACACATTTGCACACTATGTAAACACACCTACACATAGACACATCTACACATGAACACACAAACTATATCTATACGATAGAGATGATATCTATCTATATATATATAAATATACAGTATATGCCTTTATTATACAGCAAAACAGCAAAGCAAGACAATTTTACAATGTAGAATGTATCTGTGATATACGTTTAAAAATAGTATCTTCTACCCTCTGTGTCCACTTTGTAATTCTGGAGAAAATGGCGAAAAGATACTGCTTTG
Source organism: Coryphaenoides rupestris (assembly GCA_002895965.2). Taxonomy (NCBI): domain Eukaryota; kingdom Metazoa; phylum Chordata; class Actinopteri; order Gadiformes; family Macrouridae; genus Coryphaenoides; species Coryphaenoides rupestris. Next base: position 3,682 of record PIJE02000143.1, read on the forward strand.
TTGTAATCTGGACCTAGTTTTCAATCCCAACACCGCTCTCTCTCTCTCTCTCTCTCTGCATTTTGGTGCGGTAGCGTCGGCAGTCGGCGACAGGCCGGTCGCTGGAGGCGGAGGTACGGGGCTGGAGGGGCTTAACAATGCCATTGTTATTTTCTTGGAGTGTGGATAAAGTGAACTTGGTTGTGGAGCGAGGTGTCGTTATTGCACTTTGAAGATGACAATGTAATGGTGATGGATGGTGAGGAAACAGTGGTTAGCACAGAGGTTGAAGAGAACAAGACCAGTGGAGATGCCTAGAGTCTGTCCTAGAAGAAGATGAGATGATTACAGATGGAGATCTCTGTCGAATTTCATACAAGAGGAAACCTTCAGAGGCAAATCAGTCCATCAGTAAGGCTAAGAAATCAGCTAAAAAGCCTGCGAAAGCATCAATGAGCCAACCTGAGCAGAGCGTGGAGGACGTCATTATAGACAGTGACAGTGATGAGTCTCAACCCTCCACCCAGCCAGACAGAAAGAGTGGCTATTCATTAACCAGAATCAGAAAATTTCTGCAAGACACCAAGGGTGCAAGGGGTGTTAAGGTGGAAAAAAAATTCCCCGATTTAAAACTCTTTGTGGAGTCTGCAAAACACCTAATGTGAAACTCTGCAGATCTAAGTGATGAGTCCTTCACTGAGCAGGAGATCTGACAAGCTAGATAGAAATCACCAGGAGCCCCACTCTGCGTCTCGAAAACGTCTCTCTAGTCTTATTGAAACTCATGAGCTGTGTGACATGTGGAAACGTTTTCATAAAAGTCAGAGGCAATACACGTGGGTTCACGCCAGAGACAACTTTTTATCCTTGGCCAGACTCGATCGGTTTTAGCATTTTAAACACCATTTTTGTGTTTTTAACAATTGTTTTATAAACCCCGTTGGGTTTTCTGATCACTGTCTTGTGCACTGCTACGTTTTTATACAGCATGTAAAGCCACAAAGCGCCGACTGACATTTTAACACAGCGCTTTTACAAGATCAACATTTTTGAGATGCTTTCACCTTTTTATGGCGTGTTCACCAAGACAGGTTTTAGTTCTCTGCAACAGTGGTGGGATGTTGGAAAAAGTTAAGTAAAGCAGTTCTGCCAGCAGTACACTCTCAATGTCACAAGAGACATAGCCAGATCTCTAAAGGCTCTAGAGATTGATGAGGTGGAACTCCAAGATTTAGCGGAGTCCACAGGAGATCGAGGCCATATTGAGGCTCTCAAGCCAAAAACATCTGCGCTGGCCAGCCTGCTGGGTTTTTCAGCACAAGGCACTCTGGTCAGGTCACGGTTTCGCAACATATCAGGCATAAGAGGTCCATCCACAGCATGCGCTCAGACTCAGGCCATATACTGTCTGAGGCCACTGACATCAGGAAGCATGCTGTCGGATTCTACCGTAGCCTTTTCAGGTCAGAATTTAGAGAGGAACAGGACGTGTCACAGGCATTCTATGAAGGTCTGCCAAAAGTCAGGCAGGATTCTGCCTTGCAGAGCCTGGAAAACGGCAAAGCTCCAGCTATAGACTGATTACCGGTGGAGTTTTATAAGTCCTTGTGGTCAGTGATCAGGGGAGACCTGCTGGCTGTGCTTAGAAACAGTCTGGCTATAGGGCAGCTACCGCTGAGCTGCAGGTGGGCGGTCCTCACCCTGCTGCCAAAAAAGGGCATCTCTGGTTGGACATCTCTGGTTCAATGGGGCTTGAAACTGGTCTTATTTCCATAGATCAGGAAAAAGCTTTTGACCGGGTTGAACATCATTATTTATGGCAAACTCTCGAAGCTTTTGGTTTCAGCCCGGGTCTTATAGCTAAGATCAAGGCCTTGTACAGTGACATTGAGAGTGTGCTAAAGATTAACAGTGGTTTGAGCGCTCCTTTTAAAGTCCAGAGATGAATCAGGCAGGGTTGCTGTCACTGTCAGGGATGCTGTACTCCCTGGCTATCGAGCTCCCTGGCTATCGAATTTGCTACACAAACTCAGAGCTGAACTCTCTGTAATTAGCATCCCTGGTTGTAGAGCAAATTTTAAATTGTCAGCCTATGCCGATGATGTGGTCATCATGGTTAATCAGCAGAGAGACATTGATATTCTGGCCGCAAATGTGGACAATTTTGCCGCAATCTCTTCTGCTAAAGTTAATTGGGGGAAGAGCGAAGCAGTTATGGTCGGGGATGGGCTCAGTAATGAACATTTTAGCCGGGGGGCTTACATTGAAGAAGGGAGGGTTTAAGTATCTCTGAGTGTTTTTAAGGGATGTCTTTTAAACTAAAAAACTGTATAAGCGGAAGGCCGTTTTAAAAAATGGAAGTGGATCCTATCAAACATGTCTTTTCGAAAAAGCAGAAGGCCGTTTTAAAAAATGGAAGTGGATCCTATCAAACATGTCTTACGGGGGCGTGTACTTGTTGTTAATAATCTGGTGTCTTGACCCCCCAATGAACCTTCTGGCCAAAATGCAGGCCCTTATAGTGGACTTTTTCTGGGACAAACTGCACTGGACTCCCCAGAGTGTACTATACCTGCCCAAAGAGGAAGGAGGTCAGGGACTCATTCATCTGAACAGCAGGGGAGCAACCAGTAAAAAAAAATGTCTCTCTTCTCCAAATGATCGTGGTCCTGGTTGTTGTACTGGTGCTGCTGTCTGAGGCGGTGATGTCCATTAGGGGCTGAGAGGCTGTTGTCGCCCGCCATCCCTCATAGAGGCCACGGAATTGATCGTCTGATTAGTGCGATGGAGCCAGGGAGCCTGGGAGAGAGAGGGAGAGAGAGAGGGAGGGACAGAGGGGGGAGAGAGAGGGAGAGATTGAGAGAGAGGGAGAAAGAGAGAGAAGGAGAGAGTGGGGGATGGAGGGAGAGAGAGGGGGGAGGGAGGAGAGAGGAGAGAAGAGAGAGACAGGGAGAGAGGGAGAGAGAGAGAGGGAGGAAGAGGAGAGAGAGAGAGGGAGAAAGAGAGAGAGAAATGAGAGAGAGAGAGGGAGGGAGGAGTGTGCTGACAGGTGCCGTCTGGGAGATGGAGATTTGTAGCACCGTGCCAGGCCTGATCCTGCCTCAACCTTAACCTTGTGGTGTAGCGCGGTGTGTGTGTGTGTGTGTGTGTGTGTGTGTGTGTGTGTGTGTGTGTGTGTGTGTGTGTGTGTGTGTGTGTGTATGCTCGTTCACACACGCGCAGACACACACACACACGCATTTGTCACAAGTACGAATGCTGCATAGTGCATATAAATAATTTCAGGCCTTACTCTCTACTTACTCAAGCACTTAGAGGAGAGGAGGAGAGAAAAGAAAATTATTTTTCTACAAAGCATTGTTGTGGACAGAGACCTCTACCCTTGTGAACACCACCAGCTTTATTTTTATGTGAACGCGACTAAACGCACTGCTCTCCCTGCCTGCAGTGCGGATGAGGGTAACTTTACGCGGGTTTTCTTTCTTTTCTGGCAGGCTGGTGAAGGCAATGAACAGACGACTCCGATCTTAATGGATTTTAAGTGAACCTCCCCTGGCATCCGGATATCCTCACACAAACGCTAACCGAAGCATTGTCTACGCGTGTCACTCTTTATTATGTCGAGATAGACATGTTTAAAAAAAAAATACAATTTAAAAAAAAAAACTAAATGTCGTTAAAGTCAACAGCGCTGGAACGTGACGCGTGGCGTGGAAACGGTGTGGGGGGGGACACTTCTCGACAGATCTGCTAAATGTCAGCAAACCGCTTCTGAGTGGAATTACAATTTGCTGTGGAATTTGCACTTTTAAGGGGTGCTCTAAATATGTAGACAATGTATTCCCTGGCACTAATATCTCCCTGTGTGCCACGTCCCCTCTGGATGCTGTGTGGAGCGAACATTATGTCCACGGAAATAGGTCAAAGTATAAATGCATTATTCCCTACAAGCATTCGTATCTGTGGAAGGATTTGAGTTTTCAATGCAAAGTGCATTCAGGGCTGTGATATAGCCCTAACAATTTGGAGTACAGGCCACAGCCACAGCATCTCAGATGTTGGGTGGTCTGTTAAAATATGAAATAAAAGACATATTTGAGATAACTTTAATAACTTAATGATTTGTGAGTTTTCTGGGTTCTGGGTTCTGCAAATTAGATGCTTCCAGAATATGAGGGGGGAGGTGGGTTGATTTTGCCATAATCTTTATGGCAAAAATCAGGTAACCTAGAGGACAACACCAAAATAATTAGAATTATTGTTTAAACAGCATGCCAAAATCAATTCACGATTCACGACTTTTTAAGCAGTATGGCGAAGCGTTGTTTCTTATAAATACTTGCTACTTGTCTGACCCTACGCGGTCTCATGGGTCTGTTCAGGTATCAAGGTAATAGGCTTCAAATATGAAACTTTTCTTTCTCTCTCTCTCTCTTTCTTTCTTCCTCACTTTTTTCTCTTTCTCTAATTCTTTTTGCGAGGTCTTTTCCCTTTCTTTCGTTCTTTTTCATTTTTTCTTTATTTCTTAGGCCAAAGCTCGGGAGAATAAAGAGAATGAAGACATCTAAAAACGAAACTTTTAAAAACATTTGAATTTAATCGCAAAAGGGTTTTTTTTTTATTTCATGTTGACTATAACAAAGATTTAAATAAAAGTTCGACTCTGTTACGGCTCGCCCGTCCTCGCCTCCACGCCCGCTCCTCTCGCCTCCCGCTACACGCTCGTCACGATCGTCGGCGCAGGCGCCAAGGCGGAGCGGCGCTGACGCGGCACCCAGCGCGAGTTCCCGCACCGGGTTCCCATCCCCAATCAGCGCACCTGCTCCGGATCGGCAATGACCGCCCGCACTACAAAAGCCTGGCCGGCGCGCCACTCGGCGCCAGATCGTCCCCTGAAACGACAGGCGGTAACGTATACGCCAAATACACCAGCCTGTAGTAGTTGTGCTAGCAGACTCAACGTTACGCCGTGGTTGCGCTCGGCTCTTGTTACTCTCACCTCGTTTTTCTCACCCCTCCAGAATCTCGGACCCTCCTGCCATGTTCAAGCCCACCAGCAGAGCCATCCACCCCGGATCCCATTCCACCTCGGATCCCGTTTATTTATGTGGCAAAATTCTGTTGGATTAAACCGCCTTTATCTACGCCTCCTCCTTTGCTGTGCGCTTGGGTCTCACCTCAACCCCCACCTAACAGACTCACTGTTTTTATACCTCAGGTGATCGTAATGAGTTTTTTTAAACGCGTTTTCAAGCTTTTACTTGCACGGTCTTTAAACTTCGTGTTTGTGCTCCAGTCGCTTCTACATCGCGATCAAATAATTGTATTTAATACAATTTAACGCATGAATACGGGAGGCTGATGCGATACATTTGTTGCTCATAACTTCTCCAAATATTCTGAATAAACGCAATCGGAACACGAAGTAAAGGTCTGAGCGTTATTTGACTGAGGCTATTTTTTAATATTTGTACAGGCTAATTATAGTTATCAATTCAAACAAACGAAAATAGAAATAGCTGGGAAAAAAATGCCTATAGATTCAAAATCCAATTCAATAGGCCCGTCTTTTGCGAGATGGACCGATAGCCAAGCCATACGTCTTTATGTTTAGAAATAGTGCATTCAATAGAATTATGTAATATTCTAATTCATGAAATTGTTCTGAATTAAATTATCCATAAAATTAAAACTTTTTAAATACGGTTATTTTTCGTCTATTTTATCTCATAATCAAGATAAGATGTTTGAATCGGACTGAATTACAAACAGCCTATTTCCAATTATGACAATTATTGCACATCAAAATAATTTGCGAGAAAATATTTCCCCAGGGATACTGATTTAAAAGTTTTATTTGTAAACATTAAATATTTCTTTATCTCTAAACTTTTCGGATTTCGCCTCAACACGTTGCAATAGTTTGAACCCACACAACCCGTCATGGCAAAGATGTGTCGGTCCACCACACTGCTTGATGATAGTATTGAAAAAGTATGGTGTTCAAAATTGGTAAAATCTAAATGAGAGACAACGAGAGACAACGTGCTCAGCGTGAATCCAGGTCGTTTGAATCGTTTTAAATTAATTGCACCATGCTTTAACGTGGCTTTTGGCACTATAATGATAAATATATAGAAACGTTTATATTCAACAGCAACAATATACTGACAACACGTACAAACGAGGAATGTCTGACAGCTTTACACACACACCATGGCTTCCCGCGCTGCTATACAGATGAGACCAACTCCACATACAAGGTGATGCGTATGAAACCTCAGATTACATAGCGTCTAGTATATATCATGTAGACACCACCTCGCCTACCAGTGCCTATATAAAACCACATGAGTCATCTCTGGAGACGTCCTGACTAAAAACACTGAAGCCAGCAATGAAAAGAAAAGAAAAAAAATGTTTTTTTTATTTTATTTTTGTCGTTATTACAAACGTTATACACGTTATAAATTGATGCGTTGTCGAATCACATCTATCATCAATATACAGTATGTGTGTGTGTGTGTGTGTGTGTGTGTATATACATGTGAATGAATATATTACATCTGACTATGATCCATCAAGTGGAGCTGATATTAAACTAAAACAGTATAGGCTAAATAATAGAAGCAAGACCAGATTTTTTTTTTGTTGGTAGGGTCCCCAAAAAAGTCCATCGGAGAAACACCTCCTCCCTCCCCGGGTCGTTAATTTAACACTCTCAGGATCATCTGAATTAATTAAAAAGGGAAATCTAGTCTTTGGAAGTGACTCGCAAAAGTGCCGGAACACTTAGAAAGGTAGCGTGTCGAGAAAAAGTTTGTCAATTATTGCTGGCGGGGGCACCAGGTCTTCGAGCTTTAGGTAAAAGATGCGCTGCAGACCTTGGGTGCACAGAGTGCGCAGCTCCGGGAGCTTCCCCAACAGTTTGGACAGGTAGTTGGGACGATTCAATCCCCCGCCGTTAAAAGTCACTTGGTCTTTGAGGCAATTCACGATCTTGTTCTGGAGGTCCTCCACCCTCTTGGGTTCCTTCAGACCGTGTCGCTCTGCAATGCAATGCAAACAAAAAATGGGGGACAATAAGATAAGATAAGATAAGATAGAACTTCATCAATCCCGAAGGAAATTCTTGTGCCAGGTTGCATAGCAATACAGCACAATAAAACAATATGGAAATCAACAGAATAATAAAAATAAACAAACAGATTTACAAATGTACAATGTACAATGTCAAAATCTAAAAATATATAGGCAAGATAAGATATTCAGACGGCTAAAACTATTTGGCATAGTTGAAGTGTAATACAGCTGTGATAATAATAATGGTTAGGGGACGTATTGCACCTGATATATAATATTAAGAATAAGATAATCTTTCCTTCCTTTCAAGTTTTGGTTGGTTGGTTCTTGGCATTATTGCACATCTGCTCTTATCCCAGCTCTTATCCCTGCCAAATGCCCTACATGTAAAATGTAATGTACGTGGTTCAATGGTTGCCGTTGGTGGTGAATGAAACGCTTTTCGGGGTGTACATTTGACGCACCTGTTACTATGGCCAGCGCGGCGATGCAGGAGAAGGCGGGGATGTCGATGCTCATGCTATGCAGGTTGGAGGAGAAGTCCACTATGGCGTCCACCCACTCGCCGAACCCGCGGACGCACTGCAGCCGGTGCAGCACCGCGCCGTTGCAGAATATCAGCTTCCCCGCCGCCGGGTTGGATCTGGAAATAAATATGAAATAACGCGTCAAAAACCCGAGATATATACAACAGAGGGAGAGAGATGGAGAGAGAGAGAGAGATACACCAAACACATCCTAATTATTAATGAGTGCGAAATGAATTCAGTAAAAAAGAGTGCGAGACGCAGTGAAGCTTGAAAGAACTCCAGGCATAATGCTCGTGTCCATTTCTTAGGTTATTAATTAAAGTTAAACTGAATGAAGTGAGTTGTGAGGACTATATAGCTACCTGTACGCCAACCGCAGGACGAACAGCTCCAGGAAGGCCGACTCGAAGAGCAGGTCCTGGTCCTGCTTGGGGAGGTCGGGGAAACCGGGGATCTTCTCGGCCCAGCCGCGGATGATCTCCATGGAGCCCGTGAGCAGGTCGTAGAACTGCTGGACGTGCTGGGTGTCGTTGCCGCTCAAGTTGTAGTCGGGGTTGGCCTGGAACTGGAATTTCATTTCGTTTCATTTAAACGGCGGCTTAATGAGACCCGTTAAAATATATACAGTAATCCGTGAAATTGCAAAGCCCGTTTCCAGGCAAGAGAGATAGAGAGGCTGCCTGCCTTTTCTTTTTGACGATTAAATGCATGTGTCCATGTGTCCAGGGCCGACATGGACGGGTTGGAGTCCACGTGGGCCCGGACCAGCGCGCTGATCAGGCTGACGGGGGGCGACGGGTCCTGTGGGCTCTTGGGTTTGGACGGCAGGCGACCCCTCCGGCCCTTCAGGTTGGCCGTCCGCACCACTGCGTTAATTTGTAAATAAAGCCACTCAATCAAACCACGGAACGCCATTCTAAATGCGGTGTGTGTGACGATGCATGATGAGATTAAATATGGTGTCAGTTGTCAGCTGTCAGTCAGTCTCATCACAGTCTGAGGCCTCATGCTCCTTTTCGTACCTTCCTTCACCATCCCGACCACGAGGCACTTCTGGAAGCGGCAGTACTGGCAACGGTTTCTCCGGCGTTTGTCCACAGGACAGTTTTTATTCGCCAGGCAGACATATTTAGCGTTTTTCTGCACAGTTCGCTGTAAAAAATAAATAAATAACAAAAAATAAAAATGAAGTACAGTCTTACTACGTGTGCATATAACGTGGTGGACTGAATGTGCATTTCCCAGAAAGCTGACGCAAATCCTAAATACATCGATCTATAAGAGCAGGGATTTATATGGTAATCGTGTCTGTCCAGTTTGGGGCTGTTCTGTGCGCAACAGAACATATGGGGGCCAGAGACAACAATCAGCAAATAGCAGGACGTGTCCCCTCATATTCCACTCGGTCCTCAGAGACCCACGGCTCCATTTAAAGCAGGTTAGGTTCGACCTATTAAGTCATTGGCTGCTCAAACTGTTTTGCAATGATGACAAGACAATTACACACACTCTCTCTCTCTCTCTCTCTCTCTCTCTCTCTCTCTCTCTCTCTCACGAAAGTTTTAGAGGCCATTTAAATGTCGATTAAACTTCTCCCGTGCATATATAGGCCTATAAACACCTAAAGCGTCCTGATATTGCGACCGTGCGTGCACCCTTAGAACCGCATATACAAATGTGTGCCTGTGTGCCTGTGTGTGTGCGTGTGTGCCTGTGTGTGTGTGCCAAATGTAAAATCCCACCTTGAAGAACCCTTTGCAGCCCTCGCAGGTGCGGACCCCGTAATGCTGGCAGGCGGCGTTGTCCCCGCACACCGCGCACAGGCCCTCGTTGGACGGGGAGCCGCGGGACGGAGGCGAGGACGGCACCGGGCCGTCCAGCAGCTGGTGCGCGTGGCCCAGCTGCAGGGAGTGCGGGAAGTGGCCGTCCAGGTGCGCTCTTGCGTGCGCTCCCGGGCTGCCGCCGCCGTCGTGGTGGTGGTGTCCCATGGACATGTGCAGCGGGTCGTCCACGAAGCGCAGCTGGCAGCTGGAGACTGGCGTGGCGGGCGGCGAGTGCTTGAAGGAGAAGAGCGAGAGCCGCGACACCTGGTTCTTCCGCCGGTGGTGGTGGTCCATCAGGTGGGAGGTGGCCGCCGCCACGTAGTTCTGGTGGAAGCTGTGCAGCGATCCCGGGTCCTCCCACATGTGGTTGTGTGGCACCTGGAAGTTGGGCGTGCTGGGGGCGTGGGGCGAGGCGGGCTTGAAGTACACGGGCCCGGCGGCGTGGGCCATGATCTCCTCCGACTGGGCCGACGGCAGGTGGCTTTGCTGCTGCGGCTGCTGCGGCTGCTGATGCGGGTGCGGGTGGTGCGGGTAGCCGTGCATCGGGACCTCCTCCACCTTGATGGCGGCCCCGGACTGCTCCCCTGCTCCGGAGTGCGGCATCTGGTACAGACAGGGCGGTTTCACGTCGTAGCCGCCCGCCGCCGCCGCCGTGGTGTAGTTGTCCATGAAGGTGCTGAAGCTCGGCAGGGAGGTGGTGGCCGCGATCTCGGTGTTGGTCAAGTCCATGCTGAACTTCACGAACTCGGGCGTGAGGAAGTCGCAGCTGTACTCTCCGGCGGCGGCGGCATGGTAGCTGTAGGTCTGGGTGGCGGGACTAGCGCCCTGGGGTGAAGATCCATACTGAGCCTGGAGACAGGGCATGGCTGCGTGCGCAAAAACACAATATTTATATACAAAACATGAATACTATTATTATTATTATTACAATTATAATAGTATTCTAATTTGTACTATTGGTATTATAATTATAATTGTTCACATAACAAATAAATTGTTCACATACTATAAATTAATTATTTATAGTAGATATGTATAAGGCCTTCAAAGTGGTCCGTGTCATACAGAAATGAATATTATAAAACACAACAACAACAACAACTATAACTACAATACAGAATGAGTTGATATTCATTTGACACAGCAAAATCATTGTTGGGTATTTACAAATAAAAGTAAAAATTAAACCCATACCTCAAGTTTTTGGACAGCGTATGGATGACACCTGAATGTATTGGTTATGTCCGAAGCAACAGTCCAGGAATCCTCCCCTAATAAAATAGATAACTTAGACTTTAAAACAGATAACTCAGAGAAGAGTTGCAACGCGCAGCAGAGTGACGGACAACTTCACCAAGGCACCACAGTTCAGTGATCTGTCAGTTATGCGCACTGTCCAATGTTTAATAATTGCGCACATCACGCACATTATAAACGCACATAAATTGTCCTGAAAGCATTGGCTCGTTATTGGATGTTAATGCCATAGTAAAAAGAAGTCTATAAGTCTATATGAATGTGTCATTAGGCCTTCACTATACGCACATAGTTTCAGCACCATTCACAATGCAAAGTACCAATATATTAAGCATAGGCCTACATTTAAATGTATATATTAAAATACATCAGGCTAAATTAAAGCAAAAGCACGCGGCCACCGATTCGGATTCACACCCACAATAAAAAAATAAATTAAATAACGCACAATAAACCTACCAGAAAAATGCAAAAACAGGGCTTACCCCCTTCACAAGAGTCACTTGTCTTCAATCCATGCAATAGGCATGTAGAGTGAGCATTGAATAAGTAGTAAAAGCAAAAGCAGCTCCAAAACCTCGAGTGCGTGTGTGTGTCTGTGTGTGTCTGTGTGTGTGTGTGTGTGGGAGCAGCAAGATGCCAGCCAGGCTGAACTTCAGAAGGCGCAACTATCCGAGCAGCACTGACAGAGCGGCGACGCTGGGGCCGACTAGCAGCTCTGGGGCCAACGAGCCTTTGTTTATGTGAGCTCTCTGGACGCCGCGGCCCACGTGTCTCCACGCGCGTCATGCGCGTCGACACGAGAGGCGCGCCAATCCGGCTGCTGACGGTGGGCGGGGACTTCTGGTGCCATCGAGTGTTGATTGGGATGCGGTGTGTGTGTGTGTGTGTGTGTGTGTGTGACCGGAGACCGTCATTTAACGCACTTACTTGCGTTGGTACGCAAGTAAGAAACATAATTGCAGCACAGCCACCTACTGTTCAACATTATTAGCCCTAATAATGTTTAAAAGTTAGATTTCCAGCTGATACGCCCCTCTCCATTGTTCTTCTTATTTACGTTAAGAAGAACTCTATTAATCCACACTTTTATGGTCACACAAACACAGCATGCTTGAAGTGGTGGCCGCCAAACACACACATGCAGGGAGGGTGGCCCGTGGAAATTATGTCTCTGCTTTTAACCCATCCTGAGTTATGCTGCCCCTCCAGGGGCAGCCAGGAGCAGTGGGCAGCCGTTCT
>PIJE02000143.1:18101-31405 GCA_002895965.2 Coryphaenoides rupestris
TGCTGGTGCTGGTGTTAGTGCTAGTCCTGGTGCCAACTGCTGGTGTTAGTGTTGTGTCGACTGTCTGGGAAGGTATTCTGTGACATTCTGTGAATGTCAGCATATAACAATGTATATTTTAGTACATCGATTTATATGTGTATGGATATTTTACTGTATATTCCATTTCATTTTAGATTTCATTTACTTATTTTATATAGAATTCTATTTATAGTTCTATTTCTATTTTGTAGTTTTACTCTATTTTGTATTCTTTTATAATTACTGTCGGCTGTCGGGCGTTTCGCACAAAAAGTTTTTAACTCACTGTTTATACTCACGTGTAAATTGTGAAGTTACAATAAAAATACTTGAAACTTGAAACTTGAAGGTCAATACATCATTGCAACTTTAGAACACACAAGTCACACAGCTTGTAATGCCTTGTTTACGTTTCTCTCCTGCTTTAAAACAGTGAAGTTGGCTTTGCCGCCCCCCCACACCGAGAAGCAGGAAGTGAAGTCATGTTGAAACAGGACCCTCACATGACTCTCCACGACATCTCTTATTGGCCAACTGTGATGTGTCATCCACACACTTCCTGGTTTTGTTTGGTGCCTGAGGTTATTCACAGTTGTCGCTTGCAACCGGATGCCTCAGAGGTTTGCTTCGCTGTGTGTCTGTGTTTGATGATGACAGTCTAGCTTGTATTGGACAAACTGTATATTGTCTATTTACGTTCAAATCTAATCACATCTAATACCAACAAACAGCCCACCCGCCCCAACACAAAGAAACTTTCCAAGAAATGAACGCGCCTGCAGGCCCCGGAGGCGTCCTCTGGCCCGGTGTCGCCTTTTAAAAAAAAAAATACATTTTTAGATTCTCACTTTGGACGCCACCGCTAAAATGTCTCCTTAATATGCTTTAATGCCTGCTCTTTAAAGCCGGCAAGCACTACATCACTTTAATACACCTTTATAACACACTGTTAAAGCAGTGTACAGGTGTGGCTCATTACTGAGCAGAGGACGGCACTGTCTGATTTCCCCCTCTCATCGGCCGGGCCGCGACACCGCCTTAACTCATCAGCGTCTGTCAGGGTTCCCAGAGACTCTCCTTCACTCCCGCACCTCTGCCGCGTTAACGGTGGCGGCGGCCGGACACCGAACACCAACTGACCGCCATCCATCACCCAGGAGTTCAGTCCTTCCCCCAAGAGGCCGTATTAAAAAATTTAATCATTTTCGGGAATCTTAATAATGGAGGAGAAACGTGCAGACATGTTTATTGTTTGAGGGAAAAATACCCCCAGAAATCAGGGCACTTTTTGTCCAGTGCGTGTGTACTGTGTAGTGCTCTGACTGTTTAGTACACAGTCATCTCCCCAACTGTTTTTGTTTACCAGGTGGAGCCAGGCTGTATGTGTATGGGGAAACGGATGGAAATGGTTGGCCTGTTTAGGAAGACTCTATACATCTTTAGAGGGTCAATCTGGTGGGAGCAATTCACCATCATCATGGTCTTGAGTCTCAAGTCAATTTTAATTGTAACGCATTTATACAGTTCTGGGTTTTTCTGGGTTGGGTTTTAGGTTTAGGGTTAGTTTAAGGTTTGGGGTTAGGTTAAGATTTGGTTTTAGGCAAAGGGTTTGGTTTCAGGGTTAGGGTTTGTTTTTAGGGGCTGTTAGGTTAAGGTTGGGTGGTTCTGATCTGGTTCTGGGTTGATTCGGTTTTAGGATTAGGGTTAGGTTCCCAGGATCATAGTCCATACGTCCAAAAGACCTCATGGTGACTTCAAATATAATAAGCATGTCTAGCAGAAGAACATTTATTTTAATTCTAATTATTATTAATCTGTATGTGTTGTGTCACGGGTCAAAAAAGGTTGAGGACACATGTGTTATGTTAATCAACACAATCAAGGATATAATTATGATAAATAACATGATAAATAATAACCATAACAAAACAATATTTGATGGAAATGTTTGCCAGAAATCTTTTTTTTCTCATGATAATTTTCTCTAACTATTATACACAGGATATATATATATATATGTATATATATAATATACTGTATATATATTTTCTTTTTTTACATATCCTTGCGCCTCTTTCGTGCTGCAAACTAAACTCTGAGATGTCCCACATGGCTGTGTAATTGCTGCCCATGTGAGCGTGAACATCGTTGTTTAAAGCAGAAAATGGCCAGTAGGCGTTGCGTTGTTCCAAAAAAAACAAAGCATATGTTGATTGTTAGCCCGGGTGTACATAGCGTGTCCTGTTCACTCAGGGTCTCCCCTCGTAGCCCCAAACTCCCAACTTGCTGTCTCCAGGCGATCTGTCAGACCGCATTTAGCATTCGAGGACGTGGATTCCCATTGACTGGCAAAAAGGCAACGCATTTCTGAGGGGGAAATGTGGTCGCTTTCCACTGATCTGTCAACCTTACTCATTTAGCAGAAGTAAATCGCAGTGTGGCTATTATGCTTCAGCTATTTTTATTTTATTGGTTTGGAAAATAAAATATACAGAATGATATATTATAATTCCGTATATACGTTTATTTTGATATTCATTTCCAATTTAGTAACCAGGTAATTTAAACAAAACCCGTGTTTGGCGTTTATCTTGCCCCCCTCCTCCTCCCCCTCCTCCTGCTCCTCTACCTCCTCCGTATCCTCCTCCTGCTTCTCCTCGATCTCTCATATCTGCCCTATTTTCCGACATGCAACTGGAACCATTATGGTGATGATATTTCTTGCGTTGACCTTCTTGGTGGATCGGGTCGAGGCGGCCCTGGGTTCATCTCCCCAGGATTCTTCATGGTATTCTTTGGTCACAGTTTGAGCGTGTAGACAGTCCCTCCCAGCTCCCGTGTAGCCCGAGAAGATGCAGTCTTGGCCCAAACAACGCTGTTTATTAGTTAAGTAAGTAACAAAACACATCGTCAGAGCACACAATATCATCGTATTTAGTGTGTCACGTGGCCAAATATGATAACTGGAAGGCAGCGCATGAATAATTATTACGCAGAGAGAGGTGTCGCATCCTAAACAGTCGCGACGTCTGCATATGCTTTTTTTTTTTCCCCCAGGCTCCACCTAGCTAAGTGTCGAGGTGTCCCTGAGCAAGACACCTAACCCTACCTGCTCCTGACGTGTTGGTTGTTACCTTGCATGGTTGGCACCGCCGTCGGTGTATGAATGCATGAATGTGAGGCAACTGTAAAGCACTTTGGATAAAAGCGCTGTATAAATGCAATCAATTTACCATTTCGAAGAAACATGCTCTATTTAGTCAAGTATTTCTCGCATATTGTCCTTCTTTTGTGACCAGGAGACTAATAATTGACAGAAGCTGATTCAGGCTCATATCTCCACCCCTCCACCGCTGTACCTGACTGCGACAACAATATAATTGGGCGAGTCAGCTCAGCCAAACTTCTCTGGACTCAGAGCCATGACTCGGAGACACGGAATCCGTCGTCATTACTGTCCTGATATCATGGCCTCGCAGCCGCGTGCCTCCTCCTCCCCAGTTCCTCGCACTCCGCTGGGTTCTCCTCCACCCCCAGGACGCCCGCCAGCATTGCACCACCGAGTGGAGGGTGGAGGGAGGGAGTGAGGGAGGGAGGGCGGCGTTGGTGGCCATCACACAGACACACAACCCTCCCAAGCACCCACCCACCCACACCCGTCGGTGGGGTGGGGTCGTGGGTGGGGGAGAGGGGGGAACAGAGGCGGGGGTGCGCGATGGAGGCGATGGGGGAGATGGAGGGGGAGGAGGGGGGTATGGGGGGTGGGGGGGAGACAAATGTGGTGGGAGGTGCAGAGGTGGCATGGGTGGTGGAGGGTGGAGCCGGAGAGGGGGTGAGGAGGAGGGGGTGTGGCGGGCGAGAGGGAGGGATGGAGGGTGGAGGGTGGAGGAAGACAGAAGGTTTGAGGGACGGAGGTGCCAGGTGACTCCAGCTCCTGCTCCGTCTCCTCCTCCTCCTCCTCCACCGCAGCCGCAGAGCTCCGATGACTTTTTCATTGCTGATAATAATTGCCGTCATCATCTTCATCAGCGGCAGGTTGTTACCATGGCAATGTTCTGTTCCCTCAGTCGTCTTCCTGAGCTTTGATCTGACACATTCTGGGAATCTTGACATTTAACTTTGTGATCTTCTCCTCCGTGTGTTCGTCTGCTGTGTGGCCCGAAGTTGGTGTTCAGAACAGAGGACTGGAAGCCACCACTGACACTATGTTACCGTGTGTGTGTGCGTGTGCACACATGTGCTTGTGTTTGTGCGTGTGTGTGTGTTCGTGTGTATGTATGCATGCCTGTGTGTGCATTGTTATGGCCCGCTAGGCGGGGCCTTGTTTTGTGTTTCCCTTTTGGTGTGTTTTCTGTTTCTTTGTTTCCTGCAGGAGTGGATCGGCTTAATTCCTTGAGCTGGTGCATAGGTATACACTATGAAGCAATTAAGCAGGTCCTCTGCTATAAGAGTGCGGCTGCCCCTCCTCTCATGGCAGGCAGCGTTGTGGCAGACCTGTGGCATCATTGTGGCAGACCTGTGGCATCAGACCTGCCTGGAAACGCTGGCCGAGTGACGTGTGGCTTAAGAGAGGGCAAGTCAGATTCGTTTTTGGACCCGTTGTTGGATTCGTAGTTGGACCGTCAAATTACTTGTTGCTTGGACCGTAGGACATTGGGCCTTTGATATAGCCTTGGTGGCTCGGATTGATATTTTCTGTTGTCCGTTGGAATAAATACGTTTGCACATTTGACTCCTCCGTTTCCCCCCCTTATTTCTTGTTACACGCAGCTCAAGGCTGTAACAGCATGCATGCATATATCTGCATTGACGTACACTATGTCCATGAATCTATATCCTCTAATATGTTCTGTATTTATAAATGCGTGTGTTTGTATATTTTATGGAAAGGCATGAAACACCACAGGCCTTAGTGTGCTGAGCAAGACGCCGTGGCAGTCATACTCAGCCTTCAGAGATGAGGCAGTCGTGGACTCCATAGTCCCCGTAATATATCATGGCAGAGTGCGCACTCTCACATGTAATTCATTCTAAAATGTGGCCTTTAAATCCGTTGTTTTGTTGTGCACCCCCCTCTCTCTCTCGCTCCTCTTCATTTTTCATTTAGTTCTTTATTTATGCTCGCTGGCTGCCATGGCTTCCAGCATGCCGTAACATTTCAGCTCGGCCCACCGGCTAGCCGGCAAGCAGATAGCCATAGCCCTCAACTCGTTCAAACGCAAAATAAATCAGCCGGGCTGCAAAATAAAGCCCCCCCTCCTCTCTCTCCACCACCACCCCCCCCCCCCCCCCCACACACACACAGACACCCCCATGCCCACACCCCCTCCACCCTCCAGTTTGCTCATTCTGGCGAAAGTAGCAGGATTTTCTCCAGCGCCCAACAAGGAGGACTTGAACTTATCTGGCAATAACAAATAGAAAGAAAGTCACCCCAGACACCAACATTAAAAGTGATTAATGATCTCTACTCTCTCTCTTTGCTTTTGAACCAAGGGCTTGTCCTGCAATAAATCTTCAAAGATGTACATGAGAATCACCCCCCTAAAGAAAGTGGGCTTTGTTCATTTGTCACCTTTTAGACCCTTTCATTTAAATTGCAAAACTTGTGACCTTGTGACTCGGGAATATAGATCCTGGGACTAGATTCTGCTGCTGTTCATTAAAAGGATTCTGGGTGGGATCTCCCAGATTTAGGGTTGAATCATTTTGAATTGTTACGTTGTTTTCGAGTCATTTATTATTGGCTTGTACCATTTATTTATTTTTTAAATTGGTGACATAAACCAGACAGTGATTCCCAACTTTGACTTTAGCTGGGCCACTAAATCGGCAACAAGATCTTTCGCGGACCACCTCATACCGTTAAAAAAATACAAAAACTACACTCATGCAGTGGCTGAGCAGAGAGTAACAGCGCCCCCTGTATACATGAGTAGGACTGCAAGAAGGCCCTGGCCGGTGGGAAACAGTGGAGAGAAAGAGTCAGCAACGCTGCCCTACGCTTCCAATGTGTTTATTTAACACAACAATAACACAAATAACTACAAAAACATCTACTCACAACAAACAACGTTACAATGGAAAGCATATGGAATGGATGCACCAAGCGACACTATTTGTGAAGTAATAATAAGCCATAATAACACCACATTCAATGAACAATATTCATCATATTCGTTCTATTATTGTAAATGTGTCTATTTTTCCAGAAGACAGTACCCTACGCCGACCACCAGTGGTGTGGTACCAGGCACACCACACTCTGACCTCCGCAGCGCCTCTGTGTGAAACTGGATGTTACCTCCAAACTCGCCCGGGCAATTACAGCGAGCAGGGAGTGTGGCTGTTGAGCGGGACCATGTGTCTCCCCCCCCCGGCTTCACACCTAATCACAGGGAGGGGAAGTGTTATGCGAGGGGGCAAAAACAGCTAATAGAGACTGTGTGTGTGTGTGTGTAATTATTTCTGTATTTTTTAACAGATTTCTAAACTCTTAACCTCCCTCCATGCTGGGAATATGATATGATTTACACTCACCCAGACCCCTTCCCCTCCCGTAGTTTTAGCTTGTTTTACAGTCAGACTTTTTTCCTGCCTGGATTATACTGTCTGCTGGTTTTTACAGTTTTTCTCAGTTGCTAAAACACTAAACCCCATTCTCTGAACCAAATTATCAGTGGCCTAAACAAATTTTTCGAATCAAACACTCTTTTGGCCAAACCTTAAACGCTGTTCATGTACTTAGACACAATTTGCAAAACTCATCCGCTCTTTTTTGCCAAACCTTAAACACATTCTCAGTCACTAAACACATTTCACACTGTGATACACTTGTGTTGCAAAATTGTAAACACTGGCAGCAGAATGTGAACACAACTCCAACACATCCGTCATCTGTTACACACAACAACTCAAAATTGAACACACATGTTTCTAATGATGTGATCAGACCAATTGGGCAGGATACAAGTCAGTTCAGAGTGCACAGGTGGCACATGTGGCGGGGTGGTGGTGGTTTGTGGGGTGGGGTGGGGGTCAGACCAATTGGGCAGGATACAAGTCAGTTCAGAGTGCACAGGTGGCACATGTGCATCCATCTACAATGGACGGAAACATACAGAGAGGCAGAGGAGGAAGAGTTTGTGTGAGAGGTGGTGGACGAGGAGGAAGGGGACGAGGAAGAGGCCGAGGAAGACCAAGAACAATCATTACTGATGAAATCCGGGCAACTATTGTACACCATGTTGTTGTTCATGGGATGACAATGAGGGAAGCAGGACAAAGAGTCCAACCCAATTTGAGCAGATTCTCTGTGGCCAGCATCATCAGGACATTCAGAGAAGAGAACAGGTAATTGTTTCTTGCTGTACAACATTTGACATACAGTATACTATACTGTAAGTACTGTAATGTTCATTACAATACTATTTTTACTGGCTGTATACGTTTGTAAGTGCATATTCCCCTTTGTAGAATTGAAAGACGACCAAATAGGGGTGGAAGGACTGCTCTTTTCTCCCAACAACAAGAAGCACTCTAGGGCAAGGGAAAATATTGCCTGTGACGTGGATGAAGTCCTCTGGCCGAACCCCGCACAAAGACATGATGTTGGAGAATGAATCTGTGACTTTGATTGTGCAGTAATGTGCTTTTCATTTAGTTTTTTTAGTTTTTGTTATGAAAGAGCTGAATGCAGATATCACTTTGACTACGATTATTTTTTGCTAAATGCATTTACAATAAACATTTTCTGTTAACTACATGCCCTGGATGCTGTGTCCTAAATTATTTTATGTAGTGTCTAACGAATGCTCTGTGGTGAATATTTTTTTGCTAGTTTGATTTTGATAGAAAAGTCTGGGGTTTTGTGAATGTAGTTTGAATTTTTGGAGTTGTGTTTAAGGTTTTGAGAAAATGGGTGGAGGTTTCAAGAAATGTGTTTCAGCAACTGAGAAAAACTAATACAAATTAAAATAATGATAATAATAAAGTGGCATTGACAGTCTTTATGGAGGTTTTATTCCGTTGGATGTCCTTTTCCTGTCGCAACAGCTCACAAATCTTGCTGCTGTGTTTACACATTCCTGTACCTCGCCCAGCAGATATGGAAGTTTTTGGTTGTTAAGTTTTCAAAATTCTTTTGCGTGTTTGAGATCTGTGGGAAGAATGTATCTCTAATGTCTTGGTATAGGTGGCAGGTTGTTAGGAAGTGTAGCTCTGTTTCCACCTCCTGTTGGGTGCAGTGGGTACAGAGTCTGTCTTCTCTTGATAGTCAGGTCTGCCGGTGGCGGCCTCTCTCCACGGCGAGGCTGTGCTCGCTGAGTCTGTATCTAGTCAAGGATGTCCTGAGTTTGGGATCGGTCACAGTGCTCAGGTATTCTGCCGTTGTGTATTGTCTGTTTAGGGCCAAATAGCATTCTAATTTACTCTGTTTTTTGGTTGATTCTTTCCAGTGCGTGAGGTAGTTTTCTTTTTGTTTTCTTATAATTTGGTTTATTCTAATGGGGTTTCTGTCTGGTGGCTCTGCTTGGTTTTGTGAATAGAGTCCCAGAACCAGCTGGCCGAGGGGGCATCGCTCTAGAGTCTCTCTGTGGATGAGGGCTTTGTTATGGAGCGTGTCGGGGTCACTGTCTTTTAGGTGGTTATGAAATTTGAATGCCCTCTTTTGAATTTGTATTATTAGTGGGTATCGTCCTAATTCTGCTCTGCATGCATTGTTGGGTGTTTTCCGTTGGGTGCGGAGAATGGATTTGCAGAACTCTGCATGCAGCGTTTCAATTTGATGTTTGTCCCATTTAGTAAAATCTTGGTTTGCAAGTGGACCCCAGATCTCGCAACCGTAAAGGGAAATGGGTTCGATAACTGAGTCTAGTATTTTGAGCCATATTTTTATTGGGATGTCTAAGTTGATGTTTCTTTTTATGGCATAAAAAGCCCTTCTTGCCTTGTCTCTCAGGTCGTTTACAGCTTTGTTGAAGTTACCTGTGTTGCTAATGTTTAGGCCAAGGTAGGTATAATTCTTTATATGCTCTACGGGAGTTGTATCGAGAAAGAATTTATATTTGTGTTGCTGGAGGCTGGGTCTTTTTTGGAAAAGCATTATTTTTGTCTTGGTTAGATTTACTGTCAGGGTCTAGGTCTGGGAGAATTTGTGGAGTAGATCAAGGTGCTGTTGTAGTCCTTCTTTGGTTGGAGACAGCAGCACCAGATCATCTGCGAAAAGGAGGTGTTTAACTTGTTTGTCTCCCTCTCTCTTTCTCTCAATTAAATTAAATTATATTTGTACAGCCTTTATTTGTATATCCTTAATCACAAGACAGTCTCAAAGGGCTTTACAGGCCAGGGCCAAAAGTGATTTATGACACCCCCCTAGCCCCACTCATATTTCCGGCGCCGTCTCCGGCGGCTGCCTGCCAGTGTTGCTCCTAGCGATCGTGTACTTTGCAACTTTTTTTCTGTCTTTATCGACTTGTTTTAGAATTATTGTTATTTAATTAGTAAGATAAGCTATTTGTACAGCCGAACAAGATGGCTCAGCGAGTTCTTTCTCTGTTTTTCGTTGCTATTTTTATTGTACATTTACCGTGCCCGACGCCCGGCATGACGGACGCGGACGCGCCGCGGGGCTCCATTGTGTACACCAGAGATCAGCTGCTGAACCTCCGACTGTGTGGTGGGGCCGGCGGGAGACCCGACATCCCCAGGGAGCTGAGGAGGAAATACCGGGGCTGCAGGGCCGCTGGTACGTTGGGGGGGCTCTGTGTAGGACTCTTGGGCTGCACCATTCGCAATAGGACGGCTCTATTATCTCTGCCGTCAGCATTTTCTGTACTTCAACTGAGATGGCTTTCCTCCGTGCTTCGGGGACTCTATACGGCCTTCATTTTACCTTCTTCCCTGGTTCCGTGATGATGTGTTGTAGTAGGTCCATATACCCCGGCTCGGTGGAGAACACGTCTCTGAATTGTCCAACCAGCTCCCGCAGGTCCTGCTGCTGGCTTGGTGTCAGCTGCTCCCCCATGGGCACATCCACTGGGTCAGTCTTACTGACCTTCGGAGGGAGAGAGAGACAGAGCAGGGCATGCCGAACGACCCATTTCTTTAGTAAATTGATGTGATATACAGTACCTTCATGGGGTGTCGTCGTCCGGGCTGCCGCACACGGTAATTTACGGTCCCCACCTTTTCTATCACCTCGTAGGGGCCGTTCCACCGAGCGAGGAACTTGCATTCCGAGGTGCGGACCAATACGAGCACCCGGTCTCCACCATGGTTCTATGGTGGGAGGGCTGGTTCTCCCAGGCCTCTTTGGCCAGATCGAGGAGTCCCCGGGGCCGCCTCCCGTACAGGAGCTCAAACGGGGAGAACCCTGTGGAGGCCTGGGGGACCTCCCGAATGGAGAATAACAGGAAGGGGAGTAGCTGGTCCCAGTTCCGCCCGTCTGCCTCTATTGTTTTTTTAACATCCTCTTTAGTGTTTGGTTGAACCTCTCCACCAAACCGTCTGTCTGCGGATGATACACCGATGTCCGCAGCTGTGTGACCTTCATTAACCTTCATTATTCCTACCCTGGAGAACAGCAGCAGTAGTGCCCTGGCAATTCCCTTGGTGGCCATGGTCCGCAGTGGTATCGCCTCCGGGTACCGGGTGGCATAGTCCAGGATCACCAAGATGTATTGATGTCCACGGCTGCTCCATGGGAGGGGTCCAACCAGGTCCATACCTTTTCTACTAAAGGGGACCGAGATAATGGGCAGAGGTATAAGGGGGTTACGAGGGGTTACGTGAGGGTGCGGCGCCACCTGTTGGCAGTCTGGACAGCTCCAGCAATAGTCCTCCACTGCTTTCTTCACCCCGAGCCAGTAAAACCTCGCTTTTATCCTCTCCAGTGTCTTCTCGATGCCTAGGTGGGCGCCCAGTAGGTGGGTATGGGCTAGCTGGAGAACTGAGGAGATGAAAGGGTGGGGTACCAGTAGCAGCGTCAGTGGTGCCCCGCCTTCATTATCACTTGATATAGCAGGTTATTTTTGATAGCAAAGTGAGGGTATAGGAGTGCTCTTACCCCGTCGACGAGTTTGCCGTTGATTACCGACACCTGCTGGAGGGAGCTGGTGAGGTTGGTGTCCTATAACTGAGCTGTCCCAAATCTCCCAGCCGGTCTTCGGGGTTTTGGGGGAAGAGGTCTTCAAGGGCGTCTCCATCTCCCTGGTGGCTCTCCTCGTCTTCCCTCGCGGTCTCGTAGGGGTTCTCTGCGGCCGTCCCGATGGCCTCTTCGGCCGTCCTTGCCGTGTCGCTGGCCGCCCCGTCCAAGAGAGGCTCGGTGGACCCATCGTGGTTAACATTGTGGAAGCCACACAGGTGGGGAGTCTTCGGTGGGGGGTTCCTCCTTTTGTGGGTCTTTGTTTGTCCGTCAGCCAGGCTGGACAATAACCCTGAAAAAACTGTGGGGTCGGCCACAACCCCTGCGGGTCCATTATACCGTCCCCGGGTGGTGTGGAGATCTAACCGTGTGGTTGGGTACTCCCTCTTCTCCCCGTGGATGCAGGTCACTGCCACCTTTCGGTCAGTAGGGGGAGGCGAGCGTATTCGGGTCGTACCAATGTCACGGCGCTGCCCGAGTCTAACAAGGCTGCGGCGTCTTTCCCATTCGCCTTGACGGGGGTAAGGGGTGAGGTAACACTCTGCTGGGCCCAGCACGCCGCCAAAAGTCTGCACGGTCGGCCGGGTTCGCTGGTCGTGGCGGTGGGCATGAGGACGTCCCCCT
This sequence comes from Coryphaenoides rupestris, assembly GCA_002895965.2. Lineage (NCBI taxonomy): Eukaryota > Metazoa > Chordata > Actinopteri > Gadiformes > Macrouridae > Coryphaenoides > Coryphaenoides rupestris. The sequence goes on from PIJE02000143.1 coordinate 29,890, forward strand.
TATGAGGGCAACTCCAAGCGATGTGGCCCGGCTCACCGCACTCATAGCATCGCTTGCTCTCGGGAGTTATGAAGGGTCGTCGTCAGGGAGGTTGTTCCGCCGCCCTGGGGTGGTCTTTGGTCTCTGTACACCTCAGACTTCAGATACAGCTCACAGTCCTGCCACCTGCAGAAGTTTTCGGATGAGTCTGCCATTGTGAGCTGTATCTGAAAGGGGCAGGAGTCCGAGTACAGGAGTGTGGTGGACAGTTTCGTGGAGTGGTCACCTGCAACTCAACATCTCTAAGACGAAGGAGTTGGTGGTGGATTTCAGGTAGCAACCGACTCACCCGAAACCGGTCGGCATCAGGGGGAACGAGGTGGACATTGTCGAGGAATATAAGTACCTGGGTGTTCACATCGACAATAAAATGGACTGGACTAAAAACACAGAGTCCCTGTATAAGAAAGGTCAGAGTCGCCTGTATTTCCTACAGAGACTCAGATCTTTCAACGTCTGCAAAACCATGCTGCATATGTTCTATCACTCTGTGGAGGCCAACGTCATCTTCTACGCTGTTGTGTGCTGGGGCAGCAGGGTGAGGGCAGCCGACGCCAACAGACTCAATAAGCTCATCAGGAAAGCAGGTTCTGTCCTGGGAGTGGAATTGGAGTCTTTGGTAGAGGTCTCGGAGAGGAGGATGCTGAGTAAACTGCTCAGTATTATGGACAACGCCTCCCATCATACCTTTTACAAGCGTAGGATCAAACAGAACACCAAGATTTTTGACGCAGGAGCTTTGGGCAATAGTGGATCCCTCAAGGCAGAGTGTGACATTATCAAGTTGTGATTGTTTATGCTTCGGGCCGATGATAATCATCTCAGTTTTCCCCTTATTGAGCTGCAAGTAATTTTGGGACATTCATCTTTTAATTGCAGCCAGGCAGGATTCAACCTTTTGGATCTGTTGGATCTGGGGGGAGTCTTTTGATCGAATGGGAATGTAGATTTGGGTGTTGTCCGCATAGCAGTGAAAGCTAATACCACAGCTGCCGTGGCCTTGGACCGCCGGAGCTCTCAGCAGCTATCGGCCCATCTCTAACCTTCCTTTTCCCTCTCTAATACTGGAAAGAATTGGAGCTAGCCAAACATCAACATCTTGGACCGGCAAACAACTTCATTGAACCATTCAGGTCTGTTTCAGAGCCTTATCTCGCACTGAACCGCGCACCAGAGAAACGATCCTCCTGCCTTAGCATGCAGCCAATGCAAGCTCCCTTGAGGTGTTGCTTGACCTCAGTTGCCGCTTTTGACACATTGCCATAGCATCCTCCTTGAGCGTCTCGAACATTTGTGGGCATTAAAGGCACTGCTCTCACTGGGTTAGGATCCCTACCTCTGAAACAGAACCACAATTTGTTGTCGCAAAGATGGCAAAATCGAGTTGAACCTAAGCTTTGAGTGTTCGGCCAAGGGTCGGTCCTTGATCCAAAACTGCTCTGTGCAATCTACATCTCCCCTTGCGATGTTATTCGCA
>PIJE02000143.1:32195-355258 GCA_002895965.2 Coryphaenoides rupestris
CGGCCATGCACACAATAACCTCATAAGACGCTATTCCCCAATGATCCCTCTGTATGTATCTTGTGCTGGTGCACCTATACTTGCTTCCCTACCGTTTTGGAGTCGGGGGGTTATTGCATTCGAGAGTGGTTCACACTTTCTTGTCACAATAGGCGCTTGTGTGTTTCTAACCCTCTCCTTGCTTCCCTACCGTTTTGGAGTTGGGGGGTTATTGCATTCGAGAGTAGTTCACAATTCATTTTTCACAATAGGCGCTTGTGTGTTTCTAAGCGGTTAAACAGTAAAAGGTGATGGGTCTTCACAACTTTCATGGAAACGTTTATCCGACCTTACCATCGCTTGTGTGGGCATGAGTACATCATAAGACAGTGGGGCAGACGGAGAGGATGAACCAGGAGATGGAGACTGCATTGCGATGTATGGTGTCACGTAACCCCTCCTCCTGGTCCAAACTACTGCTGTGGATTGAGTATGCTCATAACACCCTGCCCAGCTCTGCTACTGGCTTATCTCCATTCCAGTGTTCCCAGGGTTATCAGCCTCCCCTGTTTCCGGAGCAGGAACGTGAGGCCAGCGTCCCTTCCGTACAAGCCTTCATCAATCGGTGTCGACGCACCTGGCGGCTGGCCCGTGCTACTCTGCTCCGCACCTCTGACCGCTATCGGAGGTCAGCTAACCGTCGCCGCACGCCAGCCCCCGCCTACACTCTGGGACAGAAGGTCTGGCTTTCGACAAGGGACTTACCCCTCCGGGTTGAGTCCAGGAAGCTGGCCCCACGCTTCATAGGCCCATTCCCCATATCCAAGATCATCAACCCAGCAGCTGTTCGCCTACGCCTACCCCGGTCTCTCCGTATCCACCCCACCTTCCATGTGTCCCGGGTCAAGCCACTTAAGGAGAGTTCGCTCCAGACCCCCACCGGCCGTCCGGATCATCGATGGGTCCTCTGCTTACACACTCCAAGCGTTTAGTCGCGAGAGGCATGGATGTCCAAACTGCACTTATCTCGCGCTCAAACGCATTTTGCAGCCACGCACACAATAACCTCATAAGACGCTATTCCCCAATGATCCCTCTGTATGTATCTTGTGCTGGTGCACCTCTACTTGCTTCCCTACCGTTTTGGAGTTGGGGGGTTATTGCATTCGAGAGTAGTTCACAATTCATTTTTCACAATAGGCGCTTGTGTGTTTCTAAGCGGTTAAACAGTAAAAGGTGATGGGTCTTCACAACTTTCATGGAAACGTTTATCCGACCTTACCAATGCTTGTGTGGGCATGAGTACATCATAAGACAGTGGGGCAACATCGGTTTAGGCATCAAACACCAAGCGTTTAGTCGCGAGAGGCATGGATGTCCAAACTGCACTTATCTCGCGCTCAAACGCATTTTGCAGCCACGCACACAATAACCTCATAAGACGCTATTGCCCAATGATCCCTCTGTATGTATCTTGTGCTGGTGCACCTCTACTTGCTTCCCTACCGTTTTGGAGTTGGGGGGTTATTGCATTCGAGAGTAGTTCATAATTCATTTTCACAATAGGCGCTTGTGTGTTTCTAAGCGGTTAAACAGTAAAAGGTGATGGGTCTTCACAACTTTCATGGAAACGTTTATCCGACCTTACATTCAATGGCTGTGGGCATGCAGTGTCTGTAGCATCATACAGCTTTCTGACTCGCATCATCTGTTTCTAGGCTATATTCTCGACTCTGATTCTTGCCTGATCCCTGCCTGTTTTGACGCCTGATTATCGGATACCCTGTTTTGTGACCTTTGTCTGTTGGACTACCGAGTTTGGATTAAACCCTTTGTGGACTTTGATTGCATATAGTAGTGCTGTGTCGTGCTTTTGGGTTCTACCTGTTCTGGTACCGTTACACCAACAAAGCCTTTAGATCCCCCACCGCCATTCATTTTCCCACTGTAAATTCCTAAACCACTTCAAGGCTCCAATATTTATATTAGGGAGTCTAGATATTATTCCCTCCAAGTCCTGCGATCCCCATGGGACATAGTGGGCTTGCTGTCCTTTAACCAGAATAGGAAATTCTCCTTGGTAACTTTTTGCCGCCTTTTTCTGCCTCTGAGACTTCCTAATTTCTTTCTCTGGTCCCTCATTAGGAGGCTTCTATCACCTTCGGGCGGGACTCCCTCCTTTGGCCATTTAGTTCCTGCTTTCCCTGTTCTTTTCTCCCATTTTTCTGAGAGCTTCATTATCTCATCTTTATTTAATGGATTCTTTTTACACAATATTTCTACCGCTGATAATGGCATGGTTACTTTTTATATTGAAGAGCTTTATATTACTTAATTGTGTGCCTCCAAATGAACCGCTACAGAAATTATTTCTCTCTATATACCAGTTCTATAACGTGGACTGAATCAATTACGGATCTTACCTATAGTATCCTAATCAAATAAGGAAACCTCAAGTCCAAATAGTTTGAAAGTACACACTATGATTAAGTATACTAATATAAGATTAACTTGAATGTCTTTTGTCTAACCCTATGTTTTTATCTCAACACAAAGCATTAGCATTAGCTCTTTTGTATAAACAACAATTATTTGCAAACTGGACACTAGGGGCACTGTTTCATTTATCTTAACTGTTATCATCAAGGCAGAAGAAAACTCATACTCTGACAACTTCCTGGACTACCACATAATAATAATAATAATAATAATAATAAACTTTATTTATATAGCACCTTTCAAGACAAGAGTCACAAAGTGCTGCACAAGATAAAATACATGATAAAACAGTAGGAAAACAATCAACCAAGCAAATTAAAGTGCTGCACAAGATAAATACATGAAAACAAGGAAAAACCAGCAAACAAGGAAGCACAACATTATCAGAACATAAAATGTAATTAAATAGTACATATTAAAACTAAAATAGACAGGCAGAACAGTGAGAATGATTGACGAGAGGTTTAGGATGAAGAGAGGGGGAAGGCTTTCGTGAACAGGTAGGTTTTAAGATGGGATTTAAAAGTTGGGAGGGTATCCAGTTGGCGAATGCTCTTGGGAAGGGCATTCCACATTTTAGGGGCGCGAACGGAGAAGGCTCGTTCTCCCTTGGCAATAAGATGGGACTTCTTGGGCACCTCAAAGAGAGCCCCATCAGAGGACCTGAGGGCACGGGCAGGGTTATAGGGGGTTAGGAGGTCAACAATATATTGGGGGGCAAGGCCTATTCTTGCCTTAAAAGTTAATAGGAGAATTTAAATCAATTCTAAAAGCAACGGGGAGCCAGTGAAGGGAAGCTAGGACTGGGTGATGTGATCTCTTTTTCTTGTACTGGTCAGAAGCCTGGCGGCAGCATTCTGGACCAATTGCAGGCGGGAGATTGATTTTTGGGTTAGGCCGGTGTATAGTGCATTACAGTAGTCTAAACGTGAGGTGATGAATGCGTGGATTACTTTTTCAAGGTCGGGTACAGTTTAAAAATGATTTATTCTAGCTATGTTTCTTAGCTGGAAGAAACAGGTTTGAACTACTCTCTTAATTTGAACATTAAAACTAAGGTCCGAATCAATAAAAACCCCAAGGTTTTTGGCCACCAGTGGTGACGTTCGAAGCCAGGCCATCTAGGCTACGTTTTAAAATGGCAGTGTCACTTTCAGGGCCAAAGAGAACAATCTCAGTTTTGTTGGAGTTAAGCTGCAGGAAGCTTTGGGACATCCAACAGTTTATGTCCTGGAGGCAGGCCTTTAAGCCGTCTAGGCTGAGAGGGGAGCGGTGATTTGATGGGGACATATATTTGGGTGTCGTCTGCATAACAGTGGAAAGTAAGGTTGTGGTTGCGTATGATGCCACCAGTGGACAGCATGTATACAGAAAATAAGGAGGGGACCAAGTATGGGACCCTTGGGGAACACCACAGGTGAGAGGGGCTATGGAGGAGGAGGCGTCACCAGAGGTGACGGAGAAGGTCCTGCTGCTAAGGTAGGACCTGAAAAGTTCTAGGGCGCTGCCCTGCAAGCCGACCCAGGTCTGCAGGCGGTTGAGGAGGATAGAGTGGTCCACCGTGTCAAAGGCAGCACTCATGTCCAACAGCAGCATTATAGTGCAGACACCGGCCATCAGTGGTGAGAAGGAGATCATTTGTGACCTTTACGAGGGCCGTCTCGGTACTGTGGTGGGCTCTGAAACCAGATTGGAATTTTTCAAATAGATTATTGGAGTTCATAAAGGATTGTAGCTGGGAGTAGATGACTTTTTCTAGTACTTTTGACAGAAATGGCAGTTTGGAGATTGGTCTGTAATTTTGTAGTTCGGATGGGTCCGAGTTGGGTTTCTTTAGAAGTGGTTGAACTACGGCGTGTTGAAGGCGGTAGGGAAAATAGCAGTGGATAGGGAAGTGTTAATAATGGCAAGGATATGAGGAGAGACTGTGGGGAGTACTTCTTTTAGCAGTTTGGTAGGTATGGGGTCCAATTGTGAGGTAGAGGATTTCATTGAGAGAATAATTTTGTCTAATGAGAGAGAGGTGATAGGTAGAAAGTTAATTAGCTGGACTGAGATAGCTGGGGTGAAGGAGAAGGGTTATTGTTAGGGGTAATCTGGGCTCTAATATTGTTAATTTTATCCACAAAGAATGTAAGAAATGCCTCACATTTTTCTTGGCAAAATTGAATGTTATGGGTAGGGGCGGGGTTTGTGATTGAGTCTATTACTTTGAACAGAGTTCTGGAATTATGCTGTTTTTGGTGACAATGTTGGAATAATAGTTTGCTCTGGCAATCTTAACAGCGGAATCATAGTCCGCCATGAGGGATCTCAGGATGTCACGGGAATGTGCAATTTATCTGCTTCCATTTCCGCTCAGCCTTTCTACAGAGCCTCTTTGAGAGGCGCGTGTCCTCATTTAACCAGGGTGACCCTGTTTTGTGGGATTTCACTGGCTTTGCGGGGTGCAATCTGGTCGAGGATAGCGATGGATGTGGTGCTAAAGTAGTCAACTAGCTCGGCTGGATTTTGAGGAGGGGCATTTTCTGTTGGGGGTAGAGCAGAGGACTGGAAATAGCGCTGAGAAATTAGGGGCAGTAGTGGAGTTAAGGACACGGGTAAGACGGATGGGGGGGCGGAGGGGTGGGGGGGTGGATGGCAGGTTGAAGACAATGGCCTTGTGGGTCCGAGGGAGGGAAGTCGGTAATTTTTAAGTTGGAGGGAAGCACACCCAGGGTTAAAACAAGGTCAAGGGTGTGACCTTTGTCGTGAGTGGGTTCATTTATGGATTGGACCAAATTAAAGGAGTCAATCAAATTCATAAAATCATTGACTAACGGGTGTGATGGACAGCAGACATGTATGTTCATATCGCCAAGAATAACTAGGTTGTCAAATTTGGGGGTTATGATGGACAGAAGCTCAGCAAATTCATGTAGAAAATGGGCGTTGCTTTTTGGGGGTCTATAGATCACAATACAGAGAACGGGGATCTTACCGGTGAATGATAAAGCTGACCATTTCAAAAGAGGTAAAAGAGCCAAAAGAATTTACAGGGGAACATTTAGACGAGACCTTATATATGGCTGCTATTCCACCACCACGACTGCCCGACTGCCGCGGTGCATGGAAAAATGAGTACATAGGGGGAGTAGCTTGAATCAAGCTAACAGTATCTGTTTGCCAGGTTTCTGTTAACAAGAAGAAATCCAATTTATTGTCCAGTACAAAATCATGAACAATAAAAGATTTATTTGTAAGGGATCGAGGATTTAGGTAGCCCAAATGTTAAGGGTGTGGGGAGAGAGGAGGGGGCTGGAGGTGGTAGTGGTTTAACAACAATCAAGTTTTTGTAATTAATGCAGCATAGTGGTTGTGGAAGAGGATTTGACAGTCTGTGTGTAATGGTCTGAATGGGAAGATTGTCCGGTGTAAGGAGTAATGACAGGAGTGGCCGGTAGAGGGAGCTATCAGGAGGGACAGTAGGTGCCTCTGTAGGCGCAGGAGGAGTGTCCGGGAGGGGGGTGTGGCATGCCGACAGTCAGGTGTGTGGAGCAGCAGACTGGACAGCGTGCTGTATGTTAGCCGTTAGCATCCAGCTGCCCAGTCTGTTCAGGTGGAGTCCATCGGGCCTGTAGAGTGAGGAACGGCTCCAAAATAGATTAAAAATTGTCTATAAAATCAATGTTAAGGGACTTACATGTTGACTGGAGCCAGGTGTTGAGGCTAAGAATCCTGCTAAAACGCCCCATCCCACGGGATAGTGATGGAATTGGGCCGCTGATGAAAATAGATTTCCCACAGTCATGCAGTGCAGGTTTCCAACACTTGGGGTGCTCCGCTCTTTACTCGACTTTAATTAATACTTGGTATTGTGAATTAAATGCAAGAACACATATACCTTATAAATGCTTTTTGAAAGAGAAATAACTAAATGAATTTATTATTTAGTACTTATTTCAATGCTTGAATTCTTCAATTAATCTACTCTTCTTTGTAGATAAACACCCATATAATAGAAAGAGAGTAATAATAACCTCTTTTATTTTTTATTTTTACCTCTTCCACTGATACCAACCACAGGGGCTGGACTTTATCATGTAGTCCACCTCCTCTCACCGGGACACGCCCTCCTATAGTCCTGGCTTGTCTCAACGAAACCCCCACCAGTCTCTCTGAACCACCAAGCCGACACAACCTAGCGGTGACCTGCACCGACAACACACACAACAACTAACATATAACATAAAACAAGGACAGACTTTCAAACAAACAAGTAAGGACCTTTACAAGCTAGCTATTTAGAAATTGATATATTTAATGCACTTTCATTCATTTAACACTGGAATACAATCCAAAAGAAAATGCCATCTATCTCTATATTCTTTTAAAAAATTCAAAGAATGTTTTTTTGAACCCTCACACAACTTATCATTGCACAAAACCAACCACACAGTGTTTTTACTCTTAACACACTTTCCCTTCTATATTCGTCAATTTAAATCATAGCTGAAGTAAGCTTCTAAGCGCTGACTTATTTTCAATGTATTTTATCTTTTTACTGTACTTTACCGTACCTTGTCGATGTAATTTCACTGTACTTTACCGTACCTGTACTTTACCGTACCTTGTCTATGTAGTATTACTGTACTTTACCGTACCTTGTCTACGTAGTATTACTGTACTTTACCGTACCTGTACTTTACCGTACCTTGTCTATGTAGTATTACTGTACTTTACCGTACCTTGTCTACGTAGTATTACTGTACTTTACCGTACCTTGTGTACTTTACCGTACCTTGTCTACGTAGGCCTACTATTTTACCATAGTCACAAACGTAACCCATGATGGAATGGACAGCTCCCCTCCCACCTTTTTTAATTCCTACCTCTCTCTCTCTCTCTCTCTCTCTGTCCGTATCTAGGGACCTGTCCATTCAGTGCATAGTACTTTTCTAATTGTACTATCACAGCGGTAACCACAGGTTTTTCAAAAACAACAATTTAGTATTCATCCCAGGTTTCCCCTTTCCCCCTCTTATAGGCTTTTCACACTTGAATAAGTTAACCCAGGGTTAACTTTAACCCTGGGTTATAATAGCCCTGGGTTAATTTAGCTCACGTTTCACACTAGTTTTCTTTAACCCTGGGCTAACAATTGACCCTGGGTATTAGTGTTCAGCGTTTCACACTGTAAGCTTGTAGACCCCGGGTTAACGTTCTCATTTGCATATTTACTGGGCTATCAAAAATGATTGGCCCGGCCCAGCACGTGACCTTTGTTTACATTTTAGCCGGCTTAGCTGTCAAAATGACGCCATCAAGCCGCTGTGATGGCGACAGTAATTAAACACACACAAAAAAGAGCGAGAGAGCGACGAGAGAGAATAAAAATTAAACTGGAGAAGAGAAGAGTATATGAGGAGGTTTTTGATTTTATTTTAAGTACAGAGAAATTAATGTTCAAGATCGTCTTCACAGATGCGCGTGCGATTAATATGTAAATGAGGTGAGGTTGCGGTCTGTGATTGGATGGATAGTTGTTGATATCGCTGTTACGTTCTAACCCCACAATCATTTCACACTAGTGTTCTTGGCCCCGCAATTGCGGTGTTAACCCTGCTTCGTAGCAGGGTTAGTTAACCCAGGGTTAAAAGCGGTGCTAACCCACTTTCAAAAATGCAAGTGTGAAACGCTGCTTAACCCCGGGTTAAATGTACTCTGACATTCATAAGTACTCTGACATTCGTACTCTGACATTCGTAAGAGGGAGATCAGGAAGACCACAGCCAATAATGACACAGAGTCAAATCTGCAGAGAAGACTGGGTTCACTCTTCTCAAACTCTTCTCAAACATGCTATACATTCCAAAACCCCTTTATGGATACTGCAACAAAGTACTATGCATAGATTCTCTCTCTCCCGTACCTGGCCCAAGATAGCACCCTGTTCTGATTGGCTTACGTCCATCTGTTCAGCCTGGCTCCTGTTCATCTCTAGACGTTCAGTCTAGCTTCTGGACTGCCTACCACATACCTCGCCATCATATGTATGTTTAGACGCAAAGAGCCTTCAACGTAACCATTTTGGGAACCTCAATATAGACATGGGTGGACATGTGTCTCTAGTTCTCTGTATTTCTCCACACTTAATTCACACACACAGCATATTGACAAGACATTCTTAAGAATGTACTGAAAAATATCTCCCATAGCTTCCACCACAGACCAGGGGCGAGGGTGGCCAGGCACCATCTCTGCATTTTCGACACGGTCCAGTGCCTTGGCGGCCACCTTCTGGCAGTAGGGCGGGACCGCCGGGTTGCACCAACCTGGCATACCGATCAGAGCCAATCTCAGCCTTAGTCCCAGGACCCCCTTGATGAGCCCCAGCAGACACCAGGACCGAAGTGCGGGTGCTACAGCCGGCCTGCACGAGTGCCCAATGATGAAGGTGGGGTAAGTGGTAGAGGTGGCCACAGCATCAGCCTCCGCTCCCACTCCGGATAGGAGGTACCAGATACCGTTAAAGGTACAATGCATCAGGCGTTGCTGGATTCAGGGAGTAGTCAGACCCTGATCCACCAAAGCCTGGTTCGGCCCGAGGCCCTGGTGAGGATTGGGTTTATCCATGGGGATCTGCACGACTACCCACTCATGACCTTAGAACTTCGTCACCAAGGGAAAAAGCATAATGTTAAGGCTGCGGTTACTTCCCGCCTGACGTGTCCCCTCTTATTAGGTACCGATAGACTGGGCTTTATCACTGCAGTAACAAGATTGGGGGATGCGCAGTTACGACCGACAGGGAAATGTGGAAGGAGCGCCGTGTTTAGCGGTGATGTGAGGTTACCGGATGCAGATCCAAGGGGGGTGGACCCGGCAGAGCCTCCTTTGGCCGTTTCAATGTCTCTGGTGTTCCCACCGGTGGAAGATTTACTCCTGGAGCAAATGCGTGACGACACTCGGCACAGAATTGATCATCACTTTCCCACACTTCACTATAATTAGGGACGGATTGTACAGGGTGAGACGTGACACCCACTCAGGAGAGGAGGTAAGTCAGTTACTCATTCCAAGTCCAACTAGCCAGCCCGATGGCGGGTCACTTGGGATGTGATAAGACACACAAACAGATTATGGCTATATTCTATTGGTCGGGCCATTTACGCAGACGTGCGGCTTTGCTGTGCGTCCTGTCATGAATGTCAGCTAAGCAATCCACTGGCCATCCCAAAATCCCCAATACGGCCACTTCCATTCATTCAGATTCCCTTCGAAAGAATTGCGAATTGGAAGAATCTCATTGGGCCATTAGACCACAGCTCAGTTATCGTTTTTTTATTAGTTATCGTAGATTATGCAACTCGACACCCGGAGGGGGTGCCTCTACGCTCTATCTCGGCGAACAGCGTAGCGCAGGCTCTGTTCCAATTAATCTCCCGTAAGTTTGCGCCCATATCATAAGTTTGTGGCAGATTCCCTTATCTAGAGAGTCTAAGGAGAAATCGGCATTCTCCACTCCGTATGGGTTATACCAATTCAAGCTACCAAAATACATATTAGAATTTTATCTTTCCATTTAGTCCATTATAATTCCTTATGATATGTCATAGAATGAGACGGTATAGAGTGTTGCTATGGACTATCACATTCATTTCATATTTACTGTTATTATAACACTTTTTGCTAACTTTTTGCTAAGCATTTGGCTGTTCCCTTGCTGAAATCCTATAATATAAATTATCAAGTAATTGATGAATAGATTCCTGTGGACATTCGATCATTAGTGAACGAGAGAAGATTCAAGAGTGTTTCGAGGTTAACACATGGTTCTAAGAGGTCACTTTAGTTTCCTTTAATACAGCGTATCCCTAGGGCTAGATCTATCCAAGCCGTTATATATTTTGTAGCGAATCAACAAGCGCACGGATCCCAGGGGAGAGCTGCCACAACGAACGTGATCGGGGGCTGTGGCTCGAAGCCAGGGTTATGCCTTGGGCTGTGGCACCGAAGTAAGCGGGGTAGACATTCGGAAGATAAGGCAGTTAGGGGCTAAGCGTGTCTCCCCCACGACCTGTTAACAACCGTTACTGGACAACAGGTTTCACATCACCTCCATTAAAGGAGGCTAACCGACGGCTCTAACAAGGGTTATAGCAATTCAGAATACCCCGGCCACATTCCAGTGACTCATGGACCAGGTGCTGCGATTATTCACAGTGACACCTGGCCGCAGCATCTCCGCCGGGTGGTAGACCCGCCGCGTCCTCGAGTCACTGAGGCAGGCGGGGCTCACTGCCAACCCGAAGAAATGTGTAATTGTATGGAGTGAGGTACAGTATTTGGGGTACCACTTGGGGGGTGGACAGGTGCGTCCACAGCTGAATAAAATGGATGCGGTAGCAGCCTGTCCGTGGCCCGAGACAAAGGTGAGGACGTACTTAGGGATCGCTGGTGATTACAGGTTACAGGTTGATTTCCTCTCCCACTTGCCTGAGCAAGGACTGGGGGGGTGGGAGGGGGACACTCCCCGGCCTCAGTCAGGTGGTGGCAATATGTGGTATGTGAAGGGCAGCGGTTTCGTGCTGACACAAGGGGAGCAGAACGGCAAAATGCCTGTGATTGACGCAGCTGCAGGGGATGAGTACAATTAACCTGATGGTATTCATTTGACACCTGTTTACTCTCCCCACAGTAAGAGGCTTGGTACGAATGGAGCAGCAGGACCTGACCTAAGGCCGACTTCATAACCAAACCATTTCTTTCGGGTTAGTCGTCATAGCCGACTAACCCGGAAAAAAATATTCTTATTATTTATACCGGTATACGCCAATGTGTGATTTTTATTTATGATTAAAAACCTGTTGAGCGTTATTTTCTGACTCTGATCCCTCCCTCATGAGAGACCCTACCCTACCCCCCCACCACGATAAGGTGGCGATTCTTTGGGGGGGCCCAGGGGAGGGGCCAGACTAACAGTGATTCAAAGACCTCATTATGAAAAGGTGTCAACTGATTACCACCTGGTGGTGAGTTGGATCAGATGGCGGGGGAGGCTGCCGGACAGACCTGGTAAACCCAAACATCTAGGGGGGTGAGCAAGAACGTCTGATGGAAGCCCCTGTCCATGAGGTCTCTAACTCTCAGCTCCGGAAGAACTTCTCGTGCATCCCGGGGGAGGTTGGGGACATGGAATCCAAGTGGACCATGTTCAGAGCCTCCATTGTAGAGGCTGCAGCTCGGAGCTGTGGTCAAAAGGCTGTCAGTGCCTGTCATGTCAGCAATCTAAGAACCCGTTGGTGGACACCAGCGGTGAAAGAAGCCATCAGGATGAAGAAGGAGGCCTTTTGGGCTTGGTTGGCCCAGGGTTCTCCTGAAACAGCAGACGGGTACTGGGAGGCCAGAAAGGCCGCTGCTTCAGCAGTCGCTGAAGCAAATACATGGGTGTGGGAGGAGTTTGGGGAGGCCAGGGAGAAGGACTTTCGGTTGGCCTCAAGGAAGTTCTGGCAAACTGTCTGGTGACTCAGGAAGGGAAAGCAGGGCTTGGCTCAGGCTGTACTCAGTCGGGGAGAACTGCTGACCCAGACTGAGGATATTGACGGGCGGTGGAAATAACATTTTGAGGAACTCCTGAACCCGACCAGCACGTCCTTTGTGGAAGAGGCAGAGTCTGAAGACTTGGGGGAAGCCTCACCCATATCCTTGGCAGAGGTCACTGAAGTTGTCAAAAAGCTCTCTAGTTGCAAGGCGCCAGGTGTGGATGAGATTCGCCCTGAGATGCTGAAAGGTCTGGGATGCCAGACTGGTTGGTGGTCCCCATTTTCAAAAAAGGGGACCGGAGAGTGTGTTCCAATTATCACACTAGTTCAGCACTAGAGAATCACACTGTTCAGCCTCCCCGGGAAAGTTTATTCCAGGATGTTGGAAAGGAGGCTCCGGCTGATTGTCGAACCTCAGCTTCAGGAGGGAAAATGTGGATTCCTTCCTAGCTGTGGAACAGTGGACCAGCTCTTTACCCTTGCATGGCTTATAGGGGGAGTTTGCCCATCCAGTCTACATGTGCTTTGTGGACTTGGAGAAGGCTTATTACCATGTCCCAATGGACACGGTAATAATCCCGCGGTAACGGGAGTGAGTTTCTGTCTCAAGCGAAGGAGTTCAAGTGTCTCGGGGTCTTGTTCATGAGTGACGGAAAAATGGATTGGGAGATGGACAGACAGATTGGTGCGGCATCTGCAGTAATGCGGGCGCTGTACTGTTCCATTGTGGTGAAGAGGGAGCTGAGCTGGAAGGCGAAGCTCTCAATTTACAGGTCCATCTACGTTCCAACCCTCACCTATGGTCACAAGCTTTGGGTAGTGACCTGTAGGGCCTCAGCCATTCAAAATTGTTTTCCAAGATCCTTCACTCATTAACCTTTTTAGATGTGTTAAGCCCAATCTTTGGTCTACTACTATGAGAAAAAAATCCCTATTTAGTTTTGTTTTATCCTTTTCTAATTTGCTCTCCTCCTCCTATGTGGTATAGATTCTTCTTGGGCCTGGTTTTGACCACATTAGCTGCAGCCACAGGTCATAATGATAAGCAGATCCTTTCATCACCCTTATCACACCTCCTCTTCCTGTATCCCAAATGTTTACTGCCCCATCAATGTAAACATTGGTATCCTGGAGAAAGAGATCTTCCTTGTGTGTGAGGGGGTCAAACTCTGTTAAAAGGCTTCGTTAGATTATGCACTCTTCAGTCTCTACCAGGTGGGAGTCGCTACCAGGGCGGCAGTCCCTACCGGGCCTCTGCTCTGGCGCACTCTCTACTAGGGGCACCTGGGGGCTCCCAGGGGTCCACACTCTCCCAGGGACGAGACATGCATGCATACAGGCATTACAATGCTCTCTGCTCATCAACTCGTAAGCCCAACCAACTAGTCCGGAACCCTCTTGGTCCTCGCCCTTGTCCGGGTACTTCAGTCTTGGTCCAGCGTCCATGATCCTGGCCGGTCGCCTCTGCTCGGTTACACATTTTTGTCGTGGTATTATTATTAGACAAGAGAAGCTAAGTCTGAGGGAAATGTACCCCATTTCATTACCAGTCATGCTGTAGTGCAAAGATTCCTTAGCTCAGTCTAGAATAACAACGTAAGCGGTCGACTCCCTGCGAACCATGCAGTTTTTGTTGAGAGAATAAAGGGCGATCGATTCCCCTTTCATTCCTGATATCGACGGACCACCACAAATGCCACAAAGACACCTTACCACCGAGATCCAGACCCCAGGACTATCAACCCACCGTCCCGTCGAACTCGACGTAGTTCATTGGGCAAGACTGAACATCTCTAGATCGCTACACCCACAATCCCCAGGCAAGGCAGACCAGAGGGCCTTCACCACGCAACTCTGACGAACTCGAAGCAGTTCGTTGGGAAAGAACGAGCCACCTCTCGATCGCTACACACACGATCTCCGGACGATGTTATAAACACGTTTTGCCTCCTTCCCTTATGTTTTGATCTAAAGTCTGAGTGGATCCCCGTCCATTGATCTGTACATGCCCCTCTCTTTTGGTTTTCTTTCCCTTTTTACTAACAAAGTGCATACATCTCGTTTCAGTGTTTGATATTGGTGTTAGAAGTGAGTGATTCAAATCCTCCTGCCACGTCGATTCCTTTGTTAGAAACACCTCCCCCTTTCTTTGTCACACACACACACACACCACACACCACACAGACACTTCAGGTTGTGCATTGCTTATTGTATTTGAGGGATACTTTATGCCATTTGCCAACTTGAATTTAAATAAACATTCTTATATTACAACTATTTGTGGTTTTTGGTTGAATATTGTGTTGAAGCCAGCCTCTGTCATGTAAAGAACTCTGAATGCTTCAACCTTTACTTGCGATTGATATGATAACTATTGATCATAGGTCCAATTTGATAGCTTAGTAGATTTTATGAGACTTAATCCACTGTCCGGTTATTGGTCCCTGATTTCAGGGTGGCACACCGTTATTATTAATTCAGATGAATACCTTTTTTATTTTAATAATTTTTTGGATCATTATTAATCATAAGCTAATAACCAATCGTAGGACAAACAGACCGAAAGAATGAGATCGCGGATACAAGGGATAGGGTGAGGAGCTCAGACATACAGAGGGCATCTGATTAGGATGCCCCCCGGGCGCCTCCCCTGAGGGGTTTTCCAGGCATGTCTGACTGGGAGGAGACCCCGTGGTAGACCCAGAACCCGCTGCGGAGATTATATATCTCATCTGGCCTGGGGACGGCTCGAGATCTCCCAGGAGGAACTAGAGAGAGTTGCAAGGGAGGAGGAAGACTGGGGGGCCCTGCTTAGCCGGCTGCCACTGTGACCCGGCCCCGGATAAGCGGAAGAGAATGGATGGATGGATCCCTCCTTCTTGGTCAAGAACCCGATCAAGCCACGGAAGGCATTGTGGCAACCACGAACATTGCGACAAGTACTCAAGAAAAACACTATCTATCTATCTACTGTATATATATATATATATATATATATATATATAGAGAGAGAGAGAGAGAGAGAGAGAGAGAGAGAGAGAGAGAGAGAGAGAGAGAGAGAGAGAGAGAGAGAGAGAGAGAGAGATCTATAGCCATGAGTGCGGAAAAAGATTTAGTACAGGTTGACCAGCTAACTCATTCACACACTCAACACAGATGTTTGCATTGCTGTTTCTAAGCGGTATAGGCCTAATCGGTGATCTCAACCCCGGTGTGTCTGCTCTGCTCAATCTAACACGCTGCACATCCTCTGACGGCCATGTTTCAAAGACATAGCTCTCTGGAACAGGACGGGCAAGGCAATGTCATTTCCCCTTCCAATCTGATCCGCAAAAGATGAAAGACATCCCTGCAAACAATGTTATGCAAATTAGAGGGGAGCCAGCGAAAGAGTATGCATATGCATCTGTAAATGTGTGTCTGTGTGTGTGTGTGGGCATGTGTGTGGGTCGGTCGGTCGGTCGGTCGTCGGTCGGTCGTCCGTCGGTCGGTCGGTCGGTCGTCCGTCTGTCCGTCCGTCCGTCCGTCCGTCCGTCCGCCTGTCTGTCTGTCTGTACATGTGTGTGTGTATGTGTGTGTCTGTGGGGAGTTGCAGGGATGAGGAGAGTAAGAATGATTATATGTGTGTGTGTGTGTGTGTGTACGTGTGTGTATATTTGTAGGTCTGTGTGTGTGGTTGTGTGGTTGTGTGTGTTTGTGTGAGAGTGTGTGTGAGAGAGAGAGAGAGAGAGAGAGAGAGAGAGAGAGAGAGAGAGAGAGAGAGAGAGAGAGAGAGAGAGAGAGTGTGTGTGTGTGTAAGAAGGATAATGGAGGTCTTTCTGGGTGCTCATCCTCTCATTTATTCTCTCTGCATGTACTCCTGTGCATAGCTTTGCGTGCAAAGAGGTAAATAACATGTAGGGGGATGCGAGTCAGTGAGGGTGTGGATGGGGGGACTCCCACGGTGACCATATCCGCTGGAATCGTGCGAGCAGCGACGAGGACATGACGAGGACATGACGAGGAGATGACGAGGAGACGGAGAGGCAGTCAGGCGAAGAATAGAAAATCAATAGAGAAAGAGAGGGAGAGAGAAATAGTGAGAGGGGGGAGGGGGGGGGAATAGAGTAGTAATAGTAACGACCGTCAAGGAGGAGGTGCGCTCTCTCTCTCTCTCAAAATCCCTCTATGAGGACGTCAAATGGTATTCTCTGCAGCAGAAGCTCTGTGTGTGTGTGTTGTGAGGGTAAAGTCACACTTCACTTTCTTAAAGAATCTTGAAGGTGTAGGCTGGTGTAACAGGGAACCCTTCCCCGTCCTACCCTCCTTCTTTCCTCCAATACAACTCAGGTAGATGTTGAAACCGGTTTATTAGAGAGTTGGTAAGACATTACAGCCAGAGCAGATGCTACATGCAGACAGGTCCACGCTCCTCCTGAGTGTCTGTGGTGATGGCTGGTTTATCCTGTGTCCATTGATTAGCCAATGCACCATAGGTGTGCTTAAACCAGCTACCCACCACACACACTCCAAAGATGGAGAGCATGACAGGAAAACACCCGGCGTTGCGGTGGTGATGATGTCCATAGCCCTGCAAAGAATTCCAAAAATATATTGTGGTATGAAGCATGGTTTAGCATCGGCAGGTGAAACAAGGGAGGCGGAGCAGCAAATTCCTGAGATTGCATCAGCTGTATGGGATGAGCTTGATTAGGAACATATACAGTATATTGACCTCCCAGCACTAGCTTTTCCCTCATGGCAATGATCGGTGGGGCCCAGCAGAGGACAGGCAGTGCACCAACCACCAGGTGCAACTACATGTTGCTGGCAACCCCTGTAGCCAGTCTGGAGCAGCCCAAGACTCAGCCATGCCTCTGTCAAGTAGGACAGCAGCCGAAGGCCCAAGCTCCAGGAGAGAGATGGGGGATCAAGCCACCCAGACAACTAACTAACTCCCACACCCAGAGACCTCTCCGCCAGTCAAGGCAGGACCTCCGGTTTCCAGGATGGAGGGGTAGAGGGCGTTGGGGACGGGCCTAGACGATCCAGAGACACCTCCGCCAACCAAGGCAGCAGCCCCAGTCTCCAGGGATGAGGGTTGGCAGAGACACTGAGGAAGAGTTTGGGGAAAGTGGGGTTGGGGGTTTTATGTACTTTTGTAGGTATGGTAACCCTGTAAGAGTCCAGTTTTATTGTTACTATTTGTTTGTTTGGGTGGGTGGGGGGGGGGTTGGGGGTATGTGTGGTGTGTGGTTGGTGGATGGCTGGCTTAATTGGCCTCACCTGGCCCAGTTAGAGTCTGGGGGGGTGGGGCTGCAAGCCTGTGGTTCATGGGCAATCAGAGCACCACAGGTCAAGTCAGCTACCAGCACACATTCTCGGGAGAGCGCTAGCATGGTACCATCTGCTCTGTCCATCATTTAACTTTACTTACGCATTTTACAATAAACCGGTGTCACGTGGTGTGCAGGAGGACCCAAACGCAAGACACATCCCTGGTCCCGGTCCCGGCTGGACCGCAGCGGCCTCCGGTTCCTGCTGCGAGGTCGCAGCTATCCCAGGTCCCGGTCCTGGCTGGACTGCAGCAGTCCCGGTGTCCCGCTGCTGGGTCGCAGCCATCCCTGGTCCCGGTCCCGGCTGGACCGCAGCAGTCCCGGTTTCCCGCTGCTGGGTCGCAGCCCTCCCTGGTCCCGGTCCCGGCTGGACCGCAGCGGCCTCCGGTTCCTGCTGCTGGGTCGCAGCCATCCCGGGTCCCAGTCCCGGCTGGATTGCAGCAGTCCCTGCCGGTTTCTGCTGCTAGGTCGCAGCCATCCCTGGTCCCGGTCCCGGCTGCTGGGTTGCAGCCATCCCTGGTCCCGGTCCCGGCTGGATCGCAGCAGCCCCTGCCGGTTCCTGCTGCCAGGTTGCAGCCATCCCGGGTCCCGGTCCCGGCTGGACCGCAGCAGCCCCTGCCTGTTCCTGCTGCTAGGTCGCAGCCATCCCGGGTCCCGGCTGGACCGCAGCAGTCCCGGTGTCCCGCTGCTGGGTCGCAGCCATCCCTGGTCCCGGTCCCGGCTGGACTGCAGCAGCTCCTGCCGGTTCCTGCTGCTGGGTCGCAGCCATCCCTGGTCCCGGTCCCGGCTGGACCGTATCAGCTCCTGCCGGTTCCTGCTGCTAGGTTGCAGTCCTCCCTGGTCCCGGTCCCGGCTGGATCGCAGCTGCCTCCGGTTCCTGCT
Organism: Coryphaenoides rupestris; assembly: GCA_002895965.2. NCBI lineage: Eukaryota > Metazoa > Chordata > Actinopteri > Gadiformes > Macrouridae > Coryphaenoides > Coryphaenoides rupestris. The sequence continues at coordinate 50,395 of PIJE02000143.1, forward strand.
GCTATGTCGCAGCCATCCCTGGTCCCGGTCCCGGCTGGATCGCAGCAGCGCCTGCCAGTTCCTGCTGCCAGGTCGCAGCCATCCCGGGTCCCGGTCCCGGCTGGACCGCAGCAGCCTCTGCCGGTTCCTGCTGCTAGGTCGCAGCCATCCCTGGTCCCGGTCCCGGCTGGACTGCAGCGGCCTCCGGTTCCTGCTGCGAGGTCGCAGCCATCCCGGGTCCCGGTCCTGGCTGGACCGCAGCATCCTCGGGTTGTTTAAAGTAGTAGTAGTCATTTTACATTATGAATTAACATAAGTCAATCCTATAAATGTGGCATTGCTTCAAATAGATTTATCAAAGACCAGGGAACAAGTATTTTGTCACTTTTGACATGTGAATTCAGAAACATGTCATGTTTATTAGTGTAACATATTGCATTTTAAGAACTTTACAAAGCCCCTCTGACAATAAAACTAACTATTCAATTTCACTGTTGGCACAAATTAGAGCCAAAGTTCTGGAGAGGTCTGTGTAGGCTCAGATCAGGGAACAATGAACTACTGAGGTAGAAAATTATAACAATTTCAAGACATCCCTTGTGCAATTTTTTTTGCAAACAGAACAGAACAAAGTGGCAAACTGTAAGCACTCTTATAGAATATCAGTCTTTTAAAGTGTTGTTTTGCAATGTAACATGCGTTCACGTTGTGAATCGTATCGGACATTTTCCGTCTTTCCCTCGCAAACAGAGCGCTATCTAACGTTACTATGACAAGTCTCGTGAGAGTTTAATATGTGTGTGTGTGTGTGAGAGAGAGAAAGCGCTGCAGACACTGAGCAGGATTCAGCAGCACAGCAAAAACATAAAACTGATTCATAACTTTGTGATCGGGCCATAGGCCGGTTCATGCTGCGTTTAGACCTATCCAGGGGTCCGTGTACCGATGCACTCGCATCTTTTAAATCAAAACCGATTTTCCGATTCAAATCGGAATTTGTTACACTCCTACTGACTAGGTGTCGACAAGCGAGATGTGTGAATTTAGCCGGTCTTCTACAGACCTAAAGAGACTGCAACTGCAGTTATCAATTCAAATTAACATTATTTGTGTTTATCCTCAATAAATCACTGATTGTAATTAGGGGTTGAGTATTTAATGCTGTCTCTGTTTTTGCGCATGTTGAGTTTTGATAAGCTGCTAGTTCAATCTCTCTGGGCAAACACAGCTTACTGTCACAGTTTCGACCGTTTGTCCGGGCTCACGGTGTTGGTGGGCGTGGCTCCGGGCTCCGGTGCCGCCCCAGCGTCATTAGCGGCACCTGCGCTGCGCTCACGCCTGCCAGCAATCAACAATTAATCCCTGTATAAAAACTCTGGCGTTCCACCCACTCGGCGTCGGATCATTGTCGTCAATTCTCCCCCGTATGGACTTCATCCGTCTCCAGCCAGCTCATCTCCCTGCCTACCTGTCTGCCCGCCTATCCCCTGCCGCACTCGCCACCCGTTCCGCTGGCTTCACTCCCGTTTCCTCGCTGTATGTATTATCAATAAATACAAAGTACTGCATAACTCCGTCTGGGTCTTGTGTTTGGGTCCTCCTGCACACCACGTGACACTTACACTGCATAATGAAGCTGTTGCCTTTCTTGCACTTGAAGCCGAAGTGGTCCCTTAAATATGGCCAGGGGTTCACTTAATTTCCTTCCAGTTTGAGTTCAACAGAATTCCCCGTTTCGCCTTCAGCTGGGTCTGCACCACTGTTGTCTGACTTGTCCGTCTCCATCTTTCTTGTGATTTAGCGCTAGTTTGTTCTCCTGCCCATCATTCACTGCAGTTGTTTCCAGATTTATTTTTCTTTTCCTAGATTTAAAAAACAACTTTAAAAAGTACAGAATTTTTTTTTTAAAACAATTACAGTAACGGGAGTAAATAATTATAAGTAATATAAGTAATTTGTTACTTTCCACCTCTGGTTGGCACGATCTTCTGCCTGATGTGCAGCCATATCGAGCATGGCCCGCGTCTGTTGCTCCTGCGTCTGGCAGATCAGGTGCAGAGCCATAGTGGATTCTGCTGCCACCGCTCCATCCTGGTTCTTCATCTTCCTGGTCCCTGTTCAGGTGCCAATGTAGCAATCTCTCTGCCACAATGCCACGCTTTGTGGTTTTAAACAGGTTCTTTGACCGGAAGGGAGAGACGGTAGACGGGCTGATGCGATGCGGCTTTTAATCGTCAAAAATCAAAAGATCGTCCAGTGGCATAACACGTTTTCAGGGTTAGGGAGTCAGCCTTGTTTCAGGCTCTGGATCGAAGTCCATGCTTTGCTCCTTCATTAGGGCCCCATGAGGGGGAGGAAATGAAAAGGCTACACAAGCACATGAAGGAACACACAGATGCATGCACCCACACACACACACACACACACACACACACACACACACACATACGCACGCACACGCACACACACGCACATACACACACAGAAATACGGAATTCAATTTCCACACAGATGCTCACGTCCATCATCACGTCCAATTCTTAAATGCTGCATGTACAGAAATATGGAAATAAATTGCCTATTTTTAATTTTCCACACAGATGCTCACATCCAACCTCACGTCCAATTCTTAAATGCTGCACGCAAGAACACACACACACACACACACTAACACACACACACACCCATGCTAACATACACACACACACAATCACAAAGGTACAAAACACATACAACCATGTCGTTAGTACAGACTCCTCCCCCTCTGCAAGACAGATTCATCAGCTAAAGATAGGTCACATACTGTATGTTCCTATTTTGAGGTAAGAGGACCTGAGCTCCTAACAACATCCTAACAAATCTAAAAGCTCAGGCAAACCAACCCTACAGCCTTTAACTTGAGAGAATATTGATTTATCCTGATTGTATATACCCAGAGAGGACAATGTGAACTGAGGTGTACCTTCAGATATTCTTTCACCTCTCAGAGAGTGCGTAGAGCTCGGCTGATAAGGGAGAACAACCATATGCCTTTTTTTTTCCTCTGTGTGATGGTGAAGGCTCTGCAGTAAAGTCTAAATAATCGTGTTGAATGGAGCGGAGCAGAAATAGTATACAGTCAACACACCTAATTAAACTTGTAAACAATCCCATACACTTCCATTTCACCATCCCATACCATCTTTTGAATTATTCACAAAAAATTGCCTCAAAAGTACATAATTCACACCACAAAAGCCCAGTCATTTTCAGCCAACAAATGGGAATCTGTATTGTAAATGATAGAGTATACGGTCTCAGTGCTCAAAATACAAGGTTTACGCAAAGGTTAAAAGCAGACTAGAACTAGAAGATAGATTTACTGCTCTCAAACAGAGACATATAGAGAGACATAGAGAGATGGAGGCAGAGAGAGAGAGACACACATCGAACCAGACAGCGAGACAGAGAGACAGAGAGAGATAGAAAGAAAGAGTGAGAGATAGAAAGAGAGAGGGAGGGAGACAGAGAGAGACACAGAGAGTAAGACAGAGAATGAGAGAGAGAGAGAGAGTATATGAGTGAGTGTAATCAGTCAGCCAGTCCAGCCTCTGTGAGTCTGGCAGCCTCCTGTCTCCTGTGCCTTAGCGGTGGGGCGAGAGAGGCTGGTGACCACTATGTGTTCTACATGTGCCCCTGCTTCTTGTTTCCAACATAATCTACAATGCTATTTATTTCAATAATATAATTAAAATTCATTTTTTAAATAATTGTATAATGCTAATATCCTCATCTCATCTATCTAAACCAGTGGTTCTCAACTGGTCTGGCTTCGGGACCCACCGTCACCTCTTGATGATAAGCCGTGAAATGTTGACTGAGTATCTGTACAAACCAACTATTCTCATATTCTGCTTGCAAAAACGGCAAAAGTCATTTAGTGGCTCCATTTCCATTAGGCTACATTTACGTCTCTCTGTCAAACTATTCTCCAAAACAAACTTGTTTCCGTCTCTCTGGATACGTCACCCCGTGTATTCTTCTGATTGGTCGTAGTGTTATCCAATTGCGTGCAGTGATATTTTCAAATGCATGCTTGGTGCCGCCCCTCGAGTTGGGCCATTTTCCTTACTCATTACCAGACCTACAGCTTTCTAGATGTGGGTCTGGATTTCCAGGCTACCTGTACACTGAAATAGGTGACAAATAAACCTTAGAATTTTAACTAATAAGCTAGCTTTGTAGCTTTTTGTGTCAGCGCTGCTGTAAATTGATGTGTGGAGTCGCTATTCAGCATTTGATTGTTGCACTTGTGAACTTTCAGTGTAAGTACAGTTAAGTACATCATAAAAACCACTGCGTTCAGTAATTGCCTTATCAGATACAGCACCTGTAAATAACTCGGACACAAAAATGACAGACCCACTTGGATCACATCCAATCAATGCTTTGAGGGTTGTGCTTGACTTATAGTCACTATAAAGCTGACTCTGTAAAGCCAGTGCAGATGGCACCTGGGTCTTACATTCACTACCATCAATAATGACTAAAGTAGAAGGAAATTATTTAAAAAAGTTTTCAGGCATGTTTTTAATAATAATGTCTCTATGAGGCCATATGCTCAGTTGTCCAAATTTAAAATACATAAGCTCTATCCATGTATTACAAACAAGTCCTGCAGACTGCATGGATACTCCAAATCGCGATGAAACGCACACCCTGTAATCTATCTGGATATATCTGGTCATTATTGCACGTTCCCCAAGCGCATCTAAGAACCATGTTGTTCTAACTAAATGTAGCACGTTCCCCAAGAGCATCTAAGAACCATGTTGTTCTAACTAAATGTAGCACGTTCCCCAAGGGCATCTAAGAACCATGTTGTTCTAACTAAATGTAGCACGTTCCCCAAGAGCATCTAAGAACCATGTTGTTCTAACTAAATGTAGCACGTTCCCCAAGCGCATCTAAGAACCATGTGGTTCTAACTAAATGTAGCTGTAGTCTAATCTATGAACACAACAACGTGACAAGCTTTGTTTGTGGGACATCATGGCGGCTCTGTTGCAAGGGGCGTGGTCTTAAGAAATCTGGCTCTCATCCCTCTCATTAAACTCAAACTGCCCCAGTGCATGCTGGAGGTCATATGAACCCAAAGAGAACCACATTGTCTGCAAAGAGCAGGGATGCAATTCTGATGCAATTCCTCAAATTGGACACTCTCCTTGGTTGCGTTGTGCCTTGAGATTCTGTCCATGAAAATCACAAACAGAAACGGTGACAAGGGACAACCTTGGCAGAGTCCAACACCCACTGAAAAAACGCTTGACATTGTGCCAAGAATACTGAGCTCTCACTTTGGTTGTACAAGGACCAAATGGCTCGTACCAACAGCCCCGGTACCCCATACTCCCGCAGTACCCCCCACAGGATTCCTCGACCTCCACACGACACTGAATAGGTGTGTCAGCCAAGACAGCCCAACAATGTCCAGAGCCTTCAGCATCTCAGGGCGAATCTCGTTCACACCTGGTGCCTTGCCACTGAAGAGCTTTTTGACTACCTCAGAGACCTCTGTCAAGGATATGGGTGAGACCTCCCCAGAGTCTTCAGATTCTGCCTCTTCCTCAGAGGACGTGTTGGTCGGGTTCAGGAGTGTTCTTTCCACTGCCCAACAATATCCTTAGTCTGGGTCAGCAGTTCTCCTCATTGACTGAAAACAGCCATGAGCCAAGCCCTGCTTTCCCTTTCTGAGTCGCCGAACGGTTTGCCAAAACTTCCTTGAGGCCAAACGGGTTTTTGCTTCAGTGGCCGCTGAAGTCGCAGTTCTTCTGGCATCCTGGTACCCGTCTGCTGTTTCAGGAGACCCCTGGGCCAAACAAGCCCGAAAGGTCTCCTTCTTCAGCCTGAAGGCTTCCTTCACCGTTGGTGTCCACCAGCGGGGGTTCTTAGGTTGCCGCCATGACCACAGCTTTTAGCAGCCACTTCCTCAATAGAGGCATTGAATATGGCCCACTTGGATTCCATGTCCCCAACCTCCCCCGGGATGCACGAGAAGTTCTTCCGGATGTGAAAGTTAACGACCCCATGGACAGGGGTCTCCACCAGACATTCCCAGTTCACCCTCACTACACGTTTGAGTTTACCAGGTCTGTACGGAAGTCTCCCCCACCATCTGATCCAACTCACCACCAGGTGGTGATCAGTTGACAGCTCTGCTCCTCTCTTCACCGGAGTGTCCAAAACATATGACCACAGAGCTCCAACGCATCAGCACTCAGCCGGGGACTTGTGAGTATCCCAAAACCCGCCCAGCGCCTCACACCCTGAGCAACTCTGGAAGAGTTGGGTTCCAGAACTGGTGCTGTGCATGGAGGTGAGCCCAACCATATCTAGTTGGTACCACAACAGCTCCAGCTCCTTCCCCGCCAGCTTTCAAATTTTCACCTCACCCCGACAAGCACCCCCCCCCCCACAAACACACACACCCCTTTCTTGAGCCAGCCACATAGTTAGTTACCACGCACCATAGCTACTCATAGCTATCCTAACATTGGCAGTATTCACATTTAAATAAACTAAATAAGTAAATGTACCGTTACAGAATACATTACATGACACTTGTGTATTATAATGAACTGCAAATGTAAATATGATTTACAAGGGAAGCTTTCCAAGGCACAAAACAGAGGAAGGAAAAGATAAGGTGGCTGGAGCTGCAAGCTGACCGCATGTAATGTGACATTTAAAGCACTTCTGAACTGTGAATCTAGCTGGGTGACATGACCAAAACAGCCAATTAAACAATAGTAGCAACTGAAAAGTAGTTTAGAAAGATCAGAAAGATCACTTTATTAGTCCACACTTATGGTCACAAACACACAGCATGCAGGAAATGGTGACCGCCAAACCCGCGGAAATGTAGTCTCTGCATTTGACCCATCCTGTGTTATGCTGCCCCTCCAGGGGCAGCCAGGAGCAGTGGGCAGCCCTTTTTACGGCGCCCGGGGACCAGCAGCTCCAGGTCTTGCATCCACGTCTTTGGTCAGGGACAGGACAGGAGAAGCGATCTTCACATGTTTTTAATTGGGGTTCTTACTTTGGAAGGAGACCCCACGGAGCACGGGGAGAACATGCAAACTCCACACAGAAAGGCTGGGAGATCACCCACCTGGGCACCCCACAGTCAATAGCGCCCCAGGCGGGAATGGATCCCAGGACCTTCTTGCTGTGAGGCAGCAGTGCAAGCACTGTGCCACCGTGCCCCAGATCCGAAAACATCACATGGAAATTCATAAAAACTGTTTTTTGGGTTCCTATGAACTCTTGCACACCCCTGTGGAACATTTGTGTGGATTTCCGCCTGCGTAAATATACGTTTGACCAATGAAATCCTTTGCTCCAACTGATGTCATACCTCCAGCTCATCGCTAACTTTCTGCTGAAATATAAAATGGGAGAACGCCTGATCAATGTAGTTTCAATGTAGTTCCCACTATTATGACTAGGGATGGGTACCACTATGGCACCAGTTCCCGTACGACCGGTACCTACCGTACCGAATCAAACGCATATTTCGGTGCCTCATTTCGGTGCCACGACCGAAGGGAGCGCCGGCGCTCCCATTACTCGCTTTTTTCAAACTACCGTAACTCCTAGACCGTTTGTGCGATCGAAGAAATTCCAATGGTTTCTGAAAGCATTTCCAACGCTTTCCAACCATATAGGGGTATTACGGTAAACCCGAAGGGGTTGCGCGGAAGAGTTGCGCAAAAGAGTTGTGAGGAGGAGACAGAGGATTCAAGATTGTTTACATCGTGTTTAGCGGGTTCTGATCGTGTTTAGCGGGTTCTGATCGTGTTTAGCGGGTTTTGATCGTGTTTAGCGGGTTCTGATCGTGTTTAGCGGGTTCTGATCGTGTTTAGCGGGTTTTCATCGGAAAATTGTTGATTGTGTGCACAGGTGGATGTAGAATATGCGTAATAATACATATACATATAATATGTGAATATGTAGAGTAGTTTTCACTTGCTTTGTTTGCTGTTATTTATTATTAGTAGTAGTACTGTTACAACTGTTACTGTTACTGCTACTTATTTATTGTTAAATTGTTATTTGTTGATATTGTTAATTTAATATTTATTAGTAATGTTTAATAGTGTTTTGTATTTAATTGTAATTCTAATTTAAACAGTGTTACTTTAAGAGTTAATATATTGTTCAATGGTTTTGCCTTAGCAATAAAAAAAAATATTGTTTGCTCTTTATTTTAAAGAAGGTATCGGTTCAGGCACCGTTTAGGAACCGGTACCGTTTTAAAAGTATCGTTTTGGCACCGGTATCGGGAAAATCTAAACGATACCCAACCCTAATTATGACACACACCGCGACGACTACCTTAACAACCAAATAAAGGACAATATATGGCTTGAGCTCACCCAGCAGCTTTTATCCCGTTTCAAATAATATTTGAAACGGGATAATTATTATGTCATGAATACATTTTTTGTTTTACATGTTTTTTAATAAATCGCATTAACTGCGGATGCATTGTCTTTGTTTATAATAATACTAATAATAATAATAATAATAATACTAATTATTATTATTATTATTATTACCGTATTGGTCCGAATATAAGACGACCCTGATTATAAGACGACCCCCCGTTTTTCAACACAAACATTTAGAAAAAAAGATTTTCAGACCAGATTTGCAGAACAAAGAACTTCATTTTATTTTAAAATAACAATATTAAAAACACAGTGAATTAAACACTTGTTATATTAATGACAATAATAATAATGCCGGTAAAGGCCACAGCACTTTCAAGGCAAAATATGTACAGTATGATTCAAAATTAATATCAAGCAATAATCAAGCAACATTGGGAACATTTTTAAATAACAGAGAAAATACAGGCCACATATTTAACTAAACTTAACTAAAATTCGCCAAACTTCTCCTCCGATGTCTCTCTATCCCTCACACACGTCCTCTGCCCCGCTGTGTCCGCTCTCGCTGTCATTGCTCCCCAGCTGCTCCGCTTCCACCGGCTCCTCCCAAAGCGCGTCATCCTCACTGCCGTCCAATGCATTGGAGATGCAACATTTTTTAAAGCCAGCACGGATGATGCTCTGTGAGGAAACAGCATCCCATGCATGCAGGATCCATTCACACAGTAGACGGACTGACGGCTTCTGTATTTTCCCGGTCGGTGTGAGTGCGTGGTTGCCAGACAGGAGCCACTCTGTGTATTTCTTTCGCAGGTTATCCTTGAAAGGCTTGTTCACAACAACGTCCAACACCTGTAGCTGGCTTGTCATTCCCCCTGGTATGATCACAAGATCACCGTTCATTGCTCGCACCTGACTTTTTACAGGCTCAGTCAGATGTCCGCGGAACGCATCCAGAACGAGCATGTTCCTCCTCTTCCTCAGTCCCCCGTAGCGTGCGCCCCACACAACCTTTAGCCAGTCCACTACAAGCCCCGTCTCCATCCAGCCCTTCTCCTGGGCGCGCACGATAATGCCAGCTGGCATTGGGTCCTTTGGCACTGTCTTACGCTTCAGAATGACATACGGGGGGAGTTTGCTGCCATCAGCGAGACATGTCAACATGACAGTGACGCGGCTCTTCTCGTTGCCCGTTGATTTCACTAACACAGACTTTTCTCCCTTTCTATTTACCGTCACCGATGTTGGCATGTCGAAATAAACGGGTGTCTGATCAGCATTGCCGATCTGATCCAGCGGGTAGGAGTGCTTCTTCCTCAGCTTAATGACAAAGCGCTGAAACGAAAGCAGCTTCTCTCCGAAGTCTGACGGCAGGTGTTGGGCCAAACTCGTTCTCCGTCTCAGTGCCAGTCCATTACGCCGCATCATCCTACGACACCAGCCGAGGCTGGCTTTAAATCCAGTGATGTTGAGCTCTCTGGCGATTTCCAGGGCCTTAAGCTGCATGACAGCTCTGGTAATGGGCATTCCCTCACTTCTTTTTTCCCTGACGTATTCAAAAACTCTCCGGTCAACCTCACTGAAACGACCACTTTGAGGACCACGGTAGGATTTGCGCTGACTGTTGGCATCTTTGAGACGTTGTTTTTGTGCTCGCCATCTTCTTACGTTACACTCCGTGACCCCGAACTTCTTGGCAGCTTGGCAGTTGTTACTTGACTCTGCCTTATTGACAACCATTATTTTAAAATTGGCATCATAGCTCCACCGCTGTTGTTTATTGACCTGACCCACTTTTGAGCCACTTGTCTCTAAATGGTCAGCCTGTCTTTCCATCTTTAAACTCCGGTAACTTAATAGTTAAGGACGCTGGACTACTTCTTCCCGGAACCAATTTTTGGCGCCATCTGGGGCCGCGAATGTGTATTGACATTTAAAGGGAGAGGCGAAGAAGAGAAGCTGCGCTCTGAATACTAGACCCCGAATATAAGACGACCCGACTTTTTCGGACCTATTTCGAGGGGAAAAAAGGTCGTCTTATATTCGGACCAATACGGTATTATTACTATTATTATTATTATTATTATTATTCCACGGTCATTCGGAAATACTGTGATACAGGCGTAGCTCCTGGATCAGCCGATGGAACTCGCCGTGTTCTGTGCGCCTTTCCAAAATTGGATGGACCCAGAATCTTATTTTTTTCTTTCTCAGCAAAAGAAGGAGGACATCGTCGTCACTGCTACTGCTTGACTCCATTTTCTCCATGCAAAATGTATTAATTTTCTTCAGACGAATATGGAACACGGCAATGCGGATAATTCGCACCGGACCCAGTGTGCATAGATGTCATGCGAAAATACACATGCAAATTTTCCGCATTCCTGCATCCCGCATTTCGCACGTAGAAAAGATAGTTCTCACCTAACATGACACTGGCTGAGTCAATCAATTGTCTGCCAAAATATATGCACTGTTTAGTTTTAGCCTTGTTTTTATTTTCCTCTGTTTAGCTCTAGTAATGTTCAGGTTGTCCATTTCCAATCCCTGTTCATATAATTGATTCTGGCACATCCATATCGAATAGTATCTATAGGTCTATCTGTTCTTTGTTTTTGAAGAAGTCTCAACATTTCAAGATCTTGCTAAAACACAATTTGGCAGATATGCCATGCTGTGCATTATAATTCAATACATTAAAATGTAAGTGCAAGTAATAAACACTACAGCAGTCACCAGTACCATCATCAATCAACCAATTGTTTATGTTGCCGTAAATATTCTGGTGATTGGAAATCACCAGAATATCTCAGAATATCTGGCAGTAGATGGAATTAAGAGAGTGGAGAGTTTTACCCACTTCAATGAGGCCATTGCAGTCCTATAAACAGCATCAGAATGTCCACACAACATGATCAGATGGTGTCTGTCCATTAAATGTAAATGCAATAGTGTGTATGGTAATGGTCTGATGCTATAGCTCCAGTAGCGCGGTGTGATGTTTATAGCATATATAGCTCCTGTAGGACTATGCCCATGGACAGCACGACCTAGGACATTCTTGTTAACTATTTGTGTTATGTGAGGGCCTTGGTTTAGTGTCGGCAGATTAAATAAAGGGAGCGGAGTGGAAAATGCCTGAGATTGAGCAGCTGTAGGGGACGAGCATATATAGTCTCATGAGTACATATTGACACCTGTTTACGCTAAGATTTGAAAGTCAAATATACCTATTAAGATCAAGGTTAACATTTACTGAGGCATCATGCCTCAGTATCTTGTAGATAAGTTTCTACAACAAATCAACACCTTTTAACACTTTTACACCTGCTTAGCATCAAAACGGATGACCATGTTACCAATGAGGCTGAGTACGAAGCAGTAAAGCAACAACCACTGCGAAATACATTTCAATGTCAGCTGTATAAAACAGCCAAACATCGCTCTTCCAAGTCCAAACTGTTCACTGTTCTTGCTCCGCAGTGATGGAATTAGCTCCTGGCTCATGTCAGGACGGCCAAGTCGCTCGCCAGCTTCCACAAGAGACTCAAGACCCACCTGTTCAGAGTTCACCTCGACTCTGCATAACCTCCCTGCGCCTTCCTCTCCGAATCCCTAGCACTAACTTGCGTGTTTGTACATGTTGGCATTGTTTATAGTAGCTGTTGGGAGTTGTGGATGTATTAATCTTGTGGGCCGGTAACGAGTTGTGGGGTCTATGACACCACTGGGTCTGCTGTTACCGTAGCCAAGCCGTGGGGTAACCTCAATAGTTGAGTTATTGTGTTTGTATTGGAAATCAATCAGTTTGACACCATCATGAGTTTCACACTTTTACTCAGTTCTGCCACACACTCTACAACACATGTGCACACATCCAAAACCCTGCAGTTGTCAGAACAACCCACACAATCTGATAAACTCAAACAGCTACCAGTCAAACATTCATAACAGTGTGTGTATACAACAATTCCCCATCCCCCCAAAGAGGACTGAAAGTGTACATGACTGAAACCTCATCAGAACTCATGCTGAACATCATGCTGAACATCTATAGGTAGAATGCCCTCTAGGCCTATGCATGGAACTATGTGACAAAGTAAGCAAGGCGGGACTTTGCTCGCGCTGGTCGGCATCTGGCTGTGGTCTCTGAAACGCAGAGGTGCCAGAGTTTGGTGGTGGGGTCGCTGCTTCCTCACATGGGTTTTGGCATGCCAGCGAGATCTGTCACTAAGTATGAATGTAGCTGGGCCCAGCTGGCGGCTGGAGTCCAGTATGATGCAATCTTGTTGCACTGATGAGGCCCACTTCAGTTCACATACAGACCAAATAGGTCTGTGGATAACTGTATTTCCTACAGAGACTCAGATCTTTCAACATCTGCAAAACCATGCTGCAGATGTTCTATCACTCTGTGGTGGCCAGCGTCATCTTCTACGCTGTTGTGTGCTGGGGCAGCAGGGTGAAGGCAGCCGACGCCAACAGACTCAATAAGCTCATCAGGAAAGCGGGTTCTGTCCTGGGAGTGGAGTCTTTGGTGGAGGTCTCAGAGAGGAGGATGCTGAGTAAACTACTCAGTATTATGGACAACGCCTCCCTTCCCCTGCACGCCACACTGCAGTCATACCAGAGCACCTTCAGCTGTAGACTGAGATTACCGAGGTGCATCACAGAACGCCACAGGCGGTCCTTTCTGCCTGTGGCCATCAAACTCTATAACTCCTCCCCCCTCTGCGGGAAGGACAGTTGAAATATAAGACAATGAACACAGCAATATCATGTGCAATATTACCTTTCAACATCATGTGTATTTTTCTCAGTATTACGTGAAATATTAATATTACTGCCCAACATCATGTACAATACTGTCAATATCATGTGCTATATTATTATTGTTAATATCATGTTATCTCTAAATATTACCTGTAATACTACCTCTCATCTCCTCTCATCATCGTGTGCAATATTCTTAATGTCATGTGCAATACCTCTCCTACATTACCTTTCAACATTATGTGCAATATTCTTAATATTGTTTCTATCATGTGCAATACGTCCCCTTACCATTATTATTATCACAGCTGTATTACACTTCAATTATGACAAATAGTTTTCGCCGTCTGAATAACTTATCTTGCCTATATATTTTTATATTTTCGCTCTACGTTTGTAAATCTGTTTATTTTTATTATTCTGATGATTTCTCTATTGTTTTATGGTATTGCATGCAACCTGGCACAAGAATTTCCTTCGGGATTAATAAAGTTCTCTCTTATCTTATCCACTCTGGTCCTCCACACCGGAGAGTCACAAGGTTGCTGCCTCAGCCCGTGGCTGTACTCTCTTTTCACACATGACTGTTCAGCGATATACGGTAGCAACCGGATCATCAAGTTTGCAGATGACACCACAGTTATCGGCCTGATAAGCAATGACGACGAAATGGAGTACAGAAACGAGGTTGCCCAGCTGACGCGATGGTGCAAGGACAACAGCCTTGTACTGAATGTCAGCAAGACCAAGGAGCTCATCGTGGACTTCAGGAACCATGAAGGCCCCACTCCCTCATCATCTTAGACAGGGGACACCGGTGGAAATCGTCAGCTGCTTCTGTTTCCTGGGACTTCAGATATCCCACGACCTAGCGTGGACCCACTACATGGGGGCCTTGCTCAAGAAGGCACACCAGTGCCTCTACACCCTAAGGCGCCTCAGGAAATGCGGCATAAGCACACAATGGCCTATGAACTTCTACCGGGGCACCATAATGAGCGTTCTGTCAGGTCGTCAGGATGGCGGAAAAGATCATCGGGTGTGCACTTCTATCCATCAAGGAGATCTTTCAGTCCAGGTGTCGGCATAAGGCCAGCTCCATCATACAGGACCACAATCACCCTGGGTGATTATGGTCCTGTTAACTGTTCTCCCACTGTGGTCCGGTCGCCAGTTCCCACCATTCGAACCAGGACAAGCAGGTTCAAGAACAGTTTCTATCCACAGGCAGTGCACCTACTGAACTGCTCATCGCTCAATTAGTGGACTTTATGGGCTATTGGACTATTGGAATGTTGGACTATTATTGGATTTACAAATACACTAGACTTACACTATTGGATTATCGGTCTATTGTTGGATTATGGGATTTACACTATTGGATTATTTTTTGGACTATTATTGGATCTTTTGTATTATTGGACATACAATTACACGAGTAGACCTTCAATTACACTAGGAACTCGGCTACATAGCATGCAGGCACTCTTACTGTACTGTACTGCACTGGTCAGTTAGCGTTTATCCATCCATCCATCCATCCATTCGCGTCCGCTTATCCGGGTTCGGGTCGCGGTGGCAGCCGGCTAAGCAGGGCCCCCCAGGCTTCCTTCTCCCCAGCCACACTCTCTAGTTCCTCCTGGGGGATCCCGAGGCGTTCCCAGGCCAGACGAGATATATAATCTCTCCAGCGGGTTCTGGGTCTGCCCCGGGGTCTCCTCCCAGTTGGACGTGCCCGGAAAACCTCCAAAGGGAGGCGCCCGGGGGGCATCCTAATCAGATGCCCGAACCACCTCAGCTGACTCCTTTCGATGCGGAGGAGCAGCGGCTCTACTCCGAGCTCCCTCCGGATGTCTGAGCTCCTCACCCTATCTCTAAGGCTGAGCCCAGCCACCCTGCGGAGGAAACTCATTTCGGCCGCTTGTATCCGCGATCTCATTCTTTCGGTCACTACCCAAAGCTCGTGACCATAGGTGAGGGTTGGAACGTAGATGGACCAGTAAATCGAAAGCTTCGCCTTCCGGCTCAGCTCCCTCTTCACCACAACGGACCGGTACAGCGCCCGCATCACTGCAGACGCTGCACCGATCCGTCTGTCCATCTCCCGCTCCATTTTGCCCTCACTCGTGAACAAGACCCCGAGATACTTGAACTCCTTCGCTTGGGGCAGCAACTCACTCCCAACCCGGAGGGAACACTCCACCGTTTTCCGGCAGAGAACCATGGCCTCAGACTTGGAGGTGCTGACTCTCATCCCGACCGCTTCACACTCGGCTGCAAACCGCCCCAGTGCATGCTGGAGGTCACGGTCTGATGTAGCCAACAGAACCACATCATCTGCAAAGAGCAGAGATGCAATTCTGAGGTCCCCAAACCGGACACTCTCCTCACCTCGGCTGCGCCTTGAGATTCTGTCCATGAAGATCACGAACAGAACCGGTGACAAGGGGCAACCTTGGCGGAGTCCAACACCCACTGAGAACATGCTTGACTTTGTGCCGAGAATACGGACGCAGCTCGCACTTTGTTCGTACAGGGACCGAATGGCACGTATCAACGGCCCCGGTACCCCATACTCCCGTAGTACCCCCCACATGATTCCCCGGGGGACACGGTCATAGGCCTTCTCCAAGTCCACAAAGCACATGTAGACTGGATGTGCAAACTCCCATGCGCCCCCCAACAACCCTGCGAGGGTAAAGAGCTGGTCCACTGTTCCACGGCCAGGACGGAAACCGCATTGTTCCTCCTGGAGCTGAGGTTCGACAATCGGCCGGAGCAGTTAGCGTTTATCATTATACTTTATCATCACATGTTGCTGATACTATCTACGTTACTATATCCATTACCAATTACTATTTATGCTTTAATTGTCACTTTTGACCATACTTATTAGGTACTATACTACTAATTGTTCAGAGCTGTTTTAGAATTTATGTTTATAAGAATACGGTTTGGAAGAATACTTTTTACTGTACTTACTAGGCACAATTATTAATTGTTTAGAGTTGTTTAGAATTTAGGTTCCTGCATCTGCCTACCTGCCTGCCGGTTCCTGCATCCCCCTACAGCTGGCTTCACTCCCGTTTCCTCACGTGTGTACCTGTATCCCGCATGGATCACGATCGCCTCCAGCCAGCCGATCACCTCCCTGCCTACCTGCCTGCCGGTTCCTGCATCTGCCTACCTGCCTGCCGGTTCCTGCATCTGCCTGCCGCGCTCACCACCCGTCCCGCTGGCTTCACTCCCGTATCCTCACGTGTGTATTTGTAATTAAAACTTTCAATGTTGCATAACTCTGAGTCTGGGTCTTGCGTTTGGGTCCGCCACCGCACACACCCCTAACAGAATGCTCCGACCAGACATGGACTCAGCAGACTCAGACTTGGAGTTCCGACCAGACACGGACTCAGCCGACTCAGACCCGCAGTATATCAGCCTATGGGAGTACCTCGGCATCCGGTGCGAGCCGATGCCGAGGTATAAGGCTCGCAGGCATCGAGGCAGGCAACCCCTGGCTCCCGGATCCCGGGTTGGACCGCAGCAGCCTCGGTTTCCCGCTGATGGGTCGCAGCCATCCCGGTGTAACAGGCCATAGTATACCCCCAGTCCGGACTATACCTGGGGTTAAAGGGGCCTAGGCTAGATTATACCCCGGGTATATTATGGCCTAGGCCAATTTATACTCCGGGGTATAAATTGGTCTAGGCCAATTCATACACCTCAGGCCAAATTATACCCCCATGATATCAGTAGTGTTGAGTGATATACACAAGAATTACTTAATTTTTCAACATTTTATTGGGGGTTCAGCTTTGTCAGGTAAGTTAAGTGAGAAAGCTAACTGACTTAAATCTTAAAACTCTAAAACATAGACTTCGTTCTTGAGCCATGGATGACCTCTTTTTCAACAGTTTTCATTTAGAAAAACTCCTCTTGGCTGAAGCTACTGTTAATGGTAGCATTGCACTGATCCGCCGAGCAATACACAAGTTGGGATATATTTCTGTGAGCTGCTTTGCATGTATGAAATATTTGTCATGCTCTTTATCTCAGGGAGTGGAGGAGGGATACAGAACCGGGCAACATTCAACCAATGATATTAAGAATGTACTGTACTAGGTGCATGCACGTTTCGAAAAAATAATTAATAAAAAATGTTATTGTCCGTTCGACCCACACTCGACCCATACCCATCAATGCGCTAGCATGTTCTGACAACACCCCTACCTCTTTAGACTTTTGGCAAATTTTCCCCTTATGTTACATATATTTTTTTATGTCAAAATATTGGTTGGAGAAATAGAAGGGGCATAAAAAACTCTGCCCAGCAAAAAAAATAATAAAATAAAAAAAAAATAATAATAAAATATATATATATTTTTTTTTTGCTAGGCGCAGTTTTTGGCGCCCCCCTCTAGGTGGCGCTCGAGGCAACCGCCTTTGTCGCCTATAGGAAGGACCAGCCCTGCCTGGAGGGGTATAGTCTGGCTTAGGCTATTTTACACCCCCGGGTATAGTTTGGCCTAGGACAGTTTATCCCCGGGGTATACTCTGGCCTGGGCCAAAATATACCCGGGTTTAATCTGGGCGGGGGGTTAATTTGGCCTGTTACACCTGGTCCCGGTTGGACCGCAGCAGTCGCCGAGCTACCTGGGGACCCGCCTGGCCCTGGGGGGGCCCCGTAGTGTCCAGCTGGCTCGCAGGCGTCAAGGCAGGCAGCCCCTGTTTCCCGCTGCTGGTTCACAGCCATCCCGGGTCCCGGTTGGACCGCAGCAGCCCCTGCTTCCCGCTGCTGGGTCGCAGCCATCCCGGGTCGCGGCTGGACCGCTGCAGCCCCAGCCGGTTCCTGCTGCTAGGTTGCAGCCATCCCTGGTCCGGGTCCCGGCTGGACCGCAGCAGCCCCTGCTGGTTCCTGCTGCTAGGTCGCAGCCATCCCTGGTCCCGGTCCCAGCTGGACCGCAGCAGCCCCTGCCGGTTCCTGCTGCTAGGTCGCAGCCATCCCCGGTCCCGGTCCCGGCTGGACTTCAGCAGCCCCTGCCGGTTCCTGCTGCTAGGTCACAGCCATCCCCGGTCCCGGTCCCGGCTGGTCCGCAGCAGCCCCTGCCGGTTCCTGCTGCTAGGTCGCAGCCATCCCGGGTTCCCGGTCCCGGCTGGACTGCAGCAGCCCCTGCCGGTTCCTGCTGCTAGGTCGCAGCCATCCCGGGTTCCCGGTCCCGGCTGGACCGCAGCAGCCCCTGCCGGTTCCTGCTGCTGGGTCGCAGCCATCCCGGTTCCCGGTCCTGTTCGGACCGCAGCGGCCTCCGGTTCCAGCTGCTGGGTTGCAGCCATCCCCGGTACCGGTCCCGGGTGGACCGCAGCAGCCTCCCGTTCCCGCGGCTGGGTCGCAGCCAGCCCCGGTCCCCGCTCCGACGTTACCGGTATCCTCCGCCCTGCCTCCAGGTCGTCCACCTGAGGGTCCCTGCTCGGCCTCTGCCCTGCCTCCAGGTCGTCCACCCGAGGGCCCCTGCTCGGCCTCTGCCCTGCCTCCAGGTTGTCCGCCTGACAGTGCCAGCCCGGTGATTGTGGGTCGCCGGGAGGCTCCCGTTGAGGGGGGGGTCCTGTCACGGTCTCGACCGTGTCTCCGGGCTCACGGTGTTGGTGGGCGTGGCTCCGGGTTCCGGTGCCGCCCCAGTGTCATTAGCGGCACCTGCGCTGCACTCGCGCCTGCCATCAATCACCAATTAATCTCCGTATAAAAACCCAGGCTTTCCACCCACTCGGCGTCGGAGTATTATCGTCAATTCTCCCTGTCGTAAGACTACCCGTTGCGTATCCCGCATGGATCGCTATTGCCTCCAGCCAGCCGATCACCTCCCCGCCTACCTGCCTGCCATTTCCTGCATCTGCCTACCTGTCTGCCGGTTCCTGCATCCCCCTCCCGCTGGCTTCACTCCCGTTTCCTCACGTGTGTACCTGTATCCCGCATGGATCACGATCACCTCCAGCCAGCCGATCACCTCCCTGCCTACCTGCCTACCGGTTCCTGCATCTGCCTACCTGCCTGCCGGTTCCTGCATCTGCCTGCCGTGCTCACCACCCGTCCCGCTGGCCTAACAGCTTCAGCTGAATATACTATTATAATATAGTTTTGTTATTTTTATCAACAATTAAAACATGGCAAATGCTAGACGGCTGTAACTAGTCTCTCTGAGTCTTTCCATGGTGATGTAAATTTCAACCAATTAAAGCACTGAAATACGTAGGAATGACGCCTTGGGCATTCCCTGATCGATCACGTTTTCAAGGTGCGATAGATAGTCTCTTTCTAAGTCGCTTTGGATAAAAGTGTCTGCCAAATGTCCTAAATGTAAATGTAAATGATGGATTTTGAAGA
Organism: Coryphaenoides rupestris; assembly: GCA_002895965.2. NCBI lineage: Eukaryota > Metazoa > Chordata > Actinopteri > Gadiformes > Macrouridae > Coryphaenoides > Coryphaenoides rupestris. Next base: position 69,958 of record PIJE02000143.1, read on the forward strand.
TGCACGTTAATGTGCATTTGTCAAGCTCAAATCTATCCGGGATTGAATTAACTAGATCCTCGAGATTGAAATCTTCCTTTGTGAAACAGAAACTCAAACCAGCTCAAGGAAGCGCTTGAGTCAGAGTTCTGGTTCAAATGTAAACTGATCCTACCTAACCTGCTCCATGAAATAGGGCTATGGTCTACAGTTAATGTTTGGTGCATTTCCCTTATTTATTTTGTTCATATCCCATCCCCTCCATATTAGGCTTATAGTGCATTTATAGATTTTACAATAACTTTTGAAAAAGAAAAGATATGGACATTGACCCTCATCTAGTTATAGGGATTGGAAAATCTATAAATGCACTATAACAATCCTAATGGGAGGAGATGGGTATGTGGCAAGATTTGACCTTCTACACTGATTACAGAAACAAAATAGTTGTCACTAATGGGCAATGGATGGGGAAACATTATTCCTGAAAATGAATGCATATTGAGTAGCCTATGTCCAATTGGCCAAATATTGTATGGCCAGATATACAATATTATAGCCTGCACATATCTGATGGAAAAGCCTACTTTATCTACTAAAGAACATCTGCATACAAATCATTACATTAGACTTGGATCCATAACTATCTTCTGTTTTATTAAAGGGCGTGAATCACATTGTATGTTGGTATGTTTTCTATTCCTGGCTTTTGTGATTAGCGCAGTTGTCCACCTATTGTCTATGCTTTTTGCCCCCTGAGAACAGGCAACTATCTGCTGTGACGGGCTTGGGGCTGTTCTGTGACAGGGGAATGAAGGCGACCATAGACCCATCATGTTTCTCAGCAGGAAGTTGTTCCCCAGGGAGTGCAGGTACTCCATGGTGGAGAAGAAGTGCCTTGGACTCAAGTGGGCGCTAGACTCATTGCATTATTACCTGCTGGGGAAGATCTTCACAGTGGTGAGCCAATGGGAGGAATTTGTTTATCATGAGATGGTTGAGTCCAAGGCTCTGGTCAAGCCTTGGACTCAAGGCTATATAAACTTGTGAAAAATATCATGCTCATCCTCCTGTCCACTCATACTTCGATATAATCGATATAATTCGTAATTAGTATTGTTTAGGCCTACAATAAGAGCGAATCCTCCTGCACAATAATCTGCATATTCAGCGAAGTGGAAATTAAAATATCGGATGTTTTGCAGTCAAAAGCGTCTAGTAATATTTTGGGGCCTCTTACTCTGAAGGAAATATGGACTTATACACTACATTCTGAGAACTAAAGGAAGAATGTGGTGCTCTTATGCCAGGGTCAGACTACACAATCTTTTTGTTGGTTTCAACGGTCACTGTGTCAGATTAGGCAATTACATAGCGATTAATTTGTGCAATGACTTGGCGGAGAGACTTGTCAGACGATTAGTGGTTACCGACCAATAAGCACTTGCGATGTGTGTGAGGCATCGAAACGGAGGTGCTTTCTGAGGTGTCGTGAGGCATTGTGAGGCATTGTGAGGTGTTGTGAGGCGTCGTAAGGTGTCGTGAGGCGTCGTGAGACATCCCAGATGCATCTACCACTGTCACACTACACAAGATAAAATGAGCGATTGCGCCCTGTGGTTCCCATAATGATAAAATGCCGTCTGACTGCCAAATCGGGGTATAATCGGCATGAATGCACAGTGGTGTGTTGTGGGGCGCTCTTCTCCCTCCCGGACGCGCTCGGGCGTAACAAGGCGCAGCCTCACCAGGTGCAGACAATTACAATCAGGACACAGCGGCTATTTAAGCCCGTCATGAACAATACACGTTGCTAGAACGTACTACCCCCTCGGCTCTGGTTCCCTGTGTTCTCCTTCCTGACTCCTGCGTATTCCTCATCTCCGCGTTACCCTGTCGATCCTGTGTCTCCATGTCTCCTCGCTCCTCGTCTCCTCGCTCCAGTGACCCCCGCTACGGACACCTACTCTCCTCGGACCCTCTCCTCGCTCCAGTGACTCCCTCTCCGGACCCCTCCTCTCCTCGGACCCTCTCCACGCCCCGCACGCACACGCACACGCACACACACACACACACACACAAACAAAGTAAGCAAGCAACAGCAAGCCATCGTGTTTAATGACCACATACCAGGCTGCCATAATTATTAGCAACTGGCCACTCGGCCAAGCTGAGCCTGTCCTCCACCAGCCCACTGGACAATACAATCATTCGCAAGTCAAGTTGGCTTCCAATCGTTACTTTTATGTAGTGTTGTAGTACTCGAGACCGGTCTTGGTCTCGAGACCGGTCTCGAGACCACTTTTACGTGGTCTTGGTCGACTGTATTTGGTCTCGGTCTTGTCTTGGTCTCGGACATAGAGGTCTCAAGGGGGTTTGTGCATAAACCAAGCAGCGAGCTAATACTCATCACAAAACCTGACGCAGCACTAGTACACTACATGCCAAATATGTTACATTGGATATTTTTTCCTAACGGCTGCTCACAGATTTCATCTGTAAATTAGGTATAATTTAAATAGGTTACATATTTCCCATTCTTTAGACAGTTGTTGGAGGTGCAAGATGGTGTTGGAGGTGTTTGTTGTTTTGTCAGATGACTTTGGTACCAGTCATGTCAGTCCTCAACAGCACACGAAAGTGAAAAGGGAGTCTCAATCCTCTAATAGTGCAGGAACAGCCGTCATGCAATTGCTACACATAGTTGATCTCACCCAGTCTGCGAAAACATTTACAGTGAGCTCACAGTCACATGACATGCTCTGTCTCTGTATTGTTCTGCCTGTAGTTGAAATAATACCGTCTAATATGTATTGAATGTAAACTGTGGCTGAACTCCAGTATGCTGCTGTTCTTCATTGTATTGTTCAAGTATTGGTGTAACTTAAACACTAGTCTGTTGTTTTTTTCCGGTCTCGACTTGGTCTTGGTCTTGGTCTCGACATGGTCTTGGTCTTGACTTGGTCGGTCTTGGTCTTGGTCTTGTCTTGTCTTGGTCTCGATACCCTCTGGTCTTGGTCTCGGTTTAGGCGGTCTTGACTACAACTCTACTTTTATGGTAGCATTCTGATGTCTTCAATAGAATGTATTGCAGCCTACGCTAACAAGACATGTACAGGTACTGTACCAATCGTCAGACATAGGGACAAACAGCACATCACCAATCATATTTTACAACGACTATCTAGCATGAAAGCAGGTCCACGGAGCCCAAAGAGAAGCATGTTCACCAGGAGCTGGTGCATCATCATGCTTGACGATGAGATACAAACATGGCGAGCACGACACTGCACCACGATGACACGGCAAAACAAATGTCCAAACTTACTGCGCCTGGTTGGGGGTTGAGGACGGCGAGTCCCACTGATGACTCGGGGAGGGAGCAGCGCCATAGTGTCTCCAGTGGAAGATCGCTTCTCGTGATTGGATGATGAGTCGGCGACACGCGGTGGAGCGCCAACAGCACGATAGATAGGACGGCTATACGGCTGTGCTATTAAACATTCTTTTATCGTATTGCAGATGTGAACATGTCTAGAATGCGTGACAAAGCTAACCTAACAAACAGGCCTACGGCATTCTGCATTCTGTAACGCCTCGACACTACATTCAAACTGTTTATGTTCAGATATATACTTATATAGATATAAAAAACGGTATCATTTCATTAAATACAATGTGAAAGTGCCAAAATAAATAACAAAGTTGCATTTGACTAACGTTTCAGCATAGCATATTCGATAGTAAGTGATAGTATTGCTGCGTTGGAGTGATACTCACAAACACTAGACGACCGATCTATTGCCAACTTCCACTTGACTACGAGTCGTAGGTGAGAAAATTAACAATGTCGCAATATTAACAAATGTCGACAGTAACGCGTGCAAAAGAGTGTTTCATGTCCACAAATGTCCAGAGAACGTTGAGTTGTATTCATTACACGCGTGTTTCGACGAACCAAATAAATAAAACCATGTCACTACATCAACGACAGCGACGTTACACATAAACGACGTCGCTTCCCTCCTCTCTCTCTCTCTCTCTCTTCCCTTTCGCTCCTCACACACTCTCCCTCACACTCCTCACGACGTCATTGAGAGAGAGAGAGAGAGAGAGAGAGAGATGAAGCTCTTGCTCTGCCTCTCTCTCTCTCGTCTGCGGTAGAAGAGCAACACGGCCCCACTACGTCCCACGCCCCCCCACGTCCCCACACGCGGGGACGAGTCGCACAGTGGAGGGACATTAGAGGCGATCATTGGTTGTGTGAAGACGGATGATGTGCTCTCATCCGAGATCAATAAAACAGTGCGGACCTCCCACTCTGTCTGTCTCAATGTATTTTACCATGTCAATTTAAATAGCTTGATTGGCATGGGAAACGTACATTTACATTGCCAAAGCGAGTGGTAAATAAAAGTATACTTATAAAGAACTAAATATATACAGGTAAGTAAGTCAACAAAGACAACAAAAATATTCAAATACAAAAATACCCAATAATATAAAAAATACAAAAATAAAATACACCGCTGGTGGACACCAGCAGTGAAGGAAGCCGTCAGGCTGAAGAAGGAGGCCTTTCGGGCCTGGTTGGCCCAGGGGTCTCCTGACTAATTAAATTTGTTGGACCTGCGAGATTTGTACTTTGTACTTTGTAGGTCTGCATTTTAAATGTAAGGAGTAAAAAGTAGGGTTTTTTTCTCTGAAATGTAATTGAGTAAAAGTACAAGTATGCAAATGTAATAATACTCGAGTAAAGTACAAATCCCCAAAAACAGTACTTAAGTATTGTAATGAAGTACAATTACTCAAGTACTTTACACCCCTGTGTGTCGGTATGAAAGCTGAAATGCTAACTTTTACATCGATATAAATCAACACACGTAGGTGTGACCCTTTTGGCTTTCAATACATGTGCACATGTACACACGCACGCACGCACACGCACACGCACACACACACACACACACACAAACAAAGTAAGCAAGCAACAGCAAGCCATCGTGTTTAATGACCACATACCAGGCTGCCATAATTATTAGCAACTGGCCACTCGGCCAAGCTGAGCCTGTCCTCCACCAGCCCACTGGACAATACAATCATTCGCAAGTCAAGTTGGCTTCCAATCGTTACTTTTATGTAGTGTTGTAGTACTCGAGACCGGTCTTGGTCTCGAGACCGGTCTCGAGACCACTTTTACGTGGTCTTGGTCGACTGTATTTGGTCTCGGTCTTGTCTTGGTCTCGGACATAGAGGTCTCAAGGGGGTTTGTGCATAAACCAAGCAGCGAAGCTAATACTCATCACAAAACCTGACGCAGCAACTAGTACACTACATGCCAAATATGTACATTGGATATTTTTTCCTAACGGCTGCTCACAGATTTCATCTGTAAATTAGGTATAATTAAATAGGTTACATATTTCCCATTCTTTAGACAGTTGTTGGAGGTGCAAGATGGTGTTGGAGGTGTTTGTTGTTTTGTCAGATGACTTTGGTACCAGTCATGTCAGTCCTCAACAGCACACGAAAGTGAAAAGGGAGTCTCAATCCTCTAATAGTGCAGGAACAGCCGTCATGCAATTGCTACACATAGTTGATCTCACCCAGTCTGCCGAAAACATTTACAGTGAGCTCACAGTCACATGACATGCTTCTGTCTCTGTAATTGTTCTGCCTGTAGTTGAAATAATACCGTCTAATATGTATTGAATGTAAACTGTGGCTGAACTCCAGTATGCTGCTGTTCTTCATTGTATTGTTTCAAGTATTGGTGTAACTTAAAACACTAGTCTGTTGTTTTTTTCCGGTCTCGACTTGGTCTTGGTCTTGGTCTCGACATGGTCTTGGTCTTGACTTGGTCGGTCTTGGTCTTGGTCTTGTCTTGTCTTGGTCTCGATACCCTCTGGTCTTGGTCTCGGTTTAGGCGGTCTTGACTACAACTCTACTTTTATGGTAGCATTCTGATGTCTTCAATAGAATGTATTGCAGCCTACGCTTAACAAGACATGTACAGGTTACTGTACCAATCGTCAGACATAGGACAAACAGCACATCACCAATCATATTTTACAACGACTATCTAGCATGAAAGCAGGTCCACGGAGCCCAAAGAGAAGCATGTTCACCAGGAGCTGGTGCATCATCATGCTTGACGATGAGATACAAACATGGCGAGCACGACACTGCACCACGATGACACGGCAAAACAAATGTCCAAACTTACTGCGCCTGGTTGGGGGTTGAGGACGGCGAGTCCCACTGATGACTCGGGGAGGGAGCAGCGCCATAGTGTCTCCAGTGGAAGATCGCTTCTCGTGATTGGATGATGAGTCGGCGACACGCGGTGGAGCGCCAACAGCACGATAGATAGGACGGCTATACGGCTGTGCTATTAAACATTCTTTTATCGTATTGCAGATGTGAACATGTCTAGAATGCGTGACAAAGCTAACCTAACAAACAGGCCTACGGCATTCTGCATTCTGTAACGCCTCGACACTACATTCAAACTGTTTATGTTCAGATATATACTTATATAGATATAAAAAACGGTATCATTTCATTAAATACAATGTGAAAGTGCCAAAATAAATAACAAAGTTGCATTTGACTAACGTTTCAGCATAGCATATTCGATAGTAAGTGATAGTATTGCTGCGTTGGAGTGATACTCACAAACACTAGACGACCGATCTATTGCCAACTTCCACTTGACTACGAGTCGTAGGTGAGAAAATTAACAATGTCGCAATATTAACAAATGTCGACAGTAACGCGTGCAAAAGAGTGTTTCATGTCCACAAATGTCCAGAGAACGTTGAGTTGTATTCATTACACGCGTGTTTCGACGAACCAAATAAATAAAACCATGTCACTACATCAACGACAGCGACGTTACACATAAACGACGTCGCTTCCCTCCTCTCTCTCTCTCTCTCTCTTCCCTTTCGCTCCTCACACACTCTCCCTCACACTCCTCACGACGTCATTGAGAGAGAGAGATGGACAGAATCTCAAGGCGCAGCTGAGGTGGGGAGGGTGTCCAGTTTGGGGACCTCAGAATTGCATCTCTGCTCTTTGCAGATGATGTGGTTCTGTTGGCTACATCAGACCATGACCTCCAGCATGCACTGGGGCGGTTTGCAGCCGAGTGTGAAGCGGTGGGGATGAGAGTCAGCACCTCCAAGTCTGAGGCCATGGTTCTCTGCCGGAAAACGGTGGAGTGTGAAGCGAAGGAGTTCAAGTATCTCGGGGTCTTGTTCACGAGTGAGGGCAAAATAGAGCGGGAGATGGACAGACGGATTGGTGCAGTTTCTGCAGTAATGCAGGCGATGTACCGGTCCCTTGTGGTGAAGAGGGAGCTGAACCCTCACCTATGGTCACAAGCTTTGGGTAGTGACCGAAAGAATGAGATCGTGGATACAAGCGGCCGAAATGAGTTTCCTCCGCAGGGTGGCTGGGCTCAGCCTTAGAGATAGAGTGAGGAGCTCAGACATCCGGAGGGAGCTCGGAGTAGAGCCGCTGCTCCTCCGTGTCGAAAGGAGTCAGCTGAGGTGGTTCGAGCATCTGATTAGGATGCCCCCCCAGGCGCCTCCCCTTAGAGGTTTTCCGGGCACGTCCAACTGGGAGGAGACCCCGGGGCAGACCCAGAACCCGCTGGAGGGATTATATATCTCGTCTGGCCTGGGAACGCCTCGGGATCCCCCAGGAGGAACTGGAGAGTGTGGCTGGGGAGAAGGAAGCCTGGGGGGCCCTGCTTAGCCGGCTGCCACCGCGACCCGGCCCTGGATAAGCGGACGAGAATGGATGGATGAAATACAATAAAAAAGAAAAAAGAAAAAATGGAAAAGAAAGAAAGAAAGAAAAAAATACAATAAATAAAAATAAAAATAATGATAATAATAATAATAAAGGGGGATTGACAGGTGATTGACAATCTTTATGGAGGTTGTATTCCTTTTCCTGTCGCAACAGCTCACACATCTTGCTGCTGTGTTTGCACATTCCTGTACTTCGCCCAGCAGATATGTTTTTGGTTGATCGGTCGGTCACAGCGACCGATCCGCTGCCACTGTTTCAGGCACCACTACTCTCGTGTGCGGTGACTCTTTGATATATGTAGTCATATCAGTAGGCCTACAGTTGACTTGTTATGGTGCCAGGCTGCAGCGGTGACGTTGTTGTTGTTGTTGTGGTTGTGGTGGTGGTGGTGTGTGCATGTGTGCGCAAATGCGTGCACATGTTAGAGATTAGAGATTACATCGAGAGATTAGAAAAACAAACGCACACATCCATTATGTGAACAGGTATTAATCAGCAGTGTTAAACAGTGTTCAAAGGAAACCCGACGATTAAGACTTGTCGGCATGACTTAATTATTCAAAGAATCCTCAACGTTTAATACATATTTTGACCTAGGGAGGGCGTCATTACTTTGTGATGCAATGCACTTTGGGTCGATGACGTCAATTGGTTGCGCTCTAGAGACACTAGCGCTACCAACCTGGGTTTATGTGGTTTGATGCCCAACCTTAACATGTTGGTTGTTACCTTGCATGGTTGACATCGCTATCGGTGTATGAATGGGTGAATGTGAGGCAACTGTAAAGCGCTTTAGATAAAGGGCTGTATAAATGCACTCCTTTTACCATGTGGGCAGGGGAGTGTTATTTTTTTAAATATAAAAAAAATCAAACAAATGACTTTTTCTCCTCGTGATTGCTGTAGTAGTCACCACCAATGGTGTGTCACCAGGGTGTGACTGACTACACGTGACCATTTTTATAAAAGTCCAATTTTGTGGGCGGGGCAGGGATTTTCTTTTGTTAAATATTCACAAAAAATCTAAACAACAAAATTACTTTTTCTCATTCCAATTGCTGTAGTAGTTGGCAATTGCCAACAATTGCTCACAAAGTCCAACTTTGTGGGCAGAGCAGTGATATTTTTCATATTCAGATTTTTTGTGAATATTTCATTTAAAAAAAATCTAAATTCACTACCCCACCCACAAAATGTGACTTTTCCAAAAAATGGTAAGGTGTAGTAAGTCAGACCCTGCAATTGCAGGGCCTGACTGTCTCCTCCCGCAGGCTATGCTGCTCAGGTTCCTTTGAACATAGATTTTGACGTGAGCTCTGCGGCTACATCTGCGGCCCGTTACGAGATTCTCATGTTATCTCCTGTGTTTATTTAATAAAATTAAACAGTATTGCGCTATGCACCATCCGACGTCCAAAACATTCATAGTATATGCTTTAATATTCCCGCTTTAGACAAATCCACAAGTCATCTTGGAGTAGTAGTATTGTTTCTTCGGGCAGTTGCTAGCTAATTCCTTGTAGTCTTATCTGAATGGTTTCTGCTTCTGCTTATCGACTGAGAATGCCTCCTCACCTCAAACTATATTCGCAGAAGATTTTAGTTGATGGAAATCAAACCTATCTCAGTTTTCTCCCATCTGACTCGATATATTTTGGAATTGGGATTTTACTAGAAGTATTTGGAAATATTTAGGCAGCATGTGCATAAAGACAACAGGAAAACATAACAGCAAAATAACAATTCTGTAAATAGTCATACATAAATTATTGCAATTATGATTAAGAAATCCACAATTCATTTTCAAATTAAAATTTAATCAAAAATTGAAATTGGTAGTGCAATTCTTGCTACATCCATGGAGGCTATTCGCCATATAGTCCACATGACTTAATTTGCAAAAATGAAACAATTAAATATAGTGACAGTGAAAGTGTAAACATCTCTGCTCCTTCCCATATCTTTTAAGTGTTGGATTTCTGCCTCTTCCAGAACCTCTTGACTTCACTGTGTCCATGTGGCGTTACCACCATCACTCTATGTGGAACATTCTGCCACACCAAACAGCCAAGACCCTAAAAAGGAACAAAAGGTTAGGCATCAATAATATTCATTTGAGAGCACTCTCGAAGTCTGATCTGTATAAGATCAGGCTACTAAGATATAAATATATTTTACAGAATATTACATTTTTTTAATTTTTTATATTTTAATTATTTGGGGGGAGTATGGGCATATTGTAAAGATGAAAACACATTTAGTGATTTTTATATGACACAACGAATCTGACCTGGGCCCGATCTCTCAACACCTCAAAATCTGCCTGGGAGAGGAACTGGTTGTAGAGCACTCCTGGGAAAGGGAATAAACGGGGAGAGACGCAGCAGCATTATACAAGGTTTTTCAGAGGGAGGACCCACTGAGAAACATGTGAGAATAGTGAGGTTATAGGGCAACCATAACATCACTACTCCATCATCTACTACATCACAGCATACAACATTCCACACAGAGTGTTAAAATGCAAGCTATTATTGAGTCAGATCTATCAACAGAGCTGCCATCATCAGTAACCATCATAACCTTCAGGCAGGCTGAACAGAACCACAAGAAAAGGAAAATCAAAACATTGTGGCTCAGACAGACCCGCAAGTACTCACTGGAAATAAAGTACTCAAAGACTCTTTACATACAGTAGGATAAAAACAAGGGGTAAACTCTTGAATAGAAGACTAATAAAAACATGGAATAATAACATGGGGGAGAAGGGGTTTAACTTGGGAAGGCAAGTCTGAAGAGGTGGCTTTTAAGGTTTTTTTTTAATGATGACATTGTGGGGGCATTTTTGATGTGGGTGGGTAATAGAGTCCATGGTCGCATTGTGACAGTTGAAATGTCATTTGCACAGTTCTTGGAAAACAAATGTTGAACTACTACTAACAAAATACACAAATAATTGTCAGTGTGCTTGCTAGCAATATGAACTTTCACCCAATTGGCATGCGTGTGCAGACTTGCCGCACATGCAAAGAGACAGTAAGCAGGGTCACACACTGGGGGCATGCTGACTCACTAACCTTCTGTGAACTGTAACCGATCTCTCTCCAGCTCCCACAGTCTGATCTGATCTGTAATGGTTGACGGAACCACCGGCGTCTGAGGCACAAAGAAAGCAAAGGGAAAAGGTGGCACTAAGCGCCTGATTAGACAATCGGAGAATGGTGGTGGGGCTGTAACAGTCCAGTGAACTATTATTGCTGGAATTGGCACATTCTAATAAAGGACTGGTGAAGGTACAAGAGACACAGGAAGGTAAGGGTTTTTTTGGAGAGGGAGACAGACAGTTTTTCCACTGCATAGTACCGGCTCGACTTGTACCCGGTCTTTTTCCACTACAGATCTAGTACCCCTTATAGTACCCCCTCCGTGTAGCAGGACGTCACAGCGACGGCGCTATTTAGCTGGCTGTTTGTCACAGAAAGTAGGCAAAAAGAGACAAAAATCGCCTAAACTATTTACAAAGTTAATACAAGTTAAGAGGCAAATATGCGGATGAATCGTGATGGTGAAAAAAATTTAAGATTCAACCCTCAACCTCATATAGCATTATATAATGCTCCATCCATTCAATTCTAATTACTTGCGTTAATATGTTAATCATGGTAGGTAGGTAGGGGAACTGCAGCGGGCTCCCTCCATGGACCCGCTGCAGTTCGCCTACCGGCCAAGCAGATCCACAGACGATGCTGTCTCCCAGGTAACACACAGCTCCCTCTCTCATCTTGACAGTCAGAAGGGGGGCTATGTGAGAATGTTGTTTATTGACTTTAGCTCTGCTTTCAACATTATAAACTCCTCAAAAAAAGTTTGGAAACGTAATTTCGGTCGATTATTCCTCCCCTTTAATAATACCAATTGGTATTGTATTTTATATCGTTGGAAAGCCTGATTAGTCACCTTTACAACGAGGTACAACTTGTAAGGATCATGCATTCATGGAATGAGCAACACAGCTAACCGTGTGGGTAGCGGCCCAAAAAAATTTGCCAAAATCCCCTGCAATATTCTTCTGTTGGTATTCACTCTCATTTTGAGTTGCTTGGTGGATTGGATGATTGCACTCACCCACAGTAATAAGGAAAAAACAACACATATTGGCAATTTTTACACTTTATTCATTTTACACTGTCAGGGACCTCAGTAGCGTGTGGAAGATCCATACGCAGTCACAACAGCTTGGCACCTCCTCCTCATGCTGGTCACTAGCCTGGTCACACTGCTCGCCACTGGCTCCAGAATCTCATTCCGATATCTCACTGCAGTGAGATTGCCTTCAATGATGACAAGTTCTGTTTTGCCTGTGAGAGAGATACCGCCCAACACCATGACACCATTGAAAGGTGTCACGCGATCTGTGCAGCAATCTGCATAGCGCTCTCCACCGCGTCTCCATACTTTGATCCTGCCATCCAGCTTCCGCAGACAGAACCTTGATTCATCACTGAACATGACGTTGCCCCACATTCTTAGGTTCCACTGTCGGTGCTGTCGACACCAGCGCAAACGGGCCTGACTGTGAAGGGCAGTCATTGCAGGCTTCCTGGCAGCCTTATAAGCATGAAGACCGGCCATGTGCAGTCTGTTCCTCACCGTCTGATCAGAGATCTGTCTGTGGTACCGTTGTGCAAATCTTGCCTGTAAATCTCTGGAAGAAAGCCTACGGTTCCTCAGTGAAGCAAGGGTGAGGAACCGGTCTTCTTGGGGTGTTGTCTTCCTGGGACGGCCACTTCGTGGACTGTCTTTGACCTCACCAGTCTCACGGACCTTGGTCCTAAGTTTGGAAATGGTACCAGGGCTGACACCAAATAATGCTGCCACTCTGCGTACCGGAACACCAGCTTCCACTTGCCCTATTGACCGGGCCTTATCCTGAAGGGACAAACGTGGCATGTTTATGCTTGGAGCACAAACAAACTCAACAAAGTTGCAGGACCCATGCACACAACTGCTGTCAATTAGGTGCCAATCAGGTGCCAGTCACACACCTGTGACTGGCATACACCTGCCAGCACTTGAAGCTCAAAACGAGAGTGAATACCAACAGAAGAATATTGCAGGGGATTTTGGCAAATTGTTTTGGGCCTCTACCCACACGGTTAGCTGTGTTGCTCATTCCACGAATGCATGATCCTTACAAGTTGTACCTTGTTGTAAAGGTGACTAATCAGGCTTTCCAACGATATAAAATACAATACCAATTGCTATTATTAAAGGGGAGGAATAATCGACCAAAATTACGTTTCCAAACTTTTTTTGAGGAGTTTAGTTGGGTCTGGGTCTGAACACCCCCCAGTGCACCTGGATCATGGTCTTCCTAACCGCCAGGCCCCAGGTCATCAGGGTGGGCAAACACACCTCCAGACCCCTCACCCTGAACACAGGATACCCCGACGGTTGCGTCCTCAGCCCCCTACTGTACTCCCTGTACACATATGACTGTGTGGCCAGGTCCAGCTCCAACACCATCGTCAAGTTTCAGGATGACATAATAGTGGTGGGCCTGATCTCCTGTAACGATGAGAAGGCCTACCTAGAGGAAGTTGATAACCTGTCACAAGACAACAGCCTGATGCGGAATGTCTCCAAAATTAAGGAGCTGAATAGGAGGATACAACAACATCAGAAGACTTACACACCATGGGGATTAATGGTACTGCTGTGGAGAGGGTGAGCAGCTTCAGGTACCTGGGAGTCCACATCACAGAGGATCTGACTTGAACTACACACATTTGCACTCTGGTAAGGAAGGCGAAGCAGCACCTCTACCATCTCAGGCAGCTTAGGTAGTTCAGAGTCTCCTGGAGGATCCTTCAGACTTCCTACGCTGGTGCGGTGGAGAGCATCCTTACAGGAAACATAACTGCCTGGTTCGGCAACAGCTCCTCTCAGGACACCCTCGCCACCCTCTGCAGAGGGTGGTGCGTTCAGCTGAGCGCACTATTGGCACTAGACTCCCCAACCTGCAGGACTTGTACTCCAGGAGGTGTCGAACCAGAGCCTGCAGGATCATGAAGGATCCTTACCACCCCAGTCAGGTCAGGCAAGCGCCTACGCAGTCACACTGCTAGAACAGAGATACTAAAACGCAGTTTCTTTCCACAGGCCATCAGGACTGTGAATTCTGACCTCACTTGAGCCACCCCACTGCCCCTGTACACAGTACATGCACCCACATAGTTTTACTAAATAACTTGATACCAGTGGCGGCTCCTGAAGAAAATCTCAGGGGGGGCAATTTTTCTCAATAGGTGCATTAAGCAAGACAGTATCAATTTGTTGTTAGATGATTAACTCATAAAGAGTCCTTCTTATGTCCATTAGATGGCAACTCCATAAACAAAAATGGTGTAGCTCCACAATTAATTATTTACATGAATCTAATGTTGTATGATGTACTTTCCCCCCTTTGTAGAAACCTGTCTAATTATTAAATTTGGTCTTGGAGGTCCTGATTGTTTTAATGCCAATTTGTCTGAATTGGATCGTCGACTAAAAGGAACTTCTTTCAGAGACACAACGGAATTGCACACACTAGTAGCCATCTTGAAAGTAGCAAGTGACTTGATGGAAGATATGTCCTCCCTCTCTTTGCTCAATTACGTATGACGCAAGCGCGTTAGGGCGAGTCCCAAAATCCTCATTCAAAATGCATTGGAGGCTCATTTTCCGAAAAAAAAAGTTTTAACGAGAGTCAATGGGAGAATGCTTGGGCGATTTTCCACGTCAATGAAATCGCCCAGAGAGGCGGGACCATTTGAAACATGACTTGAATCTGACGATTCTGATTGGACAATGACAGATAATATGTCTAGAACACTACTTTTGCTGTGATAGAATTGGTTAGAAAAAAAAATCCTCTTTCTCCCAGTTGGTAGTGCGTTGCCCAAATCGCCCCTATACACCGTCCGCCCCTGCTTGATACTACATTTTGTATATTGCCTTGTTGTTGATATGCCTACTAGTTTATATGCCTTTCTGTTTATTTGCTAATTTGGTCATTTCTCATTCCTAAACAAAAAAATGTTTTTTGCTGTCAAGACTGTAAATGTGGATATTCTGATTCTGATCGTTTCAATTTCCGAAGATAGTACCGTATTTTCCGGACTATAAGGCACACCGGATTATAAAGCGCACTGTCAATGAACGGGTCTATTTTCATACATAAGGCGCACCGGATTATAAAGCGCACCGGATTATAAGGCGCACTGTCAATGAACGGGTCTATTTTCATACATAAGGCGCACCGGATTATAAGGCGCACCGCATTATAAGGCGCACTGTCAATGAACGGGTTTATTTTCATACATAAGGCGCACCGGATTAGAGCCCTGCAATGGAGCCCGAGGCCCGGGGGGCCCGAAAGCCCGACAGCCCGAGGGCCGGGCCTCGGGCCAATTATCACATCATTAGCTCGGATGCGGGGCGGGCTCGGGCTTTTTTTTCTCTCTCTCTCAATTAAATTAAATTAAATTCAAAGAGGCTTTATTACCAGCAGCAGCAGCAGCAGCAGCAGCAGTGAGCGTGCGTTCAGCGCCGCTGGAAGAGTAATAGAGGAGAGGAGGACTGGACTGGCCCCTGAAACCGTGGATGCGATTCTTTTCCTTCATGATGCAAAGTGACTTAAAAAGACATGTTGCCATGTTAAGCGGCTGACTGTTTTTGTGTGATTGGACGTTTTTTTATTATTATCATGGGCGTAGAATTTAGTGGGGACGCTGGGGACATGTCCCCACCAATATCCACACCTCACGTTTGCGTAATTGCGCATCCTTGACGCAATATCTGTGATGTCCCCACCAATGTCCAAAACAAAAATACGCCCTTGATTATTATTATTCTTGGAATGGCCTGTTTTGGTCAATTTTATTTTAGTCAAGGCTTACTCGGGTAAGACAAGCTGTTTTCTCTGTTAATAATAGCGTAACAGTTTCTCCGCACTTCCGTGTGCTTATTGTTCCAATGGTTTTTATAGGCTACATTTAATAATAAACACTGATATACGCTTTAACTGTTGAGTTGTTTTTTGTAGCCTATTCACTGGGATATAATTTGTAGTAGCCTATTCAACATTGATCTGATATGTAGCGAATGGATCAACTGTTAATCGCCGCGCAGCTGCTCATCACTCACTTCAGAAAATAAAAAAAATTATTTAACTGCCTACAAAATGCTTCAAACATTTTCCTAAAATAACTTAAAATTGAAATGAAACTAAATATAACCACTTATGCCATTTAAAGTGCTCAAATAAGATCGGAAGTCTATAACTAGAATTGTCGCATCTGGGCAACAAGTCTAGTTTGCGACATTAGTCGCAAATATGGGAGGTTAAAAAAATGTCGGGCTTAATTCGGGCCTGAGAGTTCTAATAATGTGGCGGGCCGGGCCGGGCTGGGGCCTCACTCTCTCGGGCCAGGGCCGGGGTAGGGCCTACTTTCCAGGCCCGCGCAGTCCTCTAGTCCTTATACACACACCATAATATTACCGGTATGTTGAAGCACAGTACGTATTACTCCGCAAGGCTAGTATTACGCCGCGGTAGCCGTAATGCGCCGACAATCAATCAAGTATTATGCCGCGGTAGCCGTAATGCGCCGACAATCAATCAAGTATTACGCCGCGGTAGCCGAAATGCGCCGACAATCCATCAAGTATTACACCGCGGTAGCCGTAATGCGCCGACAATCCATCAAGTATTACGCCGCGGTAGCCGTAATGCGCCGACAATCCATCAAGCGGTGCGGTTTGACAGATTTTTGAATGCCGTGTACCACATAAAATCGGTTCGAGGTTAATACATAAGGCGCACCGGATTATAAGGCGCACTGTTGATTTTTGAGAAAATTACAGGATTTTAAGTGCGCCTTATAGTCCAAAAAATACGGTACTTCAGACTCGTTGTGCTTCAGTGGGAAGACAGCTCATCACTTCAATCTGTGCAAACAAGATTTGTTTTATCAAAATTTCCGTCTGGGAAACTTTTAAATCGGAAATTTTCCGTTCAACAAACCGGGGGATATCTCTTTAGTTTACCATGTAATCACACAAAAAGGGGCGGTTTCGGTCAAGGAATCATCGCTTTACTTTGCAAGGTTGGATATCTGTCACTTGTTGTGTATAATGGATGTAGTGGAAGACCGTATCAAATTATACTTTAGTTGGATTTAGCAATAAAGAAATACTTATTATTTTAGCCCAGAATCACCATAGCATAATAAGCATCCAGACTTTGACCACATTGAGACATTGTCATCAATTGAGCCTATTTTGAAGAAAACACCACACTGATATGGATGAGGTGGTGGCTTTTTGCATCAGCAAATACAACGGAATGGACAAATGCAAGGATGTCGCTGGTTACATCTATGGGCAATACAAATGGGATTTGTGGTACAACAGGAAACAATCCGACAGATGATCAAATTAATCGATCCTCAAGGTGTGGACCTTCGAAGAGCGCAGCGTCTTAGGCGCCGACAGTACAATACTAAAGGACCTAATGCTCTTCGGGACATGGATTCCTATGCCATATGGTATAGGGATCGATGGATGCATCGATGGTTTCAGCCGTTTTGTTATATGGAAGGAGCTTACACAACAAATAACGACAACTATATTCAATGCAATACGCTCTCGGGTGGCTGTCCAGAGAGGATGCGTGCGGACAATGAAAGTGGACATGTTGCCAACATGCAGGGGTTTCTGAGAGTCTTTTCTCTGAATTTTTTTTTTACTTTTTTACCTGCAATGGTCCTGTTGTAAGTTTGGGTCAAACTTGGTAATGTGATTTATTTGCGTTAACTTTTTCTTTTTTAACGCATGTTGCCAGATGAATCGCAAGCGTTGACAGCCGTTATAATAATATACACTCACCGGCCACTTTATTAGGTACACCTTGCTAGTACCGGTTGGACCCCCTTTTGCCTTCAGAACTGCCTTAATTCAAGGTGCTGGAAACATTCCTCAGAGATTTTGGTCCATATTGACATGATAGCATCACGCAGTTGCTGCAGATTTGTCGGCTGCACATCCATGATGCGAATCGCCCATTCCACCACATTCCAAAGGTGCTCTATTGGATTGAGATCTGGTGATTGTGGAGGCCATTTGAGTACAGTGAACTCATTGTCATGTTCAAGAAACCAGTTTGAGATGATTTGAGCTTTGTGACATGGCGCGTTATCCTGCTGAAAGTAGCCATCAGAAGATGGGTACACTGTGGTCATAAAAGGATGGACATGGTCAGCAACAATACTCAGGTAGGTTGTGCCGTTTAAGCGATGCTCAATTGGTACTAAGGGGCCCAAAGTGTGCCAAGAAAATATCCCCCACACCATTACACCACCACCACCAGCCTGAACTGTTGATACAAGGCAGGATGGATCCATGCTTTCATGTTGTCTACGCCAAATTCTGACCCTACCACCTGCATGTCGCAGTAGAAATCGAGACTCATCAGACCAGGCAAGGTTTTTCCAATCTTCCATTGTCCAATTTTGGTGAGCGAATTGTAGCGAATTGTAGCCTCAGTTTCCTGTTCTTAGCTGACAGGAGTGGCACCCGGTGTGGTCTTCTGCTGCTGTAGCCCATCTGCTTCAAGGTTTGACGTGTTGTGCATTCAGAGATGCTCTTCTGCATACCTCGGTTGTAACGAGTGGTTATTTGAGTTACTGTTGCCTTTCTATCAGCTCCAACCAGTCTGGCCATTCTCCTCTGACCTCTGGCATCAACAAGGCATTTTCGCCCAGAGAACTGCTGATCACTGGATATTTTCTCTTTTTCGGACCATTCTCTGTAAACCCTAGAGATGGTTGTGCGTGAAAATCCCAGTAGATCAGCAGTTGCTGAAATACTCAGACCAGCCCGTCTGGCACCAAGAACCATGCCACGTTCAAAGTCACTTAAATCACCTTTCTTCCCCATTCTGATGCTCGGTTTGAACCTCAACAGATCGTCTTGACCATGTCTACATGCCTAAATGCATTGAGTTGCTGCCATGTGATTGGCTGATTAGATATTTGCGTTAATGAGCAGTTGAAAAGGTGTACCTAATAAAGTGGCCGGTGAGTGTATATCAGGGCTCCAGACTAACTTTTTCCACTAGTAGGGCGACATCCTTTCTTCCTCCCCCCCCCCGCCCCCCCCCCCATCACCCTAATCAACACCTCCCTCAATTCAGGCCTGTTTCCGACCGTCTTCAAGACTCCCAGAATCAAGCTACTCCTCAAGAAACCCACACCACCAACGTCCGAAACTTCAGACCTGTATCATTCCTCTCCAAAACCCTAGAACATGCTGTCTCTACACAACTATCGGCCCATCTCTCACAAAGCAACCTGCTAGACCCTCATGAGTCAGGCTTCAAGGCCGCGCACTCCACGGAGATGGCCCTGCTTGCCAGGGCCACCAAAAATGCTAACTAACTGGTCGCAGTCTGGAGCCCTGTATATAATTTATACATAATATAATATGACTCATTTAGACATTATGCTAGCGACTCCAGTGTTGATGAAAAAAGGCAAACTTTTGGCGAAGGTAGTTTTCAAGCCGTGGGTAGAGTTACACATGGGGAGGAGGCAGTACCATTTTCATGTTGCCCCACATGACGTAGGTAGGGGCGCCTAAATCTAAACAACTCGCTGAAACGCATGTTTTCTGACTTAGGCAGCCCACAAAGAAGTGACTAGGTTGTCGTATTTCTGCATTTTTTTGTTGGTAGGCACTCCAGATACCCAAACGTAGCACTGAAGCACAGAAAAAGTGAGTTTTTTTATAATCTGTCCCCGTTACACCTGCATTCTTACTAGTGCCCAGCAGGGACTGACTCCACTGGTTGCAAAAATAAGTCAGATTGTGTGGTAGGAGATGAGAAAATGACCCTACTTCTCAGTAGAGTCACAGTCATCCATTCATCCATCCATCCATCCATCCATTCTCTTCCACTTATCCGGGGCCGGGTCACAGTGGCAGGGCCCAGCAGGCTTACTTCTCCCCAGCAACACTCTCCAGCACCTCCTGGGAGATCCCGAGGCGTTCCCAGGCCAAATGAGATATATAATCCCTCCAGTGGGTTCTGGGTCTGCCCCAGGGTCTCCTCCCAGTACAACATGCCCGGAAAACCTCTAAGCGGAGGCGCCCGGGAGGCATCTTAATGCAGATGCCGCACCAATCTCCCGCTCCATTTTGCCCTCACTTGTGAACAAGAATGAATTCCTTTGCTTGAGGCAGCAACACACTCACAACCCAGAAGGAGCACTCCACTGTTTTTCAGCAGAGAATCATGGCCTCAGACCTGGAGGTGCTGACTCTCATCCCGACTGATTCATACTCGGCTGCAAACCGCCCCAGTGCGTGCTGGAGGTCAAGGTCTGATGAAGCCAACACAATCACTGCAAAGTGATTCTCCAAGTTCACAAAGCATGTTGACTGGATGGGCAACCTCTCATGCCCCCCGAACAACCCTGCAAGGGTAAAGAGCTGGTCCATTGTTCCACGGCCAGGACGGAATCCACATTGTTCCTCCTGAAGCTGAGGTTCAATCGGCCGGAGCCTCCTTTCCAGCACCCTGGAATAAACTTTCCTGGGGAGGTTGAACAGTGTGATTCCCTAAAAATTGTAGCACACCCTCCGGTCCCCTTTTTCGAAAATGAGGACCACCACCCTGGTCTGCCACTCCACAGGTACTGTCCCCGACCTCCACGCAACACTGTCAGCCAAGACAGCCCAACAATGTCCAGAGCCTTCAGCATCTCTGGGCGAATCTCATCAAAACCTGGTGCCTTGCCACTGAAGAGACACCGCTGGTGTCCACCAATGGGCTCTTAGGTTGCCGACAGTCACTGACAGCGTTTTGACCACAGCTCCTAGCTGCAGCCTCTACAAGGAGAAGGCTGTAGGCTCTGAACATGGCCCACTCGGACTCCATATCCCCAACCTCCCCCGGGATGCACGAGAAGTTCTTCCGGACCTTACCAGACCTTCCCAGTTCACCCTCATTACAGGCTTGGGTTTATCAGGTCTGTCTAGCAGCCTCCCACGCCAGCTGATCCAACTCACCACAAGGTGGTGATCAGTTGACAGTTCTGCTCTTCTCTCCAAAACATGCAGCCGCAGATCTGCTGATATGATTACAAAGTCAATCATCGATCTTTGGCCTAAGGTGTTCCGGTACCAGGTACACTTATGAACCACCCTCTGTTCGAACATTGTGTTCGTTATGGCCGGTTCATGACTAGCACAGAAGTTCAACAACAATCAGAGTGGCACTTCTAGTCAAGTCAATTATATTTGTATAGCTCTTAATCAGTTATAGTCTCAAAGGGTTTTACAGGCCATATGATTATGGGACATGTGATTATGACACCTCCTTAGCCCTAGCACCCCTAAGGGCAAGATTTCGTCCCCTTAGGGGGAAGAAGAAGGAACTCTGAGAAGAGGGGGGGATTCCTCCTTCCAGGGACGGTTCGGAGTGCAATAGGTGTCATACGGCCATGATTTATTGATTTATTCACTCAGTAAACACTTTCCTCAGAGTATATGGTCTGAATCGCGAGTTTCAAGTTGTATTCAATACAGCATGGCTAGCGACCTGTCAAACAAAATAGAATGCATGTCCATGGCACTGCTTACATTTAAGTAGCTATGATCTTGTTTTTGGATGTAGTCCGTATTTTAGTCTTAGAACTTTCACAGTGTGTCTTCAGCTCATAAAAGCTAGTTGTTACATTTTGGTCCCCTAAAAATGTCTTGTTCGGCTATACTGAAAAACACTCCCCCCTCTTGTCCACATATGGTCACTTCCGTCTACTGGTTGCACGCCAAACTCATGGCTTCAAAATGGTAGTCCACAAACCAATAGATGTCCATTTCTTAGTCTTTCTATGGGGACGGCACTTCAAAATACCTGCTTGAGCATGATGGGGTGTGCTCTGGTCCTGAGAAAGTGTATGATCTAGACAAAGATAAGAGAAAAAGACTCAATTCATATTAAACTGGAAGCTCCTGGACACCGAACAGCCTGAATGACAGAATTACATAAACAATCGTGAGGTCCTACTGTATATTTATTTCACTGACTTAGTTTCAATTTCACTAACTTACACCAAGGGGTGCATCAATCTTTTAAAGGTACCTTTTCACTTTAACTCAATTCCAATTATATTATTTCTCTTAATGATTGGACCTGCTTCCTCTCCAGCTGAAACTACAAGCCAATCTTACAATGGTTTTTTTTATAAATGTTTCACTAAATATGATCTGAATGCAATTCCATTGCATTTCCCCTGTGATATAGAATGACTAAATGAATGATCATGGAATGTAACCATTTATATTTATTCATATGTATTTGGCTGATGCACATTTTTGCATTTGGAAATTGTAATGATTGATAGTCAAATCCTAATGAAAACACAAGATGTCCTGATGATGTCATTGCATGGTTTCCATACCTGTTGTGCGGTAATTCCGTTAGCGATGGCTTGCTGCACAGACTCCCGTGTGACCTGACCCACCACAACATTGGGGAACCGGTACAGCATCTCGCTGAACAGAGCTACCAGAGCTATTTGAAGTTCAGAGTCTGGGAGAAAACAAAAAGTACAAGAAAACCAACAAAAGTACAAGATGTACAAACATGAAAAAAAATTGTGTTGATCATATTCATATAACTCATTGATTTCAGACCATATGGTGTATTCTGAAACACAATGGAATTCCCCATAGTATACAGTATAATGATTTGTCAGAACATGGGTACCACATGACCATTACCAATGCTTTTTCAGAAATATTTTACAAGTAAAACAATGAATTAGCCTTTCAGTCAGCTCAACACCTCACCCAAACAACATCAGGGAGACTGAAAGTGAAACAGGTGCAATTACACTTTTCAACCATCCTGTGCATGGACATACTTGTATAGGCATATATGCGGTAGTTGGTTTCCACCACGATGAAGCTGGTGTCCCCGGTGCCCAGGGCCACATCCGTGGAACTGGAGGACGCCGGAGCTTTGGTGGTTACGCCTGCAGCCAGTGTGATGGCCAGCCTGGTGGGGTAGTACCTCCTTGACTTCCTCTGAGGCCGGAGATATACTTGCTTTTTAAACACGCATTCACTCAGACAACCAGCTGCATTATTCAAAGACTTGTGTGTGTGATACTGTACTTACTACTACTAACTATGTACTTTGTGTGTTACTGGAGAAATGCACTAGAAGGCACACCAGAGAACATGATAAACATGGCGACACTCAAGGTTAATTCTGACATCATGGCAGCAAAAGTGAAAGCAGCGGCATTGTAGATGGTATGTAGCTTGCCTTCAAAACTTTCAGCCATTGTGGTCATTGCTGACGTGCCTAGGGCTGGGTATCGAACTTCGATACCTTTAATGATGGCAGTAAACCATTCTGCCAAAAATGGTCTAAACAACATAATCTCAGGCCAGGATGTAATGTATCTGATCTCCACTTAGAGGGCAAAAAGTGTTGAGAAATGTCAGGTTTCATTTAATTCAGTTTTCATATAAATGAATGTCAGCTAATTGTTTAAAAAAATGTAAATCACAATGGCTTTAAAAAGGTGGAATTGATCAAATTTGTATGTAGACAATCTTATATTAAATAACAGTGGCGGCTAGTCAATAAAGGGTGCTGGGGCAGCAACCCCCACCAGTCTACTTAAATATATTTAAACATAATGCGAAACAATGAAATAAACGTGTTTACTTCTACAATGCGCCAGCAAGGTAAAAAGAAATGTCAATTCATTCCTATTTGTTATTCGTTTATTTTTGTATGAATACAAAATGTACTTCGGCTACTTCCTGTAATGTTACGTCTATAGCTCGGCTATATATATCAACCTGTAAGTGTAGCTGTGGTTCTTGAGCCATTACATTTTCTGGTTGTGGAACTTGGGCCGCCTGATTAATGAGCGTGTATGGGAGTAATTATCCTTTTGGCAAGAATGTGACCAAAAGCTGCTCTCTAATTGGCGGCTTTTGATTCTTCCTTGATATGGACTTGAAATAGACGTTTAATTGAATATAAATTGTGCAGCTGATGTTAGTGATATCTGACACATTACCTTCCTCTGGAATACAAGGCCAAACTCCCGCAAGTGCTGAAGGAAGGTGAGCAGTGTTTCACTCATGCCCTCCACAGAGTAATCCTGAGGCAACAATGTGTACATTCTAATCAGTGTAATGGTCAAGAGATTATTAGAATAAACACATAAACATCACTGCCAGTTTGGCCATTAGTATGGCATTGGCATGTGGGTTAAATTAATGCAATATTTCAATTTTGAAAATGACTGATCACATGTCATGGGTGGGTGGGCTATGAAACGATACAGCAGAGGCCCACTCAAGAATTTCAAAACACCTTCCTTTTTTAAAGTGTGACAGTGGTGGTGGTGTGACAGTCAGAGCAAACTATGTGTGCACTTACTCTGCCAAGAGTGGAGAAGCTGAGCTGGAATAAGAAGGACAGGATCTCCACTAGGTCCATGCCCCGAGACTAAACAAACAAACAAACTCAATTTAATTTCAATCTGATATGACGATGTGCGAAAATAAATTATGCAAATGTAACATTATGATTGCCCAGTTAATTTGTCCAACCAAATGAATGCAATTTTACTGAAATTACAGGGACTACAATTTACCTGATTTATTCAACTGCACAATACATTTATTTACCAACTACGATAAACTTTAAGAATTTCCAGAATGGGAAATTGGATTTATGCATGAAACAGTAGAGCTGGGTGATATAGATTTAAGACTAAGTCATGAGGATACATAACCCTGACGATACATTATTATACCAGAAGTGGGTGTGGTTTACACCGGAAGTCAGATTACATTGGGCACATTTTTTAAACTAATATTCTTTGGCAATGCAATTGTCATCCCCTCAAAGCATCATACATACATTTTAACAGTATTACATTAACTTTTTCATTGCGCCGCGCAACAGTTACCCAATTGGGAGGGGTGTAAGTACAGGGCCCATGCCTGTACTTACGCCCTTGGCGCGAATGGTTAGCGAGACGCACAGAGCAAGGATTGTCTGTATGTTCTACACGGGTTGGACTCCCCAACAGGCCCACATATTTAACATGCTCGATATCCTCTGATGTATCGGCGAGCCTCTCGATCACATCTTAAACACTACACATTACGGTTCTGTTGTCAGTGTGTGTGTGTGTGCGCAAGAGGGGGAGAGTGCGGGGCAATGCTGATATTGTAGTGGGCCGCCACAAATAAATAAATGTATGGGAAACACTGTTGAGGCATAAAACTCCACTGGAGACAGTGTTGTTTGTCACCGAGCGCGACACTCCTCATACATCCTTACACTCCTCATAATTCTCATACTCCTCATACATCCTCATACTCCTCGCCTAAGTTTGGAACTCTGCCTTCAGCCATGCTTGTTCTTCTTCTAAATGCTCACGTTGCAGCGCATATGTACACAACACAATCAACCATCGTCAATACCACGGAATGATAACATTCTTATCTTGGGGAGGACTTATTGCGATAAACATTATGATTTGCCCTATGAAACAGTGTGTTGCATTAGGGTGGTGCTGCTGGTATTCACTGGCACCTGTGCTGTGTTGAGGTACTGCAGGGTGAAGTACCACAGTTGACTGGCCGTGTCCAAAAGGAGGAACTGGAAGCCAGCCGAGGTGATACAGGGTGCCTCCCCAGGGTCACTGAAAAACAACACAGCAATGTGTGCGTGTGGTGTGCGTGTCAGGGCTATGGTCGAGACCACCTCGGTCGATTCCTTGTCCAGATCGAGTCATTGGTGAACCGAGTGAGATTCAAGATCAAGGCGGTTTTGAGACCAAGTCGAGACCAAGACTGCAAAAATATGAGTCAGATTTGACACCAAGACCATGTGGCATCATAGACATTGAGACTACCTCAAATAGAAAAGGCATATTTAGTGGACGAAATTCATCGTAGCTAGCTTGTTTATGTTCATAACATAGTTATGAACCACCAATTAAACAGACCGGTCAAAAGTTGGTCTCAAAACAAGACTCACTCGAGTACTACAGCCCCGGTGTGTGTGTGTACCTTCTCATGAGGCCAGCTTGTGTGAGCAGCTGTGCTAGGTCCTGGCTAACAGCAGCACTGGGGGAGCCCACCATGAACTGCAGGATGACTTCCCAGCGATCCATGGCGTATCGGTCCAAACTGTCCACATCCCGAGCGTGGCGGTCCGGTCCCAGGCTGCTTCCCTCGTCTGCCCATGCTGTTCCCCTGCACATACAGGGAAGAATGAAACATATAGTACATTTGCTATGCTGTGGTGGTGTTGGTGGTCCTCATTCAAAATGGACCAATTTGTGCAGCAATTTGTTTGAAAAAAAAATAAAAACATACCCCCCAAGAAGAGCAATCCTAAGATTGTCTTTGAAGACAGGGTTTAAAATGTTGCCCTGCAGACCACCCTGTAGCTGCTGTGTGTGCCACAGTCTCAGCCCTGTCAACACTGACACACATTCGTCGTGATCTCTGTTTTATAAATCATGGGGCAGAAACGAAAATACTTTAACAGTGTCCAATGCATCTCTTGTCGGCAATACATTTGTATTCTGTGCGCCATCAATTGTACAAAAGATAAGCTTACTTTGTATCACTATTAATACTTGCATACAATAACTTGTATGATCCAAAAACACTGGTGGAAAAGTGGGGGAAATAACAATAGGAGAGTGGAATTAGCTTACTTCTGACTGTCTTTTTTCACCCATAAAGCCACTGCTGCCTGGGGAAGCGGCTGATCTAGAAACAGCATTCGCATCACATAATTCTTCGCCAAGGAAGGCAACTCTCTAGAAATGATGACCATATGATTATTTAGCAAGTTGTGCTACGTATTCAACAAACGTCCGTTCGATGAGTGATTATCGGAGGCCCACCTGTACACAGCCAGACATGTCGCCGGGTGGTTGTACAACCTGTCCAGAACCTCTGGACTCAAGTCTTTTAAGTATTCGTGTAAATTCTTACATTGCAGTTGGACGCGCAACTTCATTTTCAACAAACGAGTGTTTGCTATGTACAATCCGCAAACACGATGACCTCTCCGATATAATGTGTTACTTGCTGAAGCAAATTGTTAAATATAAACAAACGAGCCCTCTTTGTCGAAATTCTCAGGCGGCGGACATGTTTTTGGTCACGTGACGTGAAACACGTGGTTGTCAGGGAGCACATGACTTGTAATAATAAATGATAAGTAGAGCGCTTTTAATGCTTTCATCGAAATTGACCAATAAACAGATAGGCCTACAGCAGTTCCACCATTCTCAATCGCGATGAAAAATATCAATTGCATATCAAAAGGTCGTCTTTCAGTGATCATTATGTTTTTATTGTCATTTTGTACAAATAACAGCAAGAGATTATACAGATTAGATTATACAATGTAATATATATAAATAAAATAATTCACTGACAATGCAATACATAGAGGTGATGAATGCAGTCACAGGTCATACGCTGACAAGCATTCTACTGACTTTCACAGTTTGATTTGCACATCCCACCATTTTCATGAAAATGGTAAAAAATACATGGCCCAATGTCGTTTTTCCAAGCATGTACTATATATCAGGAGCACGCAGTTTCAAACAGTGACAAAATTAAATGCAGGAGAACCATTAAATCTTCTCAGGAATCTTCCTTTTCTTGATACCTGCAATGCACAGTAGAGACATGGACAATAAGTCATATGACGAGTGTAGACCTTGTGAACAAATATTTGTTTCAGAAAGGTTGTTTAAGATTTTACCCTGTGGTACTATTGAGTATAAGGAGTATACAAGTGGTTGAATTGGAATTTGGTCTGTGCCTCTTATCAGCATGAGGGTCATACTTTTTATGCACATTGCTATACGTGATAGAGAAAGTGTCTTAATATAAAAATATACCTCCTTCTTTCAGACCAAAAGTAAATTGTTTAGTCCTCACAAAAAAATAGACATTACCTGCAGTGTATACAGGTAAAGAACACGGTCTGTCCCTCATCTGCGGATCGCATTTGCCTTGTATGGTAAACCATCCCTTCCTTGTTGCAGCGGGAGCAACGCCTGTCAGTCTGAAATTATAACAAAGCAAAATGTATGTCACTAAACGCACAAAAGAAGACTTCAGATACTTCGTTTTAAAGCAATCGATCAATGTCCTTCTTACCACAGGCCCCTTGAGTTCAGAGTCCACCTCCTCCTCTATCATTAACGACTGTTCGATTGGGTTAAAGACGACTGTGGATTTGATCTCCTGCCCAGCAAACACTGTGTAGTAAAACACACAATCACAATAATTGTTTCCATCTCGGTACGTGAAACCATAGCTGCTTGACAAATGTTAATACAATACCATACGTAGGCCTAATGATGTCCTTACGTCTGATGGAGATGTGAAAGGAGCACAGCGGGCAGGTGACTGTGTCCTGCATCCCAGGCAGAGGGAGCACGGTGCCACATTCGGGGCAAAAGTTGGATTCCCCACTGAAACAGGACATAGCTGAGAAATAAACAACCACATGTTTGTGTGAGGTATTCTGTAAATACAGAGGTGGTAAAAGTATACACATCCTTTACTTAAGTAGAAGTACAGATACTTGTGTAAAAAACGACTCTGGTAAAAGTTGAAGTACTGATTCAAATTCTTTACTCAAGTAAAAAGTGCAGGCTCTGAAATTTACTCAAAGTAAAAAGTAGCCATTTTCATTCTTAATATATTTAAAGTAATAAACTTAACGTGGACCAATATTAACGTGAGGCTCCAATGCAGAACATCAGCTTTCAATGGCAGCAACAGAAATGGAAACTTTTGACACTTTTAGACTCTTTTGTCATAGTATGATGTTTACTGACACATTATACATACTAGTTGTAACACACACACACACACACACACACACACACCTAGGTGTGTGTGTGTGTGTGTGTGGCGGGCTTCTTGTTCATCATGTCTAGTTCTCGCTAGTTACGTCACGTATCCCTCTCGTATTCAATTTTTAAGTCTGTTTCGTCTCGTTACGCCTGACATCAGAGCTCCTCTAACGCAGATGGGTGCAGCAAGCGTCTCTTCGATGTGTTGTTGTCCATCCATTTAGGTTGAGATCGGTCTTGATGTTGGGAACACGTGACGCAATGATGTAAAAAGCCCCGACAATTCCCCTCAAATGCAATAAAACTAAAGTAACGAGTCCCGTTTTGAAAATGTAAGGAGTAGAAAGTACAGATATTCGTGTTTAAATGTAAAAAATGTATAGTCAAGTAAAGTACAGATACCTGGAAAATCTACTTAATACAGTAACGAAGTATTTGTACTTCGTTACTTCCCATCACTGTGTAAATAAATCTGAGATATTATTTTCAGCTAAACCCAATGTCGGTGATTTTGTAGCATACGAGAATAAACACTAGGCTCCACTTTACGCGTAGTTTACACGTGTTATTAAACGTCGCGAACTCACTACCTACTTATTACCTTTCTTGTCCTATTTAAGGTTCTTCTGGCGTCGTCCAAACACAAAATCACAGCGAACAGTCCAGATGTGTAGACAGATGAAGCTCTTCAGCAGTGGGCTACATGTGGTTTGCTTACAGGACTTGCAGTTTAACCAGCGCGTATTGATGACGTCACCAGGAACAGCAACAGACAAGCAAGATACACACATTCTGTACTTAAGTAAAAGTGCACATACTTGTGTCAAAAAATACTTTGATAAAAGTAGAAGTACTGATTTAACTTTTTACTCAAGTAAAAGTAAAAAAAATAAAATAAAAAAGTACAGGCTCTGAAATGTACTGTAAGTAAAACAGTAACCGGCAGTTTTTGTGCAAAGCTCACGGAACCTCACGTCATACTAATATAAATATAATAATAAAAGGGAATAGGAACTTTATTTCTACGTCTATTACTGCCTTTCTGAATGTATTCAGCATGAACAACATTTTCTACATTGTAGATGGATGACTTGGTCTCTCCATAGGCCTTAACAATCACACTAATGATACTGTTGGGAATCAGTCTTGGGCCAAACCATTACAAGAGGTATAGCCTATACATAAAACAACATTAAATATAAAGATAAGATAAGATAGAACTATATTAATCCCGAAGGAAATTCTTGTGCCAGGTTGCATAGCAATACAGTACAATAAAACAATAGAGAAATCGACAGAATAATAAAAATAAACTAACAGATTTACAAATGTACAGTCAAAATATACAAATATATAGGCAAGATAAGATATTCAGACGGCGAAAACAATTTGGCATAATTGAAGTGTAATACTGTGATGTGGCTAGGTGACGTATTGCACCTGATAGAAAGAATATTAATAATCGTATTGCCCATAATGTTGAAAGGTAATGTTGGACAGGTATTGTTTATTTTTATTTATTTATTTATTTATTTATTTATTTTATTTAACAGGGACAATGCACATCAATTAACATTTCATTTTCCACATCAATGTAAATGTGCCGGATTTAGCCACAAAGCTCATTTCCATCCGCAGTCCCTGGGCAGGTTCAACACACCAACATATAAAACATAAAACATAAAACAAAACACAATCACACTACCGAAATCACATCACAACACAGTGCTGCACCTAAAACACAACCACAGATCCCACAAAAACTTCAAACACAAAATACAAACACAACAACAGAAAACCAGCTATCCACCACCAAAACGAAAAGAAGTCACATCAGCATCCACGACCTCCACAACACTCCAAAGAAATCAAGAATCTAAAATATCTCTCTCAACAGCTTCATTCCAATCAAAAATGGTTGCAATTTTGATGAGTCTTGAGCCATTTTTTGAAGTGAGTTTTAAAGGTGGGGAAAGTGGGACTTTCCCTTATTGTGGGTGGTTTGCTGTTCCAAATAATAGTAAGCTTGATTGATAAAACAGATTGACCAAATGTGGTACGTCTAAAAGGTATCTCACAGTCCCCTCTAGTGGAGGCCCTTGTAGTTGTTCTAGTATTGCTTGTTCTTAAATTAATATATTCGTTTAATGGAGGTAGGGCAAGACCATGGAGTACCTTATAAACAGCGCAGGCATATTTAAACATTTTAAAATTTTCGAAACTTAACAAATAGTGTTTCTCTAAGATGTTACAATGATGAAAGGAAAAAGGTTTTTTGTCAAAGATTTTTATAGCTTTTTTAAATATGTTTTTGTAATATTTTAAATGTTATTGCACATGACATTAAGAATATTGCGTGCAATACCTCTCCTACATTACCGTTCAACATTATAAAGATTAACAAACCTTTCCTTAAACAATATTTACAATAATAATGTATAAATATAGATTTACATCCCAAATCGAAATATCTAAATAATACCAATCACCAACGTGAATAAATAAATACATCGAACAATATGCAGAAGACCCCCCACCCATAACTGTTTATTTTTATTTTTTTAAATACACACCTCAAAGAATCGCCACCTTATCGTGGTGGGGGGGTTTGTGTGCCCCCGTGACCCTGGGAGCCGTGTTGTCTGGGGCATTAGCCCCTGGTAGGGTCTACCAAGGCAAAGTGGTCCCAGGGGAGGGGCCAGACTAAGAGCGATTCAAAGACCCCCTTTCTCTGTGTCTCGGCCGGGTCTCCGGGCTCACTCTGTGTGGGTGGGCGTGGCTTCGGACTCCGCTGCCGCCCCAGCGTCATCAGCTGCACCTGCTCTGCCTCACACCTGCGATTTATCTACAATCAACTACAGGATAAAAACCCCACCTTTCCACCCACTCATCGCAAGATCATTGTGTTAGTTAGTATTGAGTTAATCCGTATGGATTGTAGCCCGTCTCCAGCCAGCCTGTCCCTCACCTGCCTGCCTGCCTGCCTACCTGCCTGTCTGTCTGTCCCTCACCTGCCTGCCTGTCTCTCACGTAAATAAATAGTGTTTTTGTTCCTATAGTCTGAGTCTGGGTCTTGCGTTTGGGTCCTCCTGTACCTCGTGACAGAATGATCTGGCCAAACATGGACTCAGCAGACTCAGACTCGGGGTCCGCCGGACTACGGAAGGCACTTGTCAGCCAGGGCAAGTTGCAGCAAGTGCTCAACCAGCTCACCAACCAGATAGCCATGCTCGCTATTCACCTCATCCCACTAGTTTCCCCAGCTCAGCTTGCTTCCCTCGACCCCTCACTTCCATCTCCAACACCCTTCCCGGTTGGACCGCAGCAGCATCTGTCTCCCGCTGCTGGGTGGCAGCCATTTCCGGTACCAGTCCCGGTTGGACTGCAGCAGCATCCGTCTCCCGCTGCTGGGTGGCAGCCATTCCCGGTACCAGTCCCAGTTGGACTGCAGCAGCCTCCGGTCCCCGTTGCTGGGTCGCAGCCATCCCCGGTCCTGTTATTGCACATGACATTAAGAATATTGCGTACCATACCTCTCCTACATTACCGTTCAACATTATAAACATTAACACCAGTCCCGTTTGGACTGCAGCAGCCTCCGGTCCCAGCTGCTGGGTCGCAGCCATCCCCGGTCCCGTTCCCGGTTGGACCGCAGCAGCCGCCGGTTCCCGCTGCTGGGTTGCAGCCATTCCCAGTCCTGGCTGGACCGCAGCAGCTGCCGGTTCCCGTTGCTGGGTTGCAGCCATCCCCGGTACCGGTCCCGGTTGGACTGCAGCAGCCTTCACTCCCGGCTGCTGGGTCGCAGCCATCCCCGGTTCCGTTCCCGGTTCCCGCTGCTGGGTTGCAGCCAGCCGGTACCGGTCCCGGGTGGACTGCAGCAGCCTCCGGTTCCCGCGGCTGGGTCGCAGCCATCCCCGGTCCCGTTCCAGCGCCATCTGTGTCCCCGTTCTGACATCACCTTTGTCCCCGCTCCGATGTCACCTGTGTCCCCGCTCCGACGTCACCTGTGTCCCCGCTCTGACGTCACCTGTCTCTTCCGCCCTGCCTCCAGGCCGTCCACCTGAGGGTCCCTGCTCAGCCTCTGCCCAGCCTCCAGGTCGTCCGCCTGACGGTACCAGCCCGGTGATAGTGGGTCGCCTGGAGGCTGCCGTTGAGGGGGGGGTACTGTCACGGTTTCGGCCGTGCCAGTATGTGTTTTCTCTGTGTCTCGGCCGGGTCTCCGGGCTCACTGTGTGTGGGTGGGCGTCATCAGCTGCACCTGCTCTGCGCTCACACCTGCAATTTATCTACAATCAACTACAGGATAAAAAACCCCGCCTTTCCACCGACTCATCGCCAGATCATTGTGTTAGTTAGTATTGTGTTAGTCACTATTGAGTTAATCCGTATGGATTGTAACCCGTCTCCAGCCAGCCTGTCCCTCACCTGCCTGCCTGCCTGCCTGTCTGTCCCTCACCTGCCTGCCTGTCTCTCACGTAAATAAATAGTCTTTTTGTTGCTATACTCCGAGTCTGGGTCTTGCATTTGGGTCCTCCTGTACCTCGTGACAATGAAGAGATTCCCAAAGAACACAGTCACCTCGCCCGGACAAGGGAAACCGGGGCCCCCTTCTGTAGCCAGACCTGGGAGAGGAGCTTGTCGGCGAGCGTCTGGTGGCTGGACCTGGATCCACGGGGCCCGGCCAGGCAAAGCCCGAAAAGACTATGTGGAGTCACCTCCCTGTGGGCTCACCACCTGCAGGGAGAGTCATTGGGGTCGGGTGCATTGTAAACCGGGCGGGAGGCAAAAGCGGGGTCCTGGGTGTGCGGATCCCCAGCATCACCTCACTGGCGGGGAAGGAGCCGGAGCTGGTGCGGGAGGTGGAGCGGTACAAACTAGATATGGTTGGGCTCACCTCCACGCACAGCACCGGTTCTGGAACCAAACTCCTGGAGAGGGGCTGGACCCTCTCCTTTTCCGGAGTTGCCCAGGGTGTGAGGCGCCAGGCGGGTGTAGGGATACTCATAAGTCCCCGGCTGAGCGCCGCTGTGTTGGAGTTCTATCCGGTGAATGAGAGGGTCGCCTCCATGTGACTGCAAGTCGCTGGGGGGAAGGCTCTGACTGTTGTGTGTGCCTACGCACCAAACAGCAGTTCAGAGTATTCGGCCTTCTTGGAGTCCTTGGGTGGCATGGAAAGGGTTCCATCCGGGGACTCTATAGTTCTACTGGGGGACTTCAACACACACGTGGGCAATGATGGAGAAACCTGGAGGGGAATGATTGGGATGAACGGATAGCCTGATCTGAACCAGAGTGGTGTTTTGTTATTGGACTTCTTTCAACTGATCACCACCTGGTGGTAAGTTGGATCAGATGGCGCGGGAAGCTGCCAGACAGACCTGGTAAACCCAAACGTGTAGTGAGGGTGAACTGGGAATGTCTGGTGGAAGCCCCTGTCCGTAAGGTCTTTAACTCCCACCTCCGGAAGAACTTCTCGTGCGTGGGGACATGGAACCTGAGTGGGCCATGTTCTGAGCCTCCATTGTGGAGGCTGCAGCTCGGAGCTGTGGTCAAAAGGCTGTCGGTGCCTGTCATGGCGGCAACCCAAGGACCTGTTGGTGGACACCAGCGGTGAAGGAAGCTGCCAGGCTGAAGAAGGAGGCCTTTTGGGCCTGGTTGGCCCAGGGGTCTCCTGAAACAGCAGACGGGTAGCGGGAGGCCAAAAGGGCCGCGGCTTCAGCAGTCGCTGAAGCAAAATCCCGGGTGTGGGAGGAGTTCAGGGAGACCATGGAGAAGGACTTTTGGTTGGCCTCAAGGAAGTTCTGGCAAACTGTCCGGCGACTCAGGAAATGAAAGCAGGGCTTGGCTCAGGCTGTGCTCAGTCGGGGAGGAGAACTGCTGATCCAGACTGAGGATATTGTTGGGCGGTGGAAAGAACACTTTGAGGAACTCCTGAACACGACCAGTACGTCCAGTACTCTGGAAGATGCAGAGTCTGAAGACTCGGGGGAAGTCTCACCCATATCCTTGGTAGAGGTCACTGAAGTAGTCAAAAAGCTCTTCAGTGGCAAGGTGCCAGGTGTGGATGAGATTTGCCCTGAGATGCTGAAGGCTCTCGACATTGTCGGGCTGTCATGGCTGACACGCCTAGTCAATGTCGCGTGGAGGTCGGGGACAGTACCGGTGGAATGGCAGACCGGGGTGGTTGTCCCCATCTTCAAAAAAGGGGACCGGAGGGTGTGCTCCAATTATCGAGGTATCATACTGCTCAGCCTCCCCGGGAAAGTTTATTCCAGGGTGCTGGAAAGGAGGCTCCAGCCAATTGTCGAACCTCAGCTTCTGGAGGAACAATGCGGATTCCGTCCTAGCCGTGGAACAGTGGACCAGCTCTTTACCCTCGCAGGGTTGTTAGGGGGGGCATGGGAGTTTGCCCATCCAGTCTACATGTGCTTTGTGGACTTGGAGAAGGTTTATGACCGTGCCCCCCGGGGAATCCTGTGGGGGGTACTACGGGAGTATGGGGTACCGGGGCCGTTGGTACGTGCCATTCGGTCCTTGCCCGAACAAAGTTCGAGCTGCGTCCGTATTCTCGACACAAAGTCAAGCACGTTCTCAGTGGGTGTTGGACTCGCCAAGGTTGTCCCTTGTCACAGATTCTGTTTGTGATCTACATGGACAGAATCTCAAGACACAGCCGAGTTGGGGAGAGTGTCCGGGTTGGAGACCTCAGAATTGTATCTCTGCTCTTTGCAGATGATGTAGTTCTGTTGGCTACATCAGACCGTGGCCTCCAGCATGCACTGGGGCGGTTTGCAGCCCCAGTGTGAAGCAGTCGGGATGAGAGTCAGCACCTCCAAATCTGAGGCCATGGTTCTCTGCCGGAAAACGGTGGAGTGTTCCCTCCGGGTTGGGGATGAGTTGCTGCCTCAAGCGAAGGAGTTCAAGTATCTCGGGGTCTTTTTCACGAGTGAGGGCAAAATGGAGCGGGAGATGGACAGATGGATTGGTGCAGCGTCTGCAGTAATGCGGGCACTGTACCAGTCCGTTGTGGTGAAGAGGGAGCTGAGCCGGAAGGCAAAGCTCTCGATTTACAGGTCCATCTACGTCCCAACCCTCACCTATGGTCACGAGCTTTGGGCAGTGACCGAAAGAATGAGATTGTGGATACAAGCGGTCGAAATTAGTTTCCTCCGCAGGGTGGCTGGGCTCAGCCTTAGAGATAGGGTGAGGAGCTCAGACATCCGGAGGGAGCTTGGAGTAGAGCCGCTGCTCCTCCGCGTCGAAAGGAGTCAGCTGAGGTGGTTCGGGCATCTGATTAGAATGCCCCCCGGGCGCCTCCCTTTGGAGGTTTTCCGGGCACGTCCAACTGGGAGGAGACCCCGGGGCAGACCCAGAACTCGCTGGAGGGATTACATATCTCGTCTGGCCTGGGAACGCCTCGGGATCCCCCAGGAGGAACTAGAGAGTGTGGCTGGGGAGAAGGAAGCCTGGGGGGCCCTGCTTAGCTGGCTGCCACCGCGACCCGACCCCGGATAAGCGGACGATAATGGATGGATGGATGGATGGATGCCTGGATTATCATTTTTGTAAATACTTCCAGTAAAACTCTTTTTGTCAATTACGCTTCCCGTTCAGGTATGTTAAAGCTTTTAGTCAAGGTAAAATTGTTACTTTTTAACTTGTTAATTTTCCAATTAGTTACAGTGGTGTCCATATTGAATTAAAAGTATTCCATATACGTCCTGTACAGTATGCGTGATACAAAGAAAGAAAAAAAAGCCCGGCCACCAAACCATGTTGGCTCGGGGCCCATCAAACGTTTGTGCCCAGGGGTCTGTAACTTGATGATCAGGCCCTGCATCTATAGCGTCTGTGGGAATGTGGTTGGCTCCCCAGCACACACACTGGGGAGCAGTAGCATGCCACATATACCATCTGCTCCACATCATTGTACTTTACGTACAACTTAACAATAAACCGGATTACAACACCACAATCTGCCTGTGTCCTTCAAGGAGCCCCGAACAAAAGCCACTTCGGTGATATTGTAGCAATGTCTATGCTACATTGGTGCCCAACGTGGGGCCCTCCAGGACAAAGAACACACGGCCAACTCCCAGCACAACCTCTTCCTTCATGGCAGCGATGGACGTTGGTGGGGCCAAGCAAAGGACAGGGGTGGTGGTTCAACAACCGCCTGGCGCAACCGCAGGTTGCTGGCAACCCCTGCAGCCAGCCTGGAGCGGCCCGAGACCCAGCCATGCCTCTGCCAGGTAGGACAACAGCTATGCCGCCTGGTGGAGGGTGGCCCTACCGGTTACTGTTCCAGGCCCCTCCAAGAGCTCCACCACGGCCTAGCTGCCAAACACCGCCCAGCCCACCCAGTCAGCCTGGCAACTCCCACACCCAGCGACACCTCTACCAGTCAAGGCAGCGCCTCCAGTCTCCAGGATGGAGGGGAGAGCGGTTGACTGACCATGTTGGGGACGGACCTGGACGACCCAGAGGAACTCGGTCCTGTCCCAGAGGGCGGCCGTGGACCAGAAACTCCACCCCTGTGCGTTCTTCTCTCGGTGGTAGGCCGACATCGGCAACCAGGAGCTGTTGGCCATCAAGTTAGCAATGGAGGAGTGGCGGCATTTGCTGGAGGGGACCAAGCAACCCTTTGTGGTCTGGACCGACCACAAGAACCTCGAGTACATCTGTACAGCCAAAAGACTGAACTCTCGACAGGCCCGGTGGTCCCTCTTCTTCAACCGATTCATCTTCTGCCTCTCCTACCGACCTGGGTCCCATAACGTCAAGCCCGATGCCCTATCACGTCATTTTACGGAGAGAGAGGAGTCGACCACATAGTCCGAACCCATCTGCCTTCTACTAACCGGTACCTCTGCCCAGCTGATTCCCCACCCGGCTCTGGACCTGCTACCACCACAACGACGTCTTCCGACTCTTCCCTGCTTGTACCTCCAAACGAGGGATCATGTGTAATTGTGTGTTCCTCCCCCGCCCCCCAGCAACAATCACGAGTGTCCCCGCTCCAGCACCACCTGTGTACCGCT
Source organism: Coryphaenoides rupestris (assembly GCA_002895965.2). Classification (NCBI taxonomy): domain Eukaryota; kingdom Metazoa; phylum Chordata; class Actinopteri; order Gadiformes; family Macrouridae; genus Coryphaenoides; species Coryphaenoides rupestris. Next base: position 107,792 of record PIJE02000143.1, read on the forward strand.
CCAGCGTCACACTATCATACTACCCGGTATCCTACCCGAACGTTGAGTAAACATCATTTCCAAATGTATCTTGTGTTGTGCTGCATTTGGGTCCTAAACACACCTGTTAAAATAAAGGGTATAAAATGTTATTGTGTTATGCAGCTGTTAGGCAATTAATTGTTCTTCAAATCGGGTAGTTGTCGTTTTTCTTACAAATATACAGCTTTAATTTGAAGGAGTACATTGATCGTAAGGAGCAAAACATTTACTGGGAACAAGCCAAATCAGCACACAGAGGCCTCCAATTATTCAGTACAGCTTTATTATGCCATTATGATGCATCCACACAACCATGGTTTATGGCTCATGAGTCAAGAAGGGCTATAGCCATAAAACATGAATTAAAAAAAATACTAAATGTCATCTCATCTTCAAATGAAAGTAAAATCCTCTTATTGTGCTAGCCTGCCTGGAATTAGAATACAAAGAAGAAAATAAGGCAGTAGGAAACACCCAAGGTAAAACAGGCCAGAAACAAAAATATAAACCGTCTGAAACTATGCATAATTATCTTATCTCTTGGAGAGTTTCAAGGACAAAAACATGTTGAGGGTTGTGGTAGAGTCACTACAGTCCACAACCACCAACTCCAGGTGTGGGAGAAGGACCTCCCAGCTGGTCCAGAACGTCAGGTTTTTGAAGACCTCTGTAGAACCTAAAGAAGACTCCAACCAAAAACGGGTTTAGCCACCCTTGTTTGTCCAGAGCACATCAACATGGAATTGTGCATAGAGATGTAATGGTTGCAATATTATTGTTCAGGTACTTTAATTGTATGTCTGTTAACCATGCTTCTCTCTCCTTGCTTTGAGAATATGAGGACATTCTAATTGAAGAAGAGGGTGTGTCTCTGCCCCGTGAACTTACTGATGGCAATGCAACCAATGAACACGGCATCCGAGGTCGAGCCCTCGGCTGCACCAATGAACACGGCCGGCAATACGGCGTCTGATTTAAATAGCGCGCATGTCAGCCGCTGGCGATCGAACTCTTTTACTCCCGAAACTGTGCGAAGTGGGACGCGCACCGTGACCTGTACTGCCTGAGTATCTGTTTTATATCACCAGTGGTTTAACCTTATGGTGATGTTTACGTGGCGGACTCCGTATTGTAGTTTTTGTTTCCATCCGCGTACACGCGCCGTATGGTTATATCCGATTGTTAAAGGAACAGGGGAGGGTTGCGCTGTAACCATCGTAGGCTACATTATTGTTTGTTTCTTTCTTTCTTTGAGCATCTACCCTTAGTATCTGCAGATTGATGGCCATGGTCTGGAGTGTGAATAACGCCGTATAGTTAGTCCCACTATCAGTTAACTCACGTGTTTTGATTGCTGGGAATTCCCACCTGGTTGGAGTTGCCTTTGTGTAAGGATCCCCTTTGATAGTGCAGTGCTTTGGAATGTTTGTATTTTGTGCAGTACTCTAGTGTTCATATCGTGTGCAGTGTTTTAGTGTTCATATCGTGTGCAGTGTTTTAGTGTTCATATGGTGTGCAGTGTTTTAGTGTTCATATCGTGTGCAGTGCTGTTTTTAGTGTCCGGATTTTATCTAGTTAACTATTTATAGTCGTTACTTTGTATACTTATTTTATTCCATACATGGTACCATGATTTGTTTGTTTTAAAGAGAACCCCCAGGTATCTATTAAATATACTACTTTTACAACTTGTGTGGTCTACACCTGTGTCACTGAAGTCCCATTCCAGATCATTGGTGTTTTAGCCTATTTTAGCATTCATTGGAGACATACTCCAAATAACACCCCTATTGAGTAATGAGACATTATGTTCCTGTAAAGCTCCGCCAGGGTGAGGACCGCAGTGTGCAAAATCAGTATGAACATGGAACGTTTGCTTCTATTTCACCCACCTGACCAATCCGGCTTTAGGCTGAAGTAGGACTACCTACCTCATTAACACATAGGTAAAATAAATAAACCTAGAAATTAATAAATGTAAAAATACATTGTTTACTACCAAAATGTTTAATGTTTATTTATTGATGCATTTGTGTATTTAATTATTTATGTATTTCTTCATTGATTCTTCGACCTCCAGGCCTACTCTGCGACTACTTCGACGAGATGGATGTCCTCCTCAGTTATGTTCCTGAAGATGGCACCCCACTTGTCGTTCTGGGTGACTTCAACATCCAGCCGGAGAAGTTAAATCACCAGAACTCCTAAACATTTTTGCCACATTTGGCCTGATGCTCACCCCTTCTCCCTCCACCCAGAGCCAGGAACCAACTTGACCTTGTCTTCACAAGGTCCTGCGCTACTTTGGCACGCTGTTACCCCACTCCCTGTGCCTGACCTTTTTGTCGCTTTCTCGCTCCCCCTAAAATCTCCCACCTCCCTCCCTCCCCACTACTCGTCACATCGTCACCTCCCGCAGAATCCTGAAAACTCTCCTTCTACTCTCTCCGCAACGGTCCTCCCTCCTGTCAGTAGAGGAAGCCTCCTCCAATCCTCTCTCCTCCTCCTCCTTGGACTCGCTTGGACTCTACATTTGGAAACTTGCGTGGATAGTTGTGTACATACTTTTCGTATGTATACAGTATCAGTCGCGGATCTATGGGTGGGCCCAGGCCCGCCCAGATTGACAGCTTGCCCACCCATTCAGATTCATAATTATCTTAAATGTTAATTGTTTTGTCTTGGGGAATCGTTAGAATTATGTATTAATAATCTCTAAAAAGTGCGGAGATGCCATTGAAACCAACTGGAGACAACGCTGGCTGTGATTGTTTGTCTCCATCAGCCCGTTGCTATGTTCGTTAGGGACTTTAAGCATCGACGGCTGCGGAGACGGCTGCGGTGACTGGAAATAAATCAGTGCTCTTTTGCGCCTGCGAGAACTTGACTCGCTCCCCTCTGCCGCTGTAGCCTGTTGATCTACGGGGAAAATACGCCTTTCATGTAGTCACTACAACCTGTGTTTTAGATTTTCCTTTTTATTGTGCTTTGAAATAAAACTTGTTTCAATAAAGAATTGTAACAATTCTGTTACATTTGTTGCTAAAATTAAGTGCTGCCTGGCTGAATACAGACTTGGATACAAACTTTCATCTTTCATTGTCATGTGTCTTTAGAGATGTGAAAAACATCGTAGTGCTTTCTTCACGGGCTGACGCAGCGCGACATTTCCGTATCGTGTTAAAGTAGTTAAAACATCCATACGCAGGCACACACACCGTTTTTTCTTATTAGTATACTTTATTTTATTTTTAATTTCCAGTTTAGTTGTTTTTAAATTAATTTTGTGAATTCTGTATAATGTAGGCCTCGTATAAGCCCTTTTGGGTTTCTTGCCTACCTTGCACCTCTTATTTTCTTTATCTCTGTGCTTTTTGTCTTATTGTGCAAAATAAAAATGTAAAATCAATTGTTGGGGTCCCCACTCCCACATTGTATTGTAAATGTCTAAGCCTGTTGAAGAAAACGTGCGGCGATGAGCTTCACTCCGGCCTACCCAGATTTTTCCAGGCCTACCCATCAGCCACTTTCTGTATCCGCCACTGTGCAGTATGCACAATGCATAGTTGATGCATTTGGCCCCAGAGCTTTAACATTTCAGCCAGTAATGGCATCGTTGGGGGCGGGGCTAATGCACAAGTGAACGACCCCAAAGACCAAATCCCTTCCCTACACTCACTTCTGTTGTAGCCTACTTGGGAATCAGTAACTCTTTGCAAGCAAGGTATGTTTTAAAATCTTTATGGGGAAACTAATCATTAAAGGTACAATATGTAAGAATCAGTGCATTCTGAGCTCTGTGGCTTGAGAACAATCAGAAACTAATGTTAGTTCTAATCATAATTAAACCTTGTACACATTTAAAAAAAAGCTATGAAATACTGTATATATATTTTTGAATTATCCACACTTACATGTCACTTCGTTCCTTTTTCCCTGCGAAATCCGACCCGACTCAAATATAAGAGAAATCAGCCCAAAAGCTGTTCTACACAACAGAGAGAGTCGGGGAAGCTCTCGTGTTTTTACTTCAACCACAACCTGCTCATTAAACTGGCAATTTAAAGCGATTTCTGCTGTAAAATCCTACATGTAGTCCCTGAACCGATTCATTACATACAGGACATTTAAATTGTTGGTTTGTGCATAGACCGCAAAAACATTAATAACTACTCGTGTTGGAACTGTTTTCCATTAAGACCGTATTTCATAGCGGTGGTTGTGTGGTTGTTTCTGGCAATGCATGTATTTATTTGGTATTACATGTTTAGTAATTGTACTTCCTGTGAAGCAGAGTTAGACAGGAAGTGCTTCCTTTTTCAGCACAGCTAGAACAGAATGGTCCAGTGCAAATAATCTGCGACACAATCCTTTGCAGTCCTTTGTTTACAGCACTTTGAGCGGCATAATCAGTACGTTTATTGTTTATCATCATCTTTATGTTGTGGAATAATCATTTGTTGCAATTTGCTAATTTTGTGACTGAACATGTTACGAGCTTAAATTTACCATAGTGTAGGCTACTTACCATACCGCATACCTGTGCATTTGTTAATCATACTTACCTTAGGGACTTACCTGCTATCCTACCTGTGTGTTTGATGAAACGTACTTACTTTACGTATCTACCTGTTATCCTTCCAGTAGTTATTGTCATGATTTTACTTATGTGTATTTTTACTGTATCTTTTGCAGTTTCACACTTTTTCATATAAATCTGCTTAAAGACAACTATCGCCTGAGAGATGACCGTATGAAGAGGAGTTTAACTAACTGTGAAAACTCAGTATAGGCTCACTTGGAGGACACTGGGGAATAACAGTACAACTCAATTGACTATTAAAAACGTTTTCTTTCAAATTAAATCAAGAAAAGAACGGTTCAAGCACAGTTATTGGCAGTTTTAAAATGTTTATTAAAAAAAAAAAATATATATATATATATATATATATAATATACCGGTACATAAAAACATAAGCCTGGCAGTTTGATCCCCAGACCACCACCAGCTGCTCACATGAAATCGCCCAGGATGTAGAGCAGCTACAACAGTCCTCTGAATGGTAGCCGCAGTCCCTCATTATGTCGCAAGGGGGTGGTGCAATTAATTTGCATGTACATGTTCGATGTGTACGTCCAAATCTCAGCAGCCCCAGGATTAAAACTCACCATTCGCGTTATTTTCCCTCCAAAATATCATGTCATTAAATTGGACAAAAACCAAAGGAACGGGGGGGGGGGGGCTTTGTGCACATGACTGTCCTACCGTAACCATGTTGGAGGAAAGTAGAAAAAGGAAAAGCAAGATGGTGAAGACTTGTTAGGGTACTGTCACGTCAGTCTTGTGTCAAAACATGGCTAAGAGCTCAAAGCCAGTCCCCGGGCCTCCTTGGTGGAATTAATTCCTTCCATCAATGCTGGTAGTATTCTCCAAAAGAAAACGCCGCCATGGATGTATAACTTAATGGAGGTCAAGCGTGCACTATTATTACATCCATCCCTGGGTAAAAACCATTGCTCCCAGTTCCCAAGAACAGGACATGGTTCCATGGGTGATTTAAAATAGCCTCACGACTGATATGACAACAGTGTCCAACAACAACACATATACTACACATGTGACTGGAATGGATACATGTTGCAAGACAAGTTGACAATTTGATTAGAAGTTCTGGTAGCTTTAACTATATTGTGTTTTTCAAACCATAGAGGTGAGGTGTGACTGGGGAGGGGCCTGAACATGATCTGGGGTTAAAAACACAACCTTAAATTCCACCTTCAGCTCCGGCTAAGGAGCAATGTGGTCTTAAAAAAATAATAATAATAATACAAGAAAAGGTGATAGTGCAGGTTGAGATTAATATCAGTTTCCTTCCAGTCCAATACCAATCTTAACAAGGATTAAAGGGATTAAATAAAGTTTTCTTAAAACCCCCCTGTAAGGGCATGGACGTGTCAGCCAGAGGAAGGAATTGACCATGGACAGACAATCACAATACTAATTCTCCTTCAAGCAGTGGTTGTAATATTTAGGTGGGACAGAAAACGACCAAAATGAGACAATCGAAGACTCCACTTGCATAGTAATAATGTGTGTGTGTGTGTGTGTGTGTGTGTGTGTGTGTGTGTGTGTGTGTGTGTGTGTGTGTGTGTGTGTGTGTGTGTGTGTGTGTGCGTGCGTGTGTCTGGCACGGACAGCTGTGCATGTGTATGTACATGTCTTAAGACGAGTAAGTAACAACAAGGTACACACATACTCACACACAAACAGAACACAACATACTCCTGGGTAAACTCAACAGAAGGCATTGCAAAACACAATTAGCAGAAGTACCTGGCAATCAAATACACAGGACATGTCCCTTTCAATAGTCCTTGGTTAAGAAAGAACCCCAAGAACTCCAAGTTCACACCTGAACAGGTTAACTGGCATCAAAGCCTGATCGCCTCCCCCTGCCCCATCGCCTCAAACTAAAGTAAAGTAAGTGAGGTCATGGTCTGAGACAACTCTTTATCATCTTAAGGTCAGGTCAGGTGGGTCGTCTCCTTAACTAGGCCTAGCCCGGTCCTGCAATCATTTCCTGCGATCCATAAAAAAACAAACACGGCCGTTTTTGAGAACACACAGGGGGCGGGCTGTGTCTTCCTGCACCAAGGCAGCAGCGACACGACGTGTGAGAGGGAAGAAATGCCAAAGTACCAGCTACTGCTAGCCTTCTCCCTGAAACTGTACAGTTAAATGATAACACACATATAAACACAACCCAACACATGCATACAAGACACGCTTGCACGCTTTGAGAGCAAAATGCCATCCAGCACCCTGTAATGCACAACAGGTGGAATAGGGTTCTCTACTCTGAGATCTATGTGAAGTCTTCACATCTCCATGCACGCTAGACCAAGCAGGCCCGAGCCAGAACCTCTCTTTCAGAACCTTTTCCCTTTGTTTATCACACTTCCCTGTGAGCAGTGCTTTTCAAGACGATCTATAGTGCATGTGGAGGGAGTGGGTGAAGCAGGGTGTGCTTTGACCTGGGTTCCATGTCAACCAGCCAACACACACACACACACACACACACACACACTCTCTCTCAAACTCTCAATATATCTATAGATGTTACCGAGGGAAATTTCTGTAAACACCCTTGAAATAAAAATGCTCTATAAAAAAATAACATTAAAAATGCCTTTACATATACACAGAATCTTTTTTAAATAAACATTTACTTTGAAAGAGAATACTGAATTATTGCACGACTTACAAAACCGCTCGTATGTGTGTATACTAGAAAAATAAAAAACAAAATCTGCGAGTATAAAAACTGGGCTGCAACAAGACAGTGGCAACTGAAAACCACCAGCCTCTCCTGCATGAGACAACAAATCCCAGGAGAGCGTAATATCAACCCCACCCCGAGTCCCTTTGTCAACACGGGTGAAAGATTAAACTAAATAAAAGGAAAGAAGAATAAAAATGCACATCTCTGTCCCAGGCAGCCCTATCCCATATGTGGAATGGTGAGGTTAGAGACAGGGTGGCAGGCTGGTCGTCTGCTCTGTGTAGTTATTCAACAGGAGTGGGTGGGGAACAAAAATGCAGAAAGAATGAAGTTCGGAGGACAAAAAGAAGAAGTGGGGAAATGAGTGCTGGCAATAGAGTCAAGGCTGAGGGCTGCAGTCTGGTGTGGGGGCTCCCCGCTAAAAACCAACAGCTGCTCTGGCTGTCAGTCTGTCTACCTGCCTGCCCGTCTGTCTGTGTCCATCTGTCCTTCTTCAAGATGAAGCTAGAGGTGGGCAGATAGATCAGAGAAGAGAAGGCAGGAAGAGGGGGAGGGGGATAAAATGGCGGCCTCTATCTGCTAAGGCTGACAGGCAGGCTGTCTCGTTTCCTGCGGCGCCAGGTGCTACGGTGGTGGTACTGTGTGTGTGTGTGGCCGTGCGCGTGACCCCGGTTGGCCAGAACAGGATTGCTGACCAGTGCTGGGTTGTGGAAGCCCTTGACATTGAACTTTGGTGTATTCTGAAAAAAAGTATTGCCAAAAAAAATCATCAGACACTGTTACTTTAAATAGTGTTACAATCATGGTGTTTAAGGAGTGAATTTATGCAACAGCAGTGGTTCTGAAATTAATTGTTTACTCATGTAATTGTTCACAACCACTATTAAAAACAACATTATTTTGTTTATACCTTATCTATCTGAAAACCTTATCTTGCCTATATATTTTTTATATACTGTACATTTGTAAATCTGTTAGTTTCTTTTATTCTGTTGATTTCCTACCTTGTGCATGTGAAGGGAGTGGGGGCTCGGTGGTGCCGCAGGGCTGCAGGGGGCAGAGACGTGGGCGTGGCCAGAGGAGGGCACGTGGAAGAAGGGGGGCAGGCTGCTGGCGTCTAGACACACCTGGCGGCGAGGTAGCGAGTGCATGGAGACGTGCGCCTGACACACGGGGGGGGGGGGGGGGTGACGACACAAGAGGGCGGTGGGGAGAAGAGAAACGTGTGGTAAACAAACAAACAAACGAGGGGGAGAAGAGAAACAGGCCTTGCTTCAAGTCACCTGCTTAAGGCGAAAGGCCAGAGTCTCCTGTGAAAGGGACTGAAAAGACCTTGCAAGATAGACTGGTAGAACCAGGCTATTTAAATGCTATCATGAAATGAAAGGTGTAATGAGAGAGCATGGACTACCTGTGATCCAGGAGGCATGATGAGGCGGCAGGGCTTGCCCAGGCCAGGCGGCAGGGCCAGGCCAGGCGGCAGGGCCAGGCCAGGCGGCAGGGCCAGGCCCCGCGTCTGGAAGGCGGACAGGGGCAGGGATGGCGGGGGCACTGGACACGACGGCGTAGAGTCAGAGTCCTGGCCCAGCGAGCATGGAATATTAGCATGAGCATACAATATTATACATATATTATACAATATATTGTAGCGGACCCTACTTGGACTCAAGGGCATAATTCACCAAGTCCTGTTTGGTAGTGTGTGTTTCACAATTGTGGGTGATGTTGGCTTCACACTGCAAGGCACGGTAATAAGTTGTTCCCTCTAAGACGCTTATGGGTAACCATGGTAACGGCAATGCCGGGAGCGTTTAAAAGCGGAAGTTATGTTTGTGCCAGGGTTCAGTGTGTGCATGTAAATAAACGGCCACAGAGATGCAGCCAAATGGAGACAAGCGTCCTGGTGTTATTAATCCCAGTGTCTGTTCAATATCACAATGTAATCCGTTTACCATATTATCAGCCCTACAAGCTACATGGAGTGGAACCAAATATATTTATTTACAAAGTCTGGGAAATCGGGACAGTTGTGGCGTCTGTCCGGTGTATTCTGTGCTTACGTTGTCCGATCCAGAGAGCGAGGACACTGAGGAGGCAGACGAGTGCTGCTGGGGACTGGAGATGGACATGGGGGAGTATGCACTGTGGGGGGAGCTGGAGTCCCTCTGCGGCTCCTCCACTGCCATGCAGCATGCTTGCGCCTCAGACATCCTCTCCTTGGTTAGACAGCCTGGGGAGAAGGAGACGTTGTGGACGAGCTCACAATGCCCACAAACCCCAAATAGATTTATCTTGAAAGATGGCAATTGAATTGAGTTTCAAACAGCAAGTGTGGCACTAAATATACCTCTGATTGGCTTAAATGCCAAGTGAAAAAAAATGATTGAGGAAAAAATACATATTATGTGTAATTATTTAATAAAGGAAACTTGTCGAACAAGGACATTGATTTGACGGCCCTCCAGTCCCATGTAACCCAATACCATTTTACACAAGTTTGACAGCTACAGGCTCAAGCAGGGTTAGCAAGGGGAATGGCAGTGCATGTAGTGGTGTGTGAGCAGTCTCTCACCACGGCTCTCTGTTCGTGCCAACTGCCTGCCCCCCCACTTCTTGATGATCCACTCCCGGTAGTCAATCACTTCCTGGGTCAAGCGGATTATCCTCCCCAAGGTGGTGCTGAGAGAGAGGGGGGAGGGGAGGGAATGGGCTGCATATTTTTATTTGTTCAACAGATATATTTTCCCAAAGCACCTTGAGGACAAATCAATATTAGAGTGAGCTACCATAGCTGGAAGACTAAGAGACAAATAAACCACATACAAGTGGAGGATAAGGTTTTTTTGCATTGTGGCCATCCACACAGAGCTGGTTTTAAGTGTTTTGGGTGCAAGTCCAAATCAAGTCAAGCCTTTTTGGGCACAAGTCCAAGCCAAGTCATGTATTTTGGGTGCAAGTCCAAGTCAACATGGATACATGTTGACATGGATACATTTTCAGTCAGTGTTCCATTTTTCAAATTTACGTTTTTGTTGTTGTCAGTAATGCAGAAGCAAACCTACCTCAGCACCAGGGCCTAAAGTTATTTCTTTTTAGCCACTGTGGTGGTGGATAAAAACATTCAGAATCAGAATTAGGTTAATTGCCAAGTAGATTTCAAAGACAAGGAATTTGTGAATTGGTGCATAACATTGAACATTGAACAGAAAGTAATTCAAAAAATTCAAATATATTTAAAAAAAGCAGTTAAAAGATGCAATTTAAAGATGTGCATTAATGTTACGCAATAATGTCCATGGGGTGGTGGGAGTCAGTGGGGTGAAACGTTAATATAACGTCTAGTTCCAAAGGGGGTGGGAATCGGGGGGGATCAGTGGGGGTCCCGGGTCATGTTAATAAGGCCAGTTGCCGTGGGAAAGAAGCTGTTCTTGCGGCGTGAGGTTTTGGTCCTGATGGACCGCAGATATTAAAATTGTTTACCTGCTCGCCTCAATGATGGCAGTGTAGAAGTGCACCATCATTGTCTTTGGCAGGTTGAACTTCTTTAGCTGGCGCAGGAAGTACATCCTCTGCTGAGCCTTTTTGGTGATGGAGCTGATGTTCAGCTCCCACTTGAGGTCCTGGGTGATGGTGGTACCCAAGAAACGAAAGGACACCACAGTGTCAACTGGGGAGTCACACAGGATGATGGGGGTGGGTGGGGCTGATTTCTTCTGGAAGTCTACTACCATCTCCACTGTCTTAAGAGCATTGAGCTCCAAGTTGTTCTGACTGCAACAAGCCACCAGATAGTGAATCTCTCACCTGTAGGTGGACTCATCCCCACCAGAGATGAGCCCAATGAGGGTGGTGTCGTCCGCAAACTTCAAGGGCTTGACAGACTGATGACTGGAGGTGCAGCCGTCCGTGTACAGGGAGAAGAGTAGTGGGGAAAGGACACAGCCTTGAGGTGCTGATGGTCCGGGAGTCTGAGACATGTTTCCACAGCCCCACGATCTGCTTCCTGTTGGACAGGAAGTCTGTGATCCACCTGCAGGTGGAGTCAAGTATGTTCAACTGGAAGATCTTGTCCTGCAGCAGAGCTGGAATGATTGTGTTGTAAGCAGAGCTGCAATCTAGAAACATGATCCTTGCATAGGTTCCTGAGGAGTCCAGGTGCTGGAGGATGAAGTGGAGGGCCACGTTGACAGCATCGTCTACAGACCTGTTGCAACTTGTTGGCTGTAGGCAAACTGCAGGGGGTCCAGGAGTGGGTCAGTTTGAGGTTTGAGGGCGCCCAAATTACTTCATAACCACGGAGATCAGGGCGACGGGTCTGTAGTCATTAAGTCCTGTGATCCTTGGCTTTTTGGGGATGGGGATGATGGTGGAGGTTTTAAAAGAGATATATTATGGAAAAACTTTTTCAGTGCATCAGTGCTACATTTGGGTATCTGTGAGTGCCTATCAACTCAAAAACGTTGAAATAAGACAACCCAGTCAGTTCCTTGAGGGCTGCCTAAGTCAGCATGCGTTTCAGCGAGTGATTTCAGGCGCCCCTCCCTACGTCATGCATTAGAATGATACTGCTACCCACGGCTTTGCCAAAAGTTTGCCATTATGCTAGCAACTGGAGTTGCTATCATAATGTCTAAAGGAGTAATATTATATTATGTATAAATTATATACAGGGCTCCAGACTGCAAACAGTCACATTTTGTGACAATTTTTGGAGACAGTCTGGCAAAATGTTATAACTAGCCACACCAGCGCGACTTGGGAATATGTGCTGCCCTTCCGGACATGCACCTGGACTCTGCAAAACTGTATAGTCCAAGCACGCCTGAAGATGTCCTCACAACAGGTTTACAGAGTTTGTTTCTGCTTGTATGCAGGAATCAGGTGGACCATGATATGGTCAGAGTGACCCAGTATAGCACAGCGGACGGTGTGATAGGCTCCGCTTACTGTTGTGTGATCTTCAGTGATCCAACGTTTTCTCCTCTCTGGTCGGGCATTTGATAAACTGTTTTTTGGAAGTTCATGGGTGAGACTTTGTTAAAGTCACCGGGGACAATTCTGGGTTTGTCCGCTCCACGCACAGTATCTGGTCGACGAGTGTGCTCTGTGCCTCCTGCACGTTGGTCTGCGGTGGAATGTAAACACTGACCAGGATGAATGAAGCAAACTCGCGGGGAGAGTAAAAGGGTTTACAGTTTAAGACGAAAGTTTCCAGATCAGGAGAACAATGCTGCAGAATCACTGTCACATCATTACACCAGCCACTGCTAGTGTGAAAACAGATACCTCCACCTTCTGTTTTGCCCTAGTTAGGGTTAGGGGTTGTGTGATGCTTTTTTTTATTATTTTTTTGTATTTGTATTTTTGCACAAATGTATCAGCACTAACAACATACAAGCGAGATACACTCCTGGACATTATCTTTGGTCTAAGGATATTTTTACATCGGCGGCAACGCGTGTCCAGGGAAATGAAGAACGAAACACCGGGGGAAACAGAGCGGGGTTCGGCAGACAGAGAGTCCACACACACAGTCCACCTCTGCCCAGTATCCTTCTAGCTAATATCCAGTCTCTGGAAAATGATGATATTAGGGCGAGGATTCGATTCCAAAGGGACATAAGGGACTGTAATATTTATTGCCTGACGGAAACATGGCTGACCCCTGCTGTCACCGAGTCCTCTGTTTTCAGAGTGGACAGGATGGAAGAGTCAGGTAAATGAACAACAACAAGTGGTGCAACCCTAAAGATATTAAGACTCTTTCTCGCTCCTGCTCGCCGAACCTCTTGACGTCCATTCTATCTTCCTCGGGAGTTCAGTACAGTTATCATTCCAGCCGTCTACATCCCACCACAAGCGAACACCAATGTGGCACTATCAGACCTTTATGATGTGCTATGTCAGCCCCAACATCCTGATGCTGTGGTGGTGGCCGGGGGGAATCTAAAGAAAGTCATGCCGAACTTCCATCAGCACATTACGTATGTTACTAGGGGAGAAAGAACTTGGCCACTGGAATATGCCATTCAAGAGAGCATGCAGAAGGGTCATGCAGGGTCTGGACCTGGTATGTGACCTGATAGGTGAGATCTGTCAGGTAGGAAGTGAACCAGGATAATGCAGATCCAGCAATGTCAAGCTCTGCCAGAGTGGAGAGGTCAATCTGGCAGTCTGGTGGACTGTACAGAGTGTGGATATTCTGATCCCTTCAATTTGTGATATTTGTATAGTTATGTGCATTCCTCTGGGCATCGCCACTTTTTCATTTCACTGCACATCCTGTATGTGTATGTGATACTTAAAATTGTAGAATCTTGAATCTTGAAAAGGCCGTAAGGCAGTAAAATAAGTAGGAAATAAGTAAGGGATAATCAATGACTAGGTGTGTATAAATGGTTTTAAAAGGCACAGTGGGGAGGAAATGCCTTAAAACAGTTAACGGCACACCTGCGAGTTGTTTATTCTGCTTCTACCATGGTCATTAGCCAACAATACAAAATAATCAAATGTTGTTTCGCACTCAGAAAATGGTTATGAAGCAAGAGGAATAACTTGTCCCTTTTAGAACCATGCTGGTTAGTCACGATATAAATCACAATGGGGTGAGGTATATTATTGCTCCATCACTGTAACTTGTTACAAAGTATTACATACATTATATGTTTGCTGTGTCCCATTGTTCAAAATTGTTTGTATTGTATTGTATTCTCACAATTTTTCTTCCCGATCATTACTTTATCAAGTTTATAACTCAGCTGTGCTTGCTGCAATTGATAAACGAGTGATGCACTTTCTTGCTTTGGTTATAGGTTGGATAGCGGAATGATTTAGAAGTAATTAAACTTGAGCCAAACTACGTTTGCAATATAAGGGTTTCACCCAGACCATGGTATAAGACATTTTATTGAAATAAGAAATTGACAGTGAGAGTTCCATTTCATTCCTTCACCCAGAATTCAGAGACCTGTGGATTTTCCTTTGTTCATTCCATTCAGCATAGTTCAGTTTAATTATCTCTTAATAAAAAAGGCAAAAGCAATATGTAGTGGAAGAGAGAAACTCCAATCACTGACAGGGTTTCCTAAAAAGTATGAAGACTAAGATAAGCACTCGAAGTGACAGTCGCTTAGGAGGTAGAATCTGGCAACTGGAATGCAGCTGTTTTGATCTCCGGCTCCCCCTAGCTATATAAATGCAATCCATTTACCGGCTCAACTTTTTGCGATCAGCTGTGTCTGCAGCCATAATGGTTTGGAATATGGTAATTATTTTGACAGAGTGAGAAAGATATCCGCAATCCGTAATAAAGCAATCTAAATCATGGAGTGAAAGGGACAATCAGCAGTGAAAGTCCCGGTGGGTCTCGTGGTCAACATGGAGGCGATCTGCGGTCAAGTCCCAGCATGTCTTGTAGACTCCATGACATTCTTCAGAGCGGGGGCTGCCAAACAGCGGCACTTTCCTCAGAGTCCATGGCCAACTATGGTGGCCACTTGGATGAAATTGGGCTGAGACAATAATAATAATAATGCAGTGTTTCCCCTAAATGCAACCAGCAGCGGCACAACAAGCATTCAATAATTATTTATCATAGCCTTTAGTATCCAACCAAACTTTAATCTTCGACTCGAGTCTCAAAACAGTGACTCGACTGCTATGAGACTTGACTTACTCAAGACTTCAAAGTCAAGTTGCAAGTCCCCAGCTCTGCATCCAGGGTCATTTAAATTCTGGTCAAGATAATTTGTAGTTAAATAAAAGCAACACATCTCAACATGTCATCCCACCTTTCGCAGTCTTTGTTGAGGTACGAGCGTGCCAGTGGGGGCACAGCATGGCTGAGAACCGTGTACGCATCGTCAAACACGTGCTTCACGTGCATGGCGCCATACGAACTCCTGCCCACATCATTGCCTGTGCAAAACAGTGGCAGAAATTAAATTTGTTCCTTCCACAACTTTATAGATATTGATTGATCACATATTGGAGTAAAAAAGTATAACAAATAACGGCTTACATGGACTATAGAGTATAAAATATTGTGGGTGAATCTGGCATTTTTAGATAATCTGCACTGGACATCGGCTCTCTAAATATCGGCATCAGCAATTGAAAAACACATATCGGTCGACC
This sequence comes from Coryphaenoides rupestris, assembly GCA_002895965.2. Classification (NCBI taxonomy): domain Eukaryota; kingdom Metazoa; phylum Chordata; class Actinopteri; order Gadiformes; family Macrouridae; genus Coryphaenoides; species Coryphaenoides rupestris. The sequence goes on from PIJE02000143.1 coordinate 123,232, forward strand.
ACTGATGCAATGCATAGCATGATACAATTAAAGAACACTTTCTGTGGCAGTTTGCAGGCTACAGTCTTCATTAATGATGGTGAAACTGACACACACACACACACACACACACACACACACACACACACACACACACACACACACACACACACACACACACACCCTAACCTGGGAGCAAGGGGTCCTCTATGCAGAGCATGGACGGCCTGCAGCCGGTGTTCATGGCCTTCATGAGCTCCTCCTTGGCAATGTAAGCTCCGCCGTTCTTAATGCGGATGCCAGTCTTCATGTAGTTGAAATGGCGGCCATACAGCTCGAAGAACTCTATGAGCAGGATGCCCAGGTTCTCGCTGGGGTTACGGGCGTCGATGCGTGGGTGGAGCTGAAGAAGTTGAGGGAACAGGTTTGACTGCACTAAACGTATTCGTAGGCCTGAATACAACAGACTTTGATCAATCATTCGCTTGGGGTAACCCATATTTAGAAAAAATGCAAATGTAGTTACAAATAAATACATATAATAAAATATTGTAACTGCGGGTATGGTTTTGTCTTTTTTTGGCGATAATGGCTGGGGCTTTGGCCACAAAAGAAACCTGAAAAACACACTGCTGGTAATAAGCAATAGCTGACGTTGGCACACCTGGAGAAAGCTGATGACCATGAGTATGAGACTGTAGGAGCTGATGCCCCCAGTGAAGACTTCGTTGAGGTCCCTCTGCAGGAGAAACTGCTTTAGCACAAAGATTAGGTAAGGCAGCATTGGATACTTCTGAAATAGGAGAAGGGGAAGTGAGAGGGACAGAGATAAAAGGGAGAGAGGAAGGGAGAGAGATGGAGGTCAAGTTCAACATCATGATTTCATAGATACGGTAAGTATTTGAGATCGCAAAGCTTACTGGACATGATAGAAGACATGGATTTTTTTATACAATACATGAAAGTTTTTTATGCAATACATACATGACATGCAATAATTACTGATTTCCCATGAGATTTGCATTTTTTACCACTAACATAACAAGCTATTTAACATTAACATAAGCCTGTTAGAATTAATGTCAGAAGCGAACGGTTCTTTGCACTAGGCGACATATGGCAGCTGCCTTAGGGCGCGATTGACACAATTATTAAGCCCCAACTCATTGGGTGTTCGCGACATATTCCACAAACAAAGTTGTATTAGTCATGGGTTTTATTAGTTTTTGGTCATCGATAATTACATACTGCACCCCCTGAACTGTCCAGGCACCAATGTTGAAACATGATTGAAACTACTGCTGTGCTTCTCATCGTGTCCTTGCACTGCACTTGTGTGTGAGTAGGTTGGGTATCGTTTAGATTTACCGATACCTGGTGCCAAACCGATACTTTTTAAAACGATACCGGGTGCCAAAACGCGTTGCCAGAACGATACCTTCTTTAAAAAAGAGCAAACAACAACACCAGTGTTAATTTCGTTAACGAAAATGTTTGACGAAAAATATGCGTTAACGACCTTTTTCCCCATGACTAAGACGTGACGTTGACGTGACGAAAACGGATCTTTGAAAAAAAAAAAACTGTGACTAAATCTATTTTTACTTTCGTTGACGAGACGAGACGAAAATGTTAGTGGTGGAACCGAACGGACATTCAAAATTGAAATTAATTATTAAAGAGTTTGATTCCAAAACAGCGATAAGTGCCATTAACAAAAAAAAAAAAGAATCGTTTCTGCCAAAACGCGACAACCGGCTAGTTTCTCTGCATTATATTATTATATTATTATATTATTATATTATTATATTATTATATTATTCCCTTTCTTTCCAAACTGTGATAAAGCGCCACGACAGATTTTCAGCAGACTCAGATATATCCGCTCGGCCAATCACAGCGCGCCATTCCCCGTGACTTAACTAGCCTAGTGACAGCTGTCAAAGTCCTGTCAGTGACAACACACACACACACACACATATCGTAAGAGATTTTAAGCGAAATTATTCATTGAATGAAATAATGAATAACTTTGATGGAACAGAGGAGCCGGTGGTTGTTTCTACAGTGGGGGAAAAAACAAACCCATCAAAAGATCATCATTAGACGGGAGAATGTGAAGAAAATGCGACATTCCTGGCGGTGGTCGCTAGACCTTATTAAGACGCAGAAGCGCCTGGTCCTGTTCAACTTTAGTTGAATGAGCGTAGAAACACTGGACGTTTTGATCAAGATCACCAGCAATGAGCTGATCACCGTGACTACAGTCCGTCTTCTTGGTGTGTGTGTTGCCGGCGATTTCTTACACACACACAAGACGGACTGTAGTCACACTTATCAACTCATTGCTGGTGATCTTGATCAAAACGTCCAGTCTTTCTACGCTCATTCAAGTAAAGTTGAACAGGACCAGGCGCTTCTGCGTCTTATAACAGTTAATAAGGTCCAGCGAGTGGGGGGGGGGGCAGGCGCGCATTGTCGGGTTTTTATCAATCAGATGAATGCATCAAATCTTCGCGCAGTATGTCGATCTATGCAATCACTAGAAGGATACCCGGTCTGAAATGCGGTGGATATTTAAAATGGCATTTTAACTACTGGCACCGAAATGAGGCACCGAAATATGCGTTTTGATTCGGTACGGTTAGTACCGGTTGTACGGGAACCGGTTCCATAGTGGTACCGGTTCTCGGTACCCATCCCTATGTGTGAGTGGGGGATGATGGGTACTGCTTGATGCGTAATGACGTGTCACTCAAATCCGGGATGTAAACAGATAGATTTGATCAGTTTGAGGGATATTAGCTTCACAATGAAAAGGTCCAAGCCTTCAGGTGTGCAAGCAAGGGCGAAGACGGAGAAAAGAGGAGGAGGATAAGAATGCCATACAGCAGTAATGCCAGACAATAATGCTACAATAGGTAGTAGACTCAAATACATATTGAAGGAAATGAATGTGAATGGTTTAGCTTTCAATCCAATGCCTCAAGTTAGGTGCGTTGTATGTAAATATGAAGGTGAAAGTGGTACATTTCAGACACAAACAATGATTTACTATTGAGTGGCTGATGAATTGTAATATAGGACATTATCTCATGCTTGTAATGAGATAATATCTACTCTATAATTGTCTAGATGAACTAAAGAAATATTTGCATAAACTCCTAGCTGCTGGAGAAGGGACACCTGATCTTCCACTTTCTGAAGCATCAGCCAATTATTTGTGGTATGTGTAATTGATAATACTTGTAATAATAGTCATTAGTATTGTTGTTGTTATTGTTGTTGAATGTGATAGTTACACTTTGTTACAAATTAAATCTTAGTTAAATACAAATAACTTGATGCAGTGGTATAACAGTATGGTTGTATTGTATCTTTGAATACAGCTGCAGGTCAAGCAACATCCAGTACCATGTCAAGCACTCCAGGAGTGAGTTCTGTTAATTGTATGTTACAGCTGCCCTTCTGTTACAAATGTCAATATGGTCAAATTCAGACACATACACGTATATGTAGTTGTAGGTCCTACAGTCAGTTATTAGCTGCTAATTAATAATGATCAAAGACAATTATTAAGTATTAAAATAAAAAAGGTATTAATCTGAATTAATAATAATGGGGCACCACCCTGAAGGGACCAATAACCGTGGATTAAGTCTCATAAAATATACTAAGCTAGAAAATTGGAACTATGATCAATGATTACCATACTAGCCTATCATAGCTAGTTGAAGGATTGAGGAGTTCTTTACGCCAGAGGCTGGCTTCAACACAATATTCAAGCAAAAACCACAAATTGTTATTATATAAGAATGTTTATTCAAGTTGGCAAATGGCATAAAGTATCCCTCAAATACAATAAGCAATGCACAACCTGAAGTGTCTGTGGTGTGTGTGTGTGTGTGTGTGTGTGTGTGTGTGTGTGTGTGTGTGTGTGAGGTCGTCCTAACAACGGCGTCGACGTGATCAGTGAGTAACTACGTGGGAGGATTTGAATCACTCACTTCTAACACCAATATCAAAACACTAAAACGAGATGTATGCGCTTTGTTAGTAAAAGGGAGAGAGAACCAAAAGAGAGAGGCATACAGATCAATGGACGGGGATCCACTTGGACTTTAGATAAAAACATAAGGGAAGGAGGCAAAGCGTGTTTCCAATACTGTCCGACAATATCAATAAACAGTTTAAGCATACAATCATACAACACAGGTCTACCTAACTCTGCCCAGTTATCTCACTTGCTGGAGATAATGTGTGTAGTGATCGAGAGGTGGCTCGTTCTTTCCCAACAAACTGCTTCGAGTTTGTCAGAATTGCGTGGTGAAGGCCCTCTAGTCTGCCTTGCCTGGGGATCGTGGGTGTAGCGATCTGGAGATTTCAGTCTTGCCCAAAGAACCCAAAGAAGTTCAATGGGACGGCGGGTTGATGGTCCTGGGGTCTGGATCTCGGTGGTGAGGTTCATAAGCATCTTTGTGGCATTTGTGGCGGTCCGTCAATATCGGGAATTAAAGGGGAATTTATCCTCTCAAAACTAAAACTGCATGGTTCGTAGGGTTATTTTAGACTGAGCTAAGGAATCTTTGCACTACAGCATGCCTGGTAGCGTCAAAAGTTAAAGGAGGTATTTTGCCCTCAGACTTAGCTTCTCTTGTCTAATAACCGAGAATTTACCACGACAAAAACGTGTAACCGAGCGGAGGCGACCGGCCAGGATCACGGATGCAGGACCAAGAGGGTTCCTGACTAGTTGGTTGGGCTTACAAGTTGATGAGCAGAGACCACTTTAATGCCTGAATGCATGCATGTCTCCTCCCTGGGAGAGCGTGGACCCCTGGGAGCCCCCAAGAACCCCTAGTAGAGAGTGCGCCCGAGCAGAGGCCCAGTAGGGACTTCCATTACATAATCTAACAGAGCCTTTTAACACCTCCCCCCCTCCACAAAGAAGATCTGCTACAAATGTTTACATTGATGGGGCAATAAAGAGGAGGCGTAAAAGGGGTGATGGTAAAATGCCAGCACACTTGCAGTCTCAGTTCCCATCAAAACTAGGCCAAAGCAGAATGTATACCACATAGGAGGAGGAAAGCAAATTAGAAAAGGATAAAACATAGTAGTAGACCAAAGATTGGGCTTCACACATGGTGTAAAAGGTTAGTGAGTGAAGGATCCTGGGGAACAATTTTGAATGCTGAAGCCCTACATCGTCAATATTAGACTGCACCACCTATATTTATTCAAGTTGTCTACAAGACACATGACAACTATAATAACTTATTCCCATCAACAATTTAATTGATGGGAATTTAATTGAGTACCTATAATTTATGCTTTCGATGTGTTTATTCCCCTGATGTGTTGAAATACATGAGAATTCTTTCATAATTCATTCATGTTGTGGAGACGTGAGTTTGAAGTTATTTGTTCATAACTGAAATAAACAGTGATGTTATCAAAAGCAAGTAAACATTGCCTTGTAGCGTTGACTATCAAGATTAAAGATCAACACAATAATTCTATGAATGTAGTTTAGTACCACTAAGAGGACTGTTGAGAAACATAAATTTATATAGGCCAAGTACCTCTACTGTAGAGATCCATTAATATGTGTTTATTTATTTTTTTATTTTAATAAATGTTTAATCAACATTCACATTATTTACATGTTATTTTGACAACACCAGTTTGCAGGTCAGCTTTTGCTACCATCTTAGCTCGCTTGGAACCGTGGGGTTGTGGGGGCGACCACAGCAAAGGCTCTGTCACCTCTATTTATGAGCCTGGTTTTGGGAACCTTGAGGAGCATCTGATTTGTTGACCTCAGAGCTTTAACTGGAATATGTGGGTGTAGAAGTTCCGTTAAATAAGATGGTGCCAACCCATTTAAAATTTTAAAAACAAGCAATACAATTTTAAAATCAATCCTGAACTGGACAGGAAGCCAGTGGAGGGAGGCCAGTACAGGAGTTATGTGTTCCCGCTTTCTAGCTCCAGTTAAAAGACGAGCTGCTGCATTTTGTACCAGCTGGAGGCGACGGAGAGTGACTGTCTGGAAGTCTTTGGGGGAGAGATATGGCTTTACTTTTGCTAAAAGTCTTAACTGGTAAAAACTGTTTTTTACAACAGAGCTAATCTGTTGTTGAATTTAAAAGAGCTGTCAAAAACCACACCCAGACTTTTGACAAAAGAACGATTGTAAGAGGCTAGAGACCCAAGTGTTTCATCATAATCAGCCAGCTGATCAGGACGCCCAAACATAATAATCTCAGTTTTGTTTTCGTTAAGGTTTAGAAAGTTGAGATCCATCCAAGTTTTGATGTCCTTTAAGCAGGACTCTTTGCTGTCGGCTTTTATGGGTAGATAGATTTGGATGTCGTCGGCAGAACAATGAAAGGAAATGTTATGTTTCTTGAAAATGGACCCCAAGAGCAGCAGATAGAGTGAGAAGAGGATGGGGCCTAAATTGGAGCCTTGAGGAACCCCACAGGAAAGTGGGGCTGTGGATGAGGAGCATTCGCCTAAATGGACTGAGAAGCTCCTGTCTGTGAGGTAAGACTGGAACCACTGGAGGGCAGTCCCTCGGATGCCAACACACTGATCCAGGCGAGATAAAAGAATGTTATGGTCCACAGTGTCAAAGGCAGCCATCAGGTCTAGAAGCACAAGAATGGCAGGGTTTCCTGAATCAGCAGTTAAAAGGAGATCATTAAAAACTCTTAAAAGAGCAGTTTCAGTGCTATGGTGGGCTTTAAAACCAGACTGAAACTTTTCACAAATGCTAAAATTATCTAAAAATGTTTGTAGTTGAATGTAAGCTATTCTCTCTAACGCTTTGGACAGAAAAGGCAGTTTTGAGATTGGCCTGAAGTTGGAGAGAACTGAGGGGTCCAAATTTTTCTTTTTGATAAGAGGCTGTACTACAGCATGTTTAAAAGCAGCTGGAACACACCCTGAGCTGAGAGAAGTATTTATTATTGACAAGATACTTGGCCCAACAGTATTAAGAATCTCTTTGAATAGATAAGAGGGGATACTGTCTGAGGGACAGGGTTTGCAGGCTGCAGATGTTGAACTACCTCAGATAAAAAGGAGAGTGATACAGGCTCAAACTGAACAAAGGCCGCTGGGCACACAGGAGGGACAGATTGGTCCGGGGCAGAGGAAGTGGGTGAAGACCTGAGAGCAGAAATCTTGTCAATAAAAAAATTTAGAAAGTTTTCACACAGTGTAGGTGATGGCTCGATAGGAGCTGTGTCACATGGGTTGATAAGAGAGTTAAAAACATTAAAAAGAACCTGAGGCCTATGACTGTTATTGGAGACATGGTTGGATATGAACTCTGTTTTGGCAGTTTTTACAGCTCTTTGGTAATTCAGTAGGCACTCTCGTAAAAATCCCAAAGAGACTTGGAGTTTGTCCTTCTTCCATTTCCTCTCCGCTTGCCTATATGCACGTCTGAGAGCACGGGTGGTATCATTGAGCCAAGGTTCAGAACGTGGCTTAGATTTTTTTGTCTTAAGTGGTGCAACAGAGTCCAAAATGTCTGTACATGTAGAATTGAAGTTGACGGTAAGTTCCTCAGCACTTAGATTGCAGCAGCCATCCAGGGTGTAAAATAAAGAGTCCTTAAAAGCAGCAGAAAACTGTGAGGCGGTGGAAGGATTAATCGCACGCAGGCGGCGGCAGGACGCAAGTTGTAGTCTTAGAGCAGGGGAGTGTGGCAGTAAATAAGACAGGCAGATGATCATATATACGTGTATCACAGATTTCACTGATACTAACAGACAAACCATAGGACAGCACCAGGTCTAATGTGTGTCCTTTTTCATGAGTCGGGCCAGTCACCGACTGAGTAAGGTTAAAAGACTCTAAAAGATTAAGAAAGTCTTTAAGCAGGGGTCTGGTTTCACAGCAAACATGTACGTTAAAATAACCAACAATTAAAAAATGATCATATTTCAACATGATCGCAGCCAAGAAGTCTGCAAAGTCCTGTATAAAATCCTTGTTGAATATTGGTGGCCGGTAGACCACTGCACACAACACAGGCAGGGAAAAGCTTAATTCAGAAAGCTGCAGGTCAAAGCTGGAGTAGGTGTCAGATGGAGATTGACGACAGGTGGATTTAAATACAGAAGCTACCCCTCCACCCAGTGGTCCGAGGGGAGCTAAAGAATCCACACCCAGGAGGAAGAAGTTCAGAAAATGGAATAAGCTCACCAGCCTGAAGCCAGGTTTCTGTCACAAACATAAAATCCAACTCATGAGAGGTGAAAAAGTCATTGAGGAGGAAGGTCTTGTTTGCCAGCGATCTAGCATTAATCAGAGCCATCTTCACTGGCAAGAGTAGAACAGTGGCAGAGCAAGCAGAGGCGAGGGGGGGCCGGAGGAGGTTCCCTATACACACCCCACGGTGAGAGGTGCAGTGAGGATGGGGGACCCTGTCAGTGATGATGGTCTGAATGGGAAAATTGTCCGGTGTGAGGGGTAATGACAGGAGTGGCCGGTAGAGGGAGCTATCCGGAGGGACAGTAGGCACAGGTGGAGTGTCCGGGAAGGGGGTGTGGCATGCAAACAGACAAAAATTATTGAAATTGCTCCAGTATTGAGCGACAGCTGCAATGTAACCCTTTGAAGAATTTTGCCCCCGACAGGCTCAGATTGTCATTATAAGTGTCCAACTTTATGGAAAGAATCCCTACAGAGGAATCCTTTTTAGGGCTGTCAATCGATTAAAATATGTACTCGTGATTGGTGTCTATTGTGTGACTTTGTTGTTTTAAGGTTTAGTTCAGATCAAACACAATATTTGTGTAACACGCGACAGAAACTAACTGATTGAGGCAGCGGTAGACCAGCAATGGTAGATCAGCAACTCCAATGTTCTTTCTTTCTCCATTCTAATAATTTCCTTTTTCTTTTTTTTTGTTCAGCTTTTGAGGAAGCTGGCATGAGTAGAAGGAGTATTTGGTAGGTTGGCAGCTATGAATGTGGCCTGCAGAAATGGTGTGGCATCACTCAGTAAACCTGTTTACATTTCTATCCAATCAAATGCACAGATATGCTGCCCCCTTCTGACACAAAATGATTATTAGCAAATCAGCTGTCAATTAGATGAGTTACGCTGCTGTCTAGTTTGATTAGTAATGCTGTTGTAAAGGTAGCGAAATTGTAAAAGAGGCATTAACTGTCGTGGCTGAAACCTTATTCAAGGACCATAAAAGTACACTAAATTATGTCTATTGCCAATGTACTACAATGAACAAATTTTCGATCCAATGTGAAGAGTTGGTTGACCACAGCGTGTATAGGAGATATTTTTCAGTATATTCTTAAGAATGTGATGACGACCATGTGACTGTGATCATGTGACGATGACCATGTGACGATGTAAATATAAGTCAGAGTCAAAGAGGAGTGAATTCAGTCTTCTTCTGCAGAGTGGACTCAGGCTTATCGTCATTATTGGCTATGGCGAATAAAGTCTCCCCGGCATCTCCCTCTTACCAATGTAAGATTTTGATGAGTATTGGTAATTTTCCACAACATATTTGGCGTCACGAACAGGATTGGAAAGGGACCAGACAACTGCTTCGTCGTGGGCTGGTGTTCCGGCACAGGTCACACAAAAGAGTGGCCACTCAACTAAAAAAGCATAAGCAATGTTCTTATGTATTAGTTATAGAAAATGGTATGCCCTGTGCCTGAACCATCCTAACACCAAAGCGGTAATATGTTCTCCAAATTTGAAGAACCATAGTAATAACTCATGTAAGAGGGGGAAAGGGAAACCTGGATGAATACAAAAATGTTGCTTTTGAAACCCTTGGATACTTGTTGATAGTAACATTAGAAAAAGTACTATGCACTGAACGGACAGGGGAAACGGAGAGAGGAGAGAGAGAAGAGGAATTAAAAAAGGTGGGAGGGGATCTCTCCATTCCATCAATAGGTTAAGCATTGTGAACTATTTGGTAAAAATAGTAGGGCCATAGCGTAGAATAAAGTAACGGTGAAAGTAACACAAGGTATGGAAAAATACAATGTACGGTAAAGTACACAAGGTATGGTAAAATACAATGTACGGTAAAGTACACAAGGTATGGTAAAATACAAAGTACGGTAAAGTACACAAGGTATGGTAAAAACCAATGTACGGTAAAGTACACAAGGTATGGTAAAATACAGAGTGCGGTAAAGTACACAAAGGTATGGTAAAATACGAGTGCGGTAAAGTACACAAAGGTATTGTAAAATACGAGTGCGGTAAAGTACAAATAATTCTACGTAGGCAAAGGTATGGTAAAATACGACTACGGTTAAGTACAAGGAAATACTACGTAGACAAGGGTACGGTTAAGTACTAGGAAATACTACGTAGACAAGGGTACGGTTAAGTACAAGGAAATACTACGTAGACAAGGGTACGGTTAAGTACAAGTAAATACTACATAGACAAGGGTACGGTTAAGTACAAGTAATACTATGTAGACAAAGATACGGTAAAGTACAGTAAAAAAGAAATGTAAATAATTTAGCGCTTAGAAGCTTACTATGATTAGTTGATTAGATTAGACTATGATTTAAATTGACGAATATAGAAGGGAAAGGGTGTTAAGGGTGACCACTGTGTGGTCGGTTTGGTGCGATGATAAGTTGTGTGAGGGTTCAAAGAAAAAACATTCTTTGAATTTTTGAGAAGAATAGAGATAGATGGCATTTTCATTTGGATTGTATTCCAGTGTTAAATGAATTAAAGCGCATTAAATATACCAATTGCTAAATAGCTAGCTTGTAAAGGTCCTTACTTGTTTGTTTGAAAGTATGTGCTTGTTTTATGTTATATGTTAGTTGTTGTGTGTGTTGTCGGTGCAGGTCACCGCTAGGTTGGGTCGGCTCGGTGGTTTAGACCGACTGGTGGGGGTTTCGTTGAGACAAGCCAGGAATATAGGAGGGCGTGTCCCGGTGAGAAAGGGGTGGACTGTAAGATCAAGTCCAGACCCTGTTGTGAGTGACAGTGGAAGAGGTAAAAATAAAAAAAAAATATATATATAAATAAACATAAAAGAGAGGTTATTATTGCTCTCTTTCTATCTTTCTATTATATGGGTGTTTATCTACAAAGAAGAGTAGATTAATTGAAGAATTCAAGCATTGAAATAAGTGGTAAATAATATATTAATTTAGTTATTTCTCTTTCAAAAGCGTTTATAAGGTATATGTGTTCTTGCATTTAATTCACAATAACAAGTATTAATTAAAGTCGAGTAAAGAGAGGAGCACCCCAAGTGTTGGAAACCTGTACTGCATGTGGTAGTCCAGGAAGTTGTCAGAGGATGAGCTTTCTTCTTCTACAGTTAAAGAAACAGATAAAGGAAACAGTGTCCCTAGTGTCCAGTTTGCAAACAATTTTTGTTTGTACAAAAGAGTTAATGCTGGTGCTTTGTGTTGAGATTAAAACATAGGGTTAGACAAAAGACATTCAAGTTAATCTTATATTAGTATACTTTATCATAGTGTATACTTTCAAACTATTTGGACTAAAAAGTGTAGAGGAAACCTGTGTATTTATGAGAAGGTAACAGGTGTATTTTAGATAATAATAAAGAAATTATTTAATTGATTGAGTTATTGAATTGATTTTCATTTAATTGATTTATGATTGATTCATTTAATTGATTGATTTATTGAATTGATTTTCATTAATTAATATATTTTTTGGGTTGATATTAAGATGGGCGGCACTTATACCTTTTTTCCACCAAAGTGAACCGAGAGCTGATTCTGGGCTGGTGCTAGTGCCAGTTCGGAGCTGGTTCAACTTAAGAACCGGTTTGCTTTTCCACCGGCTAGAGAGCCTCGAGAGCCAACCCGCCCCCACGTCATTACGTCACTGTACGTCTGTATAAGTCTCCGCCTTCCCAGCAACGCGAGCACAACAAGAACAATGGCGGACTACATCGTGATACGAGTGATCTTGTTTTTGTAATTGTATATTTTGTTACTACCTGTTCTGTCATAACTCAAATAAAAACGGAATCTTATTTGTTTCTCTGTTCTTTAAGTATACTGAAGCAGACATGTTAACAAAATGTTTATTTAGAAAAACAATGCTGCTCCGTTAATTCGTGGTTCTGATGGGGGGGGGGTGCTCCGTTAATTTGCGGTTCTGAATGGGGGGGTGCTCCGTTAATTCGCGGTTCTGATGGGGGGGGGTGCTCCGTTAATTTCGGTTCCTGATGGGGGGGTGCTCCGTTAATTCGCGGTTCTGATGGGGGGGGGGTGCTCCGTTAATTCGCGGTTCTGATGGGGGGGTGCTCCGTTAATTCGCGGTTCTGATGGGGGGGGTGCTCCGTTAATTTGCGGTTCTGATGGGGGGGGGGGGTGCTCCGTTAATTCGCGGTTCTGATGGGGGGGGTGCTCCGTTAATTCGCGGTTTCTGATGGGGGGGGGGGGGTGCTCCGTTAATTGGTGGGGACATGTCCTCAGCGTCCCCACTAAATTCTACGCCCATGCTCGGTACCATGCGCAGTTGCTATTAAACATCCATAAACGCCAACTCGGTTGCATCTCTTTATTTCAATATTCCTTGGCTAAGAATATTACAAGGTTAACGTTGCGTTGCCAAAGTGGTATCGGTGCGGTTGTATCGGAGTAGTCACTTCCATTGTCGGGGTTTGTTGTGAAATGGAGCTCAGAAAGTTTTTGCCGGACTTGCTAATCCCTCCCCCAGCCCGCCCCCAGCCTCTGACGTAGTCGGTTCTTAGTCGGTGCTTATCTGGCCCAGCAAAGAGTTGGGGCCAAGAACAAACCAGTTTTTCTGGCTGAGAGCCGGTTCTTTGGCTGTCGAAACACAAAGAACTGGTTCGTTTTAGGCTCTGGCTCCGAACCGGCCCTGAAAATGCCTTGGTGGAAAAGGGGCATTAGAAGCGAGTACCCAACCCATGTGGATCCGCCTTGTTACCAGGGATTAGCTGTGGTACAGTATGCTTATGACAAGGCCTCCGGCCAGTGAGAGCAGCAGGCCCTGGAGCAGGCTAAAGAGCTCCAGGCCCAGCTGACGGCCGCCAGCCAGCGAGAGCAGCAGGCCCTGGAGAAGGCCGAAGAGCTCCAGGCCCAGCGGAAGGCCAGCGAGAACAGCAGGCCCTGGAGCAGGCTGAAGGGCTCCAGGCCAAGCTGATGGCCGCTAGCCAACGAGAGCAGCAGGCTAAAGAGCTCCAGGCCCAGCTGATGGCCACAGGCCAAAAAGAGCAGCAGGCACTGGAGCAGGCTGAAGGTCTCCAGGCCCAGCTGACGGCGGAGAAGGCCCAGCTGAAGGCCGCAGCCCAGCTGACGGCGGAGCAGGCTGAAGGGCTGACGGCCGCCGGCCAAAGAGAGCAGCAGGCCCTGGAGCAGGTGAAGGAACTCCAGGCCCAGCTGACGGCCGCCGGCCAAAGAGAGCAGCAGGCCCTGGAGCAGGCCGAAGAGCTCCAGGCCCCGCTGAAGGCCGCAGCCCAGCAAGAGCAGCAGGCCCGGGAGCAGACGAAAGAGCTCCAGGCCCAGCTGACGGCCGCCGGCCAGCGAGAGCAGCAGGCCCTGGAGAAGGCCGAAGAGCTCCAGGCCCAGCTGATGGCCACAGGCCAAAGAGAGCAGCAGGCACTGGAGCAGGCTGAAGGGCTCCAGGCCCAGCTGACGGCGGACCAGGCCCGGCTGAGGGCCACAGGCCCCGCTGAAGGCGCTGCAGCAGCAGAGGACGATCCGGGAGGCGGCGCAGCAGCGGACGACCCGGTCGGCGGTGGCGTTGCAGCAGCAGCAGACGACCCGGGCGGCAGGGGCAGCGCAGCAGCAGCAGACGACCCGGGCGGTGGTGGCAGTGCAGCAGCAGACGAACCAGGCGGCGCAGCGGACTACCCGGGAGGCAGCGCAGCGGACTACCTGGGAGGCAGTGCAGGAGACGGACTGGGGACGGCGCAGCAGACGACCCGGGCGACGGCGGCGTGGTAGCAGAGCACGACCCGGGGGGCGTCGGCGCAGGAGCGGACGACGACCCGGGGGGCGGCGGCGCAGCAGCGGACGACGACCCGGGGGGCGGCGGCGCAGCAGCGGACGACGACCCGGGGGGCGGCACCACAGAGTGGGCCATTGGAGGAGGGGACCGCCCGGCGAGGGGAGATGCGCCCCGGGGAGGCGCCCCGCAGCCGACGTGGCCCCACTGGCGAAGCCCCAGGCGTCAGGAGAGACGCCTTGAGGGGCTGGGCTGCCCCTCCCTCCTGGTCGGAGCTGAGGGGGAGGGTATGTGGCAGACGGCCACTGAGGGGCTGACTAGGGAGTGTGGACGACGGTCGGGGGAACCACAGTTCCCCATTCGGCCCCCAGAGGGAGGCAAGGAGAACAGAAAGTGGAGAGAGGCAATCAGCCTCATGGGAAGTGGCTGCGCCTCGTTAGAGGAACTCGGCGGCATCCAATCAAAGGCCTGGCCGCAGGCAATAAATAGGAGAGGACCTGGGAGGTGTGTAAGTGGTGGTTGTGGAAGAGAAGGAGGAAGTACGAGCGCCAAGACCCTGTGTGGGTGAGTTGGGAGACTATAAGAAGTGGCTGTGTGCCTTGACATTCTGCCTGTCTGCCAACCCGAGTTGTGTACCGACCCTTGCCTGCCTGACGACCCTCCCGCCTGCCTTGCCCTGGACCCGCTGAGACCACTTCCTGGCGTGATACCCACTGCATACGGATCACTACTACTCGCACGGAATAACGGACTAACCCCTATAATTACCCTGCACTTTCCCTTCCCCTGTAAAGTAAATAAACCCTGTTTATCTTTTAAGGTTGGTGTGGACCGTTGATTTATTATCAGTCGTGGACACACTCCACCTGACAACGGAGTGTGCCACACTACATTCATAGAAAAATTGTCTATTTGTTCTGTGTTTTGATTATTAATCTTTATAGCAGTTGGTGCGACAAGCCGACGTTTACATGTGGTACGTGAATATTGGTTGCTTTTGACATGACGGTATGTGTTATCACAAGTTTCATTTATGATACCAACTTTCTCCAAAAGAGTGATGGCTCTAGCCTAGATAGAGAACAGGGAAACAACCTCAAGAACAAATGTCTCCAAAACATGGATATATTAATAATGTATTGAATCCAAATGCACATGAGACACCCCCCACTCATCATAATCCCCCACATCTACGAACTTTCACCACACTATTTTACACTGGGATTACAAATTGAAAGTATTTTAAAAGGGAAATTTCAAAAACCCATGTGTCTTTGAGTGACATTTAAAAGAGTTATCTGAAGAATTAAGATTGCCTACCCAGGTTTTCTCTTGATCTGTAGGATGGGGTACTGCCAATGGCGGTTCCACCCCATGGAACTGCCATTGCACTGGGTGGCGCTCCTTGTTTTTTTACTGAGACTGAGTTACAGCAACAGGTTGAGTAGTCTACTACCAAATACTCCTTCCTAATACTGACGTCGTCTCACTGTCATGCTATCAGGAGTAGCGTTAGCCTACTTCCTTAAAGTTAACAAGCACAAAGCTAATGTAAGCCAAGATGGCTTTTTTTCCCACTGAATAATCACAAGCAACTTCAGGTAGAAAGATGTTTCCATCGCATTAGACTGTTTTCCAGAATGTATACAGATTCGGGTACATCCCTACTTGCAATAGCTTGGCATTTTAAAAAGTTTTCCTTTCACTCATTGACACTGAACAAAATGGGAGATATGCACGAGATGTATGCGCAGATGATGACAAAATTGCAGCCAGTGGATTACTATTTTTTTCAACATGGCGGATCCCCTGGACGGTAAAGCATTATCAGGTCATAATGAGTTTACTGTGTCAGAGACGCAGGACGCACACCTATTTACATCACTGTATTTTGGTAACGCATGGAGGCTTAGGGTTTCTGATTTAGCAGTATTACAACCAACAACCATTCAATGCTGTAGGTCCTCAGCCATTCAAAATGGTTACCCAGGAACCTTCACTCACTTTTCACATGCATAAAGTCCCAATCATTGGTCTACTACTATGAGGAAAAATATACATTGTTTTGTTTGATCCTTTTCTAATTTGCTTTCCTCCTATGTGGTATACATTGTTCTCTGGCGTGTTTTTGATGTGAGCTGAAACTGCATTGGCTTGTAGCTGCAGGTCATAAAGATAAGCAGGGGCACAGACCTTTTCATCACCCTTTTTACACCCCTTCTCCCTGTACCCCAAATAGTTTACTGCCCCATCAATGTAAACATTTGTATCTTGGAGTAACACCAGATCTTCCCTGTGGGGGTGAAACTGTGTAAAAAGGCTCTGTTACACTATGCTGCACACTCAGTCTTTGATCTGAAGTCAGAGTGGAACCCGGTCCATTGTTAGATCTGTACATGTCTCTCTCTTTTGGCTTTCTCTCTAATTATTAATTATAAGCTACAATGCCAATATGTTCAAAACAAGCACAAAACGTAGTTCTAAATGCAAAAGTATTTCAAAATACTACAGCTGAAGCTTAACAACAAAGCTGCAATGCGCAGGTGGTGGACCACCTGCCAAAGACAGCGTCGGCCAGGGTTCCACCCTCCCGAAAATGTAACTTTTTGAGGCCTCAGGGTATTGGTGTATGGCGCTAGCTGCTTTGTGTGACTTGCTTGCTAGGGGCGATGTTTGGGTTAGAATCATTCTAGCAATGTAATGGTTACCTGTTAATTGTAGGTTCTCTACGTTAATAAATTATAATTGTCCAAATCCCTGTTGGTTTTATTTATGTTTTTAGGCTACATTTTCCATTTCAGACAAGTTAGCTGGGCTTTTGGGCTTTGCACCAAAGAGCAAAGCTGGGTTAAGCAGCCTCATCTGGTAGGGATGGGCACGATTATTTGAATATTTGTGAAATATATAAGTGAAATAAACTATGATGTATTGGATTACATTAGAAGACATTGAGATATGCGAAGAAATAAACAGAAAGCAAAACACTTAATATGTTTTTTGTTTAAAAAAGGCGGGCGTCGAACATCAAGCGTGAGCGTCATCATGTTGAAATGATGTCATGGCCGAATATCATCTGAGCTGCAGAGGCTGTCGAACCGTTGTACCAAGTCCGGAAGTGCTAGCAGGCAGCGTCAAGAATGTAAACAAAGGCGGCGGTGGGGATAAAGGAAGGCTAAGGGCTAGGCTAAAGCTAACTGCTCACCGCTGCGGATAGCCACTCAGACATTTTTTCATTGAATATTCGAATATTGATGTGACTTCAAATACCCGTCCCTCTCATATGACCCCAGTTAGAGTCTGGGGTTGGGTGAGGCTCGACACCTATGATGCATTGCAGGTTAATCCAGCAAATCCACACACACTCGAGAGCACTAGCATGCTATCAAAGTACCACCTGCCTCAAACAATGACAAACTCTGAAATAACCAGTTTATAAACCAGGATATAAACTTGCAAAGAAGAAGAAATTTGTCTTTGGTTGATTATTTGTCTGTTGTTACAATGCTTATATCGTTTGAAAGCCTGTTTATTTACCGCTACAATGATGTCCAACTTGTGAGGATCATGCATTTGTGGGATGAGCAGCACAACTGATCATGTGGGTAGCGCCCAAGTAGAATTTGCCAAAATTCTCTGCCAATGCTAAACAGTGTACTCTCCTGTTGGTATTGACTCGTTTTGAGTTGTTTGGTGGATTGGATGGAAGTTGCCTGCATAAATAGCTGGGATAAGAGCAGACATGTGATTCTGAGCATGTCATCAACATCTAAGAACCTACAATATGCTAAGCAATGCTAAGTAGCCTACTATTAATAATGCCAAGACGTGCAAACACGCAAGTTAGTGCAAGGGATGGGGGGGAGGGTTATGCAGAGTGCAGGTGAACTCTGAACAGGTGGGTCTTGAGTCTCTTGCGGAAGCTGGCGAGCAAATCTGCTGTCCTGACATCCATTCTTTCTAATCCCACATTCTGGAGGTAGTCTGTGGCTTTGTGGGGGCGAGCGTTGTCATCTTGGAGGATGGAGTTATACGAAGTTGTCAGACACATATAATAACAATATGTGCCCATCTGAGGCAAAAGCAAGCTCTTTTAGAGGACGTACATTGACAGGGCACTATTGGCCTACAGGTTTACGTTACATTTAGCTGCTGATGGCTCAAGCGCTCTCCCTCAATATTGGGTCAAGTTCACAAATTGTTTTCCACATTAGTCACTTACGGTGCTTTTCCACCGCATGGTACCAGCTCAACTCGGCTCTACTCACTCTTGCTTGTTTTCCACTGCAGATATAGTAACGACTCAATATATCGGTGCCACTATGGCACTGGCTGTTTGTCACAGCAAGGAGGTATGTGACAGCAAGGACAAATACATTTGAATAATTTATAACAAAAGACCTGAACTATTTACAAAGTTATGACATAAATATGCAGCATTTTCCAATAATGATTGTGTCAGTAAAAAAGGATGGATTCAACCCTCAACTTTTGACATACAACTGCATTCCCATGCATGTTATAAGACAGAAACCTAACGCAGTACTGGTACCCATTGGCTTGCCTCTCCAAGGGCTAACATGATTATAGATCAATATGGCGACAATTATTCTAAAAAAGCAAGTCGAGTCCAGCCGGTAGCATGCAGTGGTAACGCGCCATTAGACCCAAAATTATGAAAAAAGTGGTCCAGGATGAAAAGGTTATCCTTTAAATATCAATCTTGAAACCATGTCTTGGTCATACAAATGCAGATAATACAAGCTCAACGAGTCTTGCTTCGAAGTGGATCATCTCGAAATAAACCAAGAGTGGGACGCTATAGTCCATGTTTTACAGATATCAAATATTTGCGGATACCATATACTGACTTAATCATTCACGTGATATTGCCGACGAATTATAGGCAATGGTGTATTGGAAAATTTGACACTTGCAGTGAAAGACATACTATGAATGCCGATATTTCCTTGGTTTATGTAGATTTAAGTACTTGAATATTTGTTCTGAAAACAATTATCCAAAGCTTCAAATTATGTATTCAGGCCAGCTCTAGATTTAATAAGAGGTTTTGATTTATTTACACAAAACCTGATATTTGAAAAAAAGAAAAAGTTTGTTTAGAATAAAATGTAGAGAGCATGAGCACTAAACCCTAATCCACCTTTGTGAGTTTGCATGTGGTAAAACATTTACAATCTTGCAAACGTTAACACAGCAGCTTCAGCCAATAACTTTTGTGAAATTGTGAAAGCTGTAAAAAACGCACCTGAACATAGTCTTTGATGAAGCGTGCCGCCTTGACGCCCGTCTCCACATTAAAGCTGATGTCCACCTTCACTTCAGTCTCCTGGTCCGTCAGTTTGATGATTGGCACCTGTAAGTAAAGGTGTTGATTAGAGAGGGGCTAACAGTGGATTTTAGCCAAATTCCGGAACATTTGGAAGATTTGGTGGAAGACTTGAGCAGGTTTCAAGCATTCATAATTTCTAAATGAATAGAACAAGTTTATATTCTAATCTCTTTGGGCCACCAGCAATATATTGCCGTCTCTCTTTTCGACAAAACATACTTCTTGTAAGTCACTTGGGATAAAAGCGTCTGCTAAATGCCCGAAATGTAAATGTAGATAAGTGCTATTGCAGGTGTGCTCCACTGAACTTTAGTGACCAACTTTTAAAAACAATATCTGTCACTGTCCCCAAATTACTAAATAATATACAGTACATACTGTACATTATATTACTATATAAAAATAAAAAAAATTCAACATTACATTTGGATTTTTTTTTTTACATCATTCGCATTTCAGGAAAAATACAAAACATATCAGCAAACATTGGTCTAGCTCAAGGGCTGATGTGCCATTTGAGAATGTGACGAATCAAAGTGCCCTTTCTGCAAAACTGCCATTGAATGCCTATTCAACACGACCTGGCATATATGAAAAGAGTGGTTTCACGGGTGAAGCACTACTCACCGTAGCCTTGTCCAGCACTTTGATAGAGAAGGGCTCGGCTACATTGTGTTTCCGCAGGACCTGTTCCAGCTCCTGGAGAGGGGGGCGGTCCCACTTCCCGAACACCACTAGGTCAATGTCACTGTGGGGGGGAGGGGGGTGGGTAATGAAAGTGGAACATGCAATTGGAGGGAATTGGAATTGCAAAGGAGGAAATGCGCAAAACCACGTGCACACATTTTGACCAGCAATATTGGGGCTAACCTTGTCGGAAGGTAGAGTCCTGTGCTAAAGCTGCCAAAGATCTGGACCTGAAAAAGATAAACATTTGAATAATTAATGATGCCACACCATCCATGTTATGGAAGATATGCAAATTATAGCCATTAATTAATTAATTTAGAGAACATTTATAGAGAAAATGTATTAAGTTAGTTCTTGTCACCATCTCTCATCTCTGGTGATTATTGCAACTCAACATTTCTGAAATTATGCGAGTATGTGATATAAGTATGTGACAGAACCTAGCATTGATTGTTTGGTGTCCACTTTAAAGTTTGCTTTAGTAGACAATTATTATTAATTGTATACAATTATGACGGTCAGTAAAAAAGCGAGCTTTGTGCTTGTTTGCAGTACATATTCTCATGTGGAGTTTATGAAACGAAGCAAACATTAAGATACACTAGTATAATTAAAATTCTGTCATGAATGCTAGGTTCCCAATTTCCCACCACATCCACTTCTTGACATGGGCGTTGTTAGGTTGGCTTAGTTAAAAAGGGGAATTTCACTTTAAAAACACACTTCTAGGGTCATTTTCACATCTACCCTGGCTTTGGTATGTATCCCAGACTGCTTTTAGGTAGCTTGCTTCAACATTTAGACATTTGATAACTGTGTGAGCAACGCCCCCCACATCCAATCGAAGCACATTCAAAAATCAATCTCCACATTAGACTAATTGTAAATACCCCGTTTCTCATAACTGATCTTTCTGACTGATCGTTCTTCAAATGAATATGCAGGCATTCATTTACTGATTTTTTTTTTTTAATTTTAAATGTTGAACATTTAGAAGAGCCATTTTTGAAGTCGACATAGTAGTACGGTTTCTGTCTTTTTAAATCCTGTCATGGCAAAATCAGGGAAATGCAAAGAAAAACATTCAGTTAACTTCAAACAATAGTTCATTGAATGTTAACGATGAAATCAAACAAAGCAATGTCTGCTAACTTTAGTACATGCTATATCGTATAATAACGGGGTGCATTGTTCCTGGTTGTTATGCCTCCCTGTTAAACTCTCCTTGCACATTTTCATTGTTTTCCATGCAACCTTGTGCCAAACATGGCTTGACATAATCAGATTCTCCAGCATAACAGCCAAAGAAGTTCACAAACGAGGACCAATAGGATATGCAGCGATCACTTTGAAACCACCGACTACCAAGGCGACCGTCTGAAGCCTGGAGATGTACCCACCATATTCCCATCGTTGGTCAAATAGTTCAAGGTAGGTACTCAGCTGGCTAGCAATCACGATCTGTGATGGATGTCTACAGTAACAGACAGCTTGCTGTCAATCCAATACATTTATTATAGTAGAATTATAATAGTTAGACAAGACTATTGACAACGCAATGTTATAGTTGCGTATAAGTCTGGCAACGATATGCATTCTCAACTTTGACCCGAAACTGCCTGGTTCTACTTTTGTAAACAAAAGCAACAAAACAGCGTAAAATATTAACAATGAAATAACGATAATTTAAAAATAAATGCCAATGCATTCTTTAGATGGTCAAATACCATCATGAGAGGCAAGGACATGTGTTTAAAAGTCTAACATGGTGTTTGATGTTGAATGGGCTTCTATTGGATGTGTGTGTGTGCCATCTGCTAACCAGTTCAACACTTCTACAGCTTACAAATGCAGTTTTAACGGTGCATGATGAACAGTACAAATACGTACAGTACAAATAACATTAATTTTGGAGATTAGAATACTGTCAAGTGGTAATACCGTTTGTTGACCACCAGTTTGATGTGTTTGATGGGGCAGGTCGCCATTTCACACAACAACAAATAAACTGTTTTTCTAATTCATACGGTTGAAATATTGACCAAGATGTATAGTGCATGAGGAAGGAGCCGAATGTGCATGCACGCTGAGCAGACTTGTGCCCGCAGAGTCAATTTGAGGTTGATTGTTTGTTTGGGACAGGAGGCACTTTCTCCATTGAAAAGTAGCAGACATCAGACAAGGCATAAAGATAATACATGCATTAGATATATTTTAATAGTTTTTTTTAAACCTGCAGAAAAAGCATTTTTTCATAAGACAAAAGGTTAGGGCTCAAGCCCCTGTTGACATCAATGTCTGCATGTGCCTGGGTGTGAGTATGATCCAGCAGTCCTACCATGTTATAGCAGAACTTCTGGGGAGTGACGGCACAGAGCGGGCTGGTAAACCAACAACTGCAAGGGGCGGAGTTACACCTTGTTTCGTTACAGAGATATTCCACTGAAGAAAACTAATGGGTGCCGAAGGATGAAGCTTTCAGAAGGGGATTGTAATAAGTGTATTTCTACAGGCCAGTCGAGACAGGGTTGAACATTACACATTTTTGTTGACCAATTAAGTACTTTACTAGATCCCTGCCCCCAGCAACATAGATTGGTCAAAACAAACTGTGTGAGTGTGAGTAGTCTTGCAAATCAAACTTCAGATGAATGTCTAAAAATGGCGGCCAAGCCAGCCTCCATGAGCAGGGCATTCCACTTTGTTTCGCTATCCTCTACCAATTCTCTTGCTGGAGGCGGTGATCTGATCAGTGCATAATTGGGACACACATGCATCCAGCAAAAGTAAAAAAGTGTAGTTTCAAAATCAACACTGTGTAGACTTACCACTGAAATAAACTTATCAAAACCTGTTTGAAAACTTCTTTCACTGCGCTAGACGCTAATCATCCCCCAGACGTGCTGCGATAACATAGGACTGCTGGATCAGAGAATAGGGTGCGGGTAATGTGATTAGCACATTACATCAGCGGTTGGCCAGAGCTCCTTGATGACCATCTCTACCCTGTTGACCACCTCCTTCCTCATGGCTGCCTCCTCCGGTCGAGGAGACATAAAGTTGTAGAAGTCCACAATCTCCTCATGGAGCCTGGACAGAGAGAGAGAACGAGGTCAGGACAATTCATTGCACAATCATTACACTATCCTGCCCCATCATTCCCAGTGAGTCAGAAATGTGCCCTTTGTAACTATTCCATCAGCAAATAATCTTTCCTCAACAAGCAGTGACATCCTTATAGAATCAAATTCATTTCCAAGCTCAAACTAGAGCACATTAACTGGTACGGATCCTTGGCTGGAGGTCATTGCACTCAAAGTCCTGATGTTCCACATCCATATATGGGGGACAAGGGAAAAAGATTTAGAAATGTTTTGGACCAGGCACCAACAACTAGAGTCCTGCATGGGTCTCAAGACCCGCTCCCGCCCCACACCCGTGATGTGCAATACCGAACCCGCCCCGCCACCAGCACAGAACACCACTTAGTTCCACGACCTGACCTGACAGCACAAGATCTGCAGCCCGATCCGAACCTGCATATCCTATAATAACCATGACCAGTGAAAACATCTCATAATGATCACCTTACGATCAACCATGCATTTGGCAAACGCGTGAGATGGAATAATTTCAAGATGTTTAAATTATCCTATGTTTAAAGGAATACTTTTGAGCCATTTCATACATGTGAAATTAAGATAATATATTTTAAAACGAAGGTAGCCTAATCTGGGAAATACAATTTACCCTTAATGAAGCCGTCATCCGCCCCGCCCAAAAAACCTTGACTGATACAACTTATACTTCAGATTATATATATATACACATACATATATATATATACATATACTGTATATACATATATACTGTATATATACAATGTGACAGCACCAGACCCAACATCCTGATGTGGCTGTGGTGGCGGCAGGGGACTTTAATAGGGCCAATCTAAAGAAAGTGATGCCAAACATCTATCAGCACATTACATGTGCTACCAGGGGATAAAAAACGTTGGACCACTGCTATACACCATTCAAGAGAGGCTACAAGGCTGCCTCTCTTCCCTCATTCAGCAAGTCGGGACCGCAATTTTCCTGCTGCTGGAATATAAACAAAGGGTATGGGAGGCGGTAGTGATGAAGGACGTAAAGCGGTGGTCTGACCAAAATGAGGCCGATCTTCAGGACGTCCTGAGCGACGTCAACTGGGACATGTTCAGATCCAGTTCCAGTGACGTCAGCGAGTTTACGGACTTAGTGACGAGCTTCATAGCAACACAAATGGACACCATCGCAGGGATTAAAGCAAAAAAAATCTTCTGACTGAAAACTTTTTTTCAGGCTAGATCATATACCTCTACCATTAAAGAGCCACTTAAAGAGTGACATTGATGGTCCCCACCATGGGGGTCCATCAATGGGACTCTTCCCATATATTTTCACCAAAAAAATGCAAGTTGTAAAAAGGCTTTAACCTACACTTCATTCAAATACTCAAGACAGCATTTTAAAGGGAGAAGCTTGTCTTTTGCCAGTTTGCTTTTGTGTAATTTCAATGCTGTTTTCAAGCTATGAAATATGTTTTTATAATCAACCATCTACATACCTTTTCAATGCATATGTTTTAATTTATCGTTATAAAACCAAACAAAACAATGTCAGAAAAAGACAAAATAAGACAAAACAGGACCAGCATTAAAGCACAATTGTACAAATCCTGCAATAAGTGCAATTCTTGAAGCAGAGACACAGAGAGGTGGTTTATAATTTCCCGAACAAGGACATTTGTAATCGCCATTCAATTTAATCCATGTCAGTTAAAGCCAGAAGGCACACAATTAGTCACGGTATAAAAATTTCATATTATACAGTATACCGTGATCAACATTATCATGGTTATCAGTGTTATCATGGTATTGTTAACATGTACTTAAATTGCTTATTTCTGCATTTTTTCAATGGCAATATAATTGCATTTTGTCAAAATAACTGCTAATATTTTAGTTGTTTTTGGTATTTTTCTAGATTAACTAAAACTTAAAATGGGTGCACCTGCATCTGGGAGATTGTCACTTACTTTGGTTGACGCTGGGCAGTATTTACGTGATTCTTAGCGCGATAATCAACCATGGTTAAACTTTGACAGTTTTTATGACAATTAAAATTTGACACGGTTCTACCAACCATCTGGAATTTTACCCCGGTTTATTATGAAACTGGTAACCACAAGATCCAGACACAGTGTACTCCAGGAGGTGTTGAACCAGAGCTTGCAGGATCATGAAGGACCCTCAGCGACCCAACAACAAACTGTTCTAAAACAGAGTTTCTTTCCGCAGGCCATCAGGACTGTGAACTCTGACCTCACCAGGGCCCCCCACTGCACACAATCCCACACTCACATACACACCACGACCCCCCCCCCCCCCCCCCCCACTGCCCCTCCCATGCACACACTGACAGACACATCACACATAGTTAGAACACAGTACATGCACTCACATATTTTCACTACATAACTGATTACAGAACTTATGACATACACTATACGGCCAAAAGTCAGTGGACACCTGACCATCACACCTATATGAGCTTGTTGGACATCCCATTCTAAAACCATGGGCATTAATATGGAGTTGGACCCCCCTATGACAGCTGCCACTCTTCTGGGAAGGCTTTCCACAAGATTTTGGAGTGTGTGCCCATTCAGCCAAAAGAGCATTTTTGAGGTCAGGCACCGATGTTGGACGAGAAGGCCTGGCTCACAATCGGCATTCTAATTCCTCCCAAAGGTGTTCAATGGGGTTGAGGTCAGGGCTCTGTGCAGGCCAATCGAGTTCCTCCTCACCAAACTCGTCTAACCATATCTTTATGGATCTTGCTTTGTGCACAGGGGCACAGTCATGCTGGAACAGCAAAGGGCCTTCCCCAAACTGTTGCCACAAAGTTGGAAGCGCCCAATTGGCTAAGATGTCGTCATATCCTGTAGCATTAAGCATACCCTTCACTGGAACTAAGGGGCCTTGCCCAAACCCTGAGAAACAGCCCCAGACCATTATCCCTCCTCCACCAAACTTTACAGTAGGCACTATGCATTCCGGAAGGTAACGTTCTCCTGGCATCCGCCGAACCCAGATTCGTCCATCAGAGTGCCAGATAGTGAAGCGTGATTCATCACTCCAAAGAACACGTCTCCACTGCTCCAGAGTCCAGTTGCGGCGTGCTTTACACCACTCCAACCGACGCTTGGCATTGCGCATGGTGATGTGAGGCTAGTGTGCAGCTGATCGGCCATGGAAACCCATTCCATGAAGCTCCCGACGGACAGTTCTTGTGCTGATGGTGCTTCCAGAGGCAGTTTGGTACTCTGTAGTGTGTCGTAGTGTGTCCCCGCCTACAGGCAGAGATTGAAGCAGCAACCAATCGCTGTGAAGGAGGTCCAATGCTGGTCGGACCAATCGGAGTCTATGCTGCAGGATTGTTTTGATGACACGGATTGGAACATGTTCCGGGTCGCATCGGACAATAACATCAGCGAGTACGCGTCCTCAGTCACCGGGTTCATCAAGAAATGCATAGATGACGTTGTTCCTACTAAGTCGGTTCGGATTTATCCCAACCAGAAACCGCGCACTCCGCACGCGTAACGGCGCCTTTGACTCTGGGAATATGGTGGAATATACGAGAGCCCGCTACGACCTCCGCAAGACCATCGGCTCTACCAGCGGGAGTACAAGAACAGGGTGGAGGACAAATTCAAGAGCCACGATGTGAGGGGTGTGTGGAAGGGGCTGCAGACAATCACAGACTTCAGAGGGAGAACCAGCGGTGTAGAGAACTCCTCTACCTCCCTCCCTGGCGAGCTAAACACCTTCTTGCTCGGTTCGATGTGAACGGCAGCCCGCCGAAGTCAGCGCTGCCTGAGGAGACCAGCCTGCTGAACATCTCAAAGGCTGATGTGCGCAGAGCCTTCAAGCGGGTGGATATCCGGAAGGCGGCAGGCCCCGACCACATCCCGGGGCGCATCCTCAGAGCATGCACAGACCAGTTGGCAGGAGTCTTCGCAGACATCTTCAACCTGTCCCTGTCCCAGGCTGTTGTTCCCGAGGTCTTCAAGATGTCCATCATCGTGCCTGTCCCTAAACACCCCAAGGTAACCTGCCTGAATGACTGGAGACCCGTAGCCCTCACCTCGATTGTCAGTAAATGCTTCAAGAGGCTGGTCAAGGACTTCATTTGTTCCATGTTGCCTGCCACGCTGGACCCATGGCAATTTGCGTACCGTCAAAACAGATCCACCGACGACGCGATTGCCATGGCACTTCACACCGCCCTCTCTCACCTGGAGGGGAAGAACTGTTGTGTGCGAATGCTGTTTGTGGACTTCAGCTCGGCGTTCAACACAATAGTTCCTGCCAAGCTCGACACCAAGCTCAGGGGTCTAGGCCTGCACCCGACCATGTGCAGCTGGATACTGGACTTCCTGTCGGGCCGGCGCGCAGGTGGTGAGGATGTTTCTTTTTTCTTTTTAGATTTTATTAAAAAGTGCAATCCACATGTTTACATCTTACATGTTTATTACAACGACTTTGAGTTATCCTTGAATATTTTTAGAGTGGTCGAGCCAGAGGTGAGGATGGGCAGCACCACCTCAGAGCCACTGACCCTCAACACGGGAGCCCCTCAGGGATGTGTGTTGAGCCCTCTCCTCTACTCCCTGTACACCCACGACTGCATGGCTATGCACAGCTGCAACATCATCATCAAGTTTGCTGACGACACGACAGTGTTGGGTCTGATCGCCGCCGCCGCCGACGAGACAGCCTACAGGGAGGAGGTCGGATCACTGGCACAGTGGTGCCCAGAGAACAACCTCGCTCTCAACGTCAAGAAGACCAAGGAGCTGATCGTGGACTACAGGAAGTGGAGAGGAGAGCACGCCCCCATCTCCATCGACGGGGTTGCAATAGAGAGGGTCAGCAGCTTCAAGTTCCTCGGCGTGCACATCTCCGAGGACCTCACATGGACCACGCACACCACACACGTGGTGAAAAAGGCCCAACAACGCCTGTATTTCCTCAGGCGACTGAGGAAATTCAACATGTGCCCCCGCATCCTCAGAACATTCTACTCCAGTACCATCGAGAGTGTTCTCCCTGGATGCATCACCGTCTGGTACGGGAACTGCACCGCACTGGAGCGTAGAACACTACAGAGGGTGGTGCAGACGGCCCAGTACATCGTTGGAGGTGAGCTTCCCTCCCTCCTGGATATATACACCAGGCTGTGCGTGGCCAAGGCCATATGGATTATTAAAGACAATAACCACCCCAGCCACAAACTGTACACACTTCTACCGTCAGGCAGGCGATACCGCAGTATCAAGTGCCGCACGAGCAGACTCAGAGACAGCTTCCACAGTCAGGGAAGCCGACTAGTGTTACTGCTAGTGCTAGTGCTAGCTCTGGTGTGCTAGTGCTAAGTGTTACTGCTAGCGATACTGCTTAGTGCTAGTCCTGGTGCAAGTGCTGGTAGTAGTGCTAAGTGCTAGTCCGGGTGCTAATTGCTGGTGCTAGTGTTGTTCTAGTGTTGTTCTAGTGTGACTGTCTGAGGAAGTATTCTGTGACATTCTGTGAATGTCAAAATATAACAATGTATATTTTATTACATTGATTTATATTTGTATTGCTCCCCTTCATATTTTTTGTATACTTTATTTTATCTTATACAGTTTTTTTGTTTAGATTTTTTGTAACTTGTTAATATAGTTTTCCATTCTATTTCTATTTCTATTTATGTTCTTTTATAACTGTGGTCGGCTGTCGGGCGTTTTGCGCGTAAGAATTTCACTCACTGCTTATACTTGTGTAAACTGTGAAGTGACAATAAAATACTTGAAACTTGAAACTAGTGAGTGATACAGCAGATAATAGGTGATTTTTACGCGCTACGTGCTTCAGCACTCGTCGGCCCCGCTCTGTGATTTTGGGTTAGAGCAACAACAGCTCGTGGCCGAGCTGTTGTTGCTCCTAGGCGCTAGGTGCTAGTGTTGTGTTGACTGTCTGAGAAGGTATTCTGTGACATTCTGTGAATGTCAGCATATAACAATGTATATTTTAGTACATCGATTTATATGTGTATTGCTCACCTGGATATTTTTACTGTATATTCCATTTCATTTTAGATTTCATTTACTTATTTTACATAGAATTCTATTTATAGTTCTATTTCTATTTTGTACAGTTCTATTTCTATTTTGTAGTTTTACTCTATTTTGTATTCCTTTATAATTACTGTCGGCTGTCGGGCGTTTTGCACAAAAAGTTTTTCACTCACTGCTTATACTCACGTGTAAATTGTGAAGTGACAATAAAATACTTGAAACTTGAAACTTGAAACACTTCACAATAATAGCACTTACGGTTGACCGGGGCACATCTAGTAGGGCAGAAATTTCAAACTGACTTGTGGCAAAGATGGCATCCTATGACAGTGCTGCGTTCAAAGTCACTGAGCTCTTTACGAACCATTCTGAATTGTAAATGTTTGTCTGTGGAGATTTCATGGCTATGTGCTTGATTTTATGCACCTGTTAGCAATGGGTGTGGCTGAAACACCTGAACTCAATAATTAGTAGGGGTGTCCACTGACTTTTGGCCATATAGTGTATGAGCTAACTTTGCTCTAAAATTCTGATTCTGATTAAAAGGAAACTGTCAATAGTCAAAGACTAATTTCACTTTAGAATGGTAGCAGACCATCCCAGAGTGTCACTATCAGGACATTCTGATCTTTCATTTCAAAATAAAAGCTATATTCTGAAGTGAAATTAGTCTGTGACTATTGACCGTTTCCTTTTAATGCTCATCTGAATTTAGAGAGAAGTTAGCTCACATGACATTTTAAAGGGCTTTTATTTTTAAATGACCATCGGGCTGAACGAATTGGAAAAATAATCTAATTGCGATTTGCTTCGACAAATATTGCGATTGAGATTTAGTCTGCACATTTTCCTTATCATCTGTATTATTCACTAAACGCAAGCAATAAATCATTCTATAGTATGACCAACACAACATTGGATAGTCAACATATAAACTGTTTATATGTTTACCTGGCCTACATGTTATGATGAAATGAGATGAATTGATGCATGAATTGATATGAATAACATATTTATTTAANCCTATTTGGAAATTTGGTATTAAAAAGAAAAAACCTCTCAATCACAGTTAGGAATATCAACTGATTTAACTTCAAGCCTTGTAAACATAGTAATATAATGATCATGACTTAACTTTTTAATACAATCTTAAAAAGGAACAACAAAGCACTGAACAACCAGGCCATAAATATTAATATGAAAAATAAATACGAATCTTACTGATCTCCAGTCAGTAACAGTAACAAATCACACAAATTAAAGTGCAGAAAATGTATAAAACGAACAGCAATCTTCTGGCTCGACCACTCTAAAAATATTCACGGGATAACTCAAAGTCGTCTGTAATAAACATGTAAAGATGATAAACTATGCGGATTGCCACTTTTTCTATAAAATCTAAAAGAAAAAAGAAACACTGTGTGAACATTAATGATATAATATTGAAATAACATACGAATCTTACTGATTCACCAGTCAGTAACCTAGTAACGAACCACACAGACTTAAAGTTGTACAAGGAATGATGGCTCTGCCCAGCCACCAATCATCCTACTGTATGCGTTCTCAGTACCTCACAGGTTTTTTGCCAGGAAACCCAGCATATCGACTTTTGCTGGTTTTAAGGACGAATGTACAAGTTACTATATTCCCTCCAGTGCTAAACAGACGTTCTGAGGGGGAACTTGTGGCTCAGTTGTGGAAAGGTGATCTTGTGCAGCTTCCACCAGGCCAGGGGATTTTCTTCTCCATCAATGGCAGGGGTCATTAGGTAACTATTCAACTCAGCCTCCATGACATCTTCAAGTTGCACAGGCAAAAGCAGGGGGTGCCACACTGGTCTTGAAAAAGCTGCCGAGAGACTTCTTTGCCTTTTCCGCAGAGGGCTTTGCACTTTGAGGCATCAAAATGGTTTCAGTACGGGACCTCTTCTTCTGCCAGATTCAAGAAAAGTTTTGCATTGTCAGTATCATATTCAAGAACATTATTATTATTATTATTATTATTATTATGATTAGACTTTATCTTAATTTGTCTTGCTGACTGTTCCATTTCAGTCTTCAGTCGGTTCTTAATGGCAGGGATGTGGTCTGCTCTGATGTACTGCGTTTTGAATCTCGGGTACAGAAATTACATCCGAACGTCCAAAAGCTCCTGGGTGTCGGGGTCGCTATATTTGTCTTTGAGGTATGCCAAGACCTTGGTTTTAATTGACCTAGACAGGTCAGTGTTCTCATCATCTTCAGCCAGGACTGATGTGGCCAGAAGATGGAGAACTGGCTTGAGGTAAGAGATGCTGACATACTCCTCTCCAGAAAGAGCATCAGTGAATTCCTGGAGAGGATGTAGCGCCTTGTGATATCTTGCCAGGTCGGGACGAGGTGGTGCGCATTTCGATCGCCTGACAATACCTGGGATATGTCCATGGTCTGTTCCAGCACTCTTCCAATCATCATTTCTTTGGATCCCCATCTTGTTGGGCACTCAGTTATGAGGGCGTGCTCAGGAAGATTGAGCTCCCTCTGTGCCTCAGTCATTGCTGCCTTCTTCTTCCAACTGTGGGAGAAGTGCCCTATCAGCTTCTTGCACAGCCCTGTTGCTCTTGACACTTATCATCTTTTCTGAAAGAAATGCATTTAAAAAAATGTCATTAGTGTACTTCATACAAGTTCATACATTCAAGTTGCGTATTACTAGACTATCACAAGCACGCACACACACACAGCTACATTAGAAAACAAACTTCAATCATTAGTTCAACCTTTCTGTTCTATTCTCTTCTTATTCTCTTTCTCACACTCACTCACACACACACACACACACACACACACAGTACTGAAAAAAACATACCAATGGCAAGATGTAATCGGTGGCCGAAACACTGGAGCCTGGTCCACTCGTTAAGCTGTGCTGCCTACATCATGTTCGACGCATTGTCCGTCATTAGGCAGACATGTTTTTCTTCATTTAGGTCCCAGCTGGCTAGCCCCTCTCTCTGGCCGGCTGCAATGTTCTCCCCAGTGTGGTCATCCGGGAAGTCAGCCGTCTGAAGACAGCAAGCTTTGAGGTTGAATTCTTCATTGACGGAATGCACGGTCAGACTCTGATAGGGTTCCCTTGTGCAGCTTGACCACATGTCTGTGGTAGTAGCGAAAAACTCCGCTGTTTTTAGCTCCGCTGCGTGTCTCTGCCTGCATGTCTTGTATACCTGGCAACCTGGCTAAAATATGTTCACATATATATGGCTATGGGTGTTCACATAGACAATAAATTGGACTGGTCTAAAAACACAGATGCCCTGTATAAGAAAGGTCAGAGTCGCCTGTATTTCCTACGGAGACTCAGATCTTTCAACGTCTGCAGGACCATGCTGCAGATGTTCTATCACTCTGTGGTGGCCAGCGTCATCTTCTACGCTGTTGTGTGCTGGGGCAGCAGGGTGAAGGCAGCCGACGCCAACAGACTCAATAAGCTCATCAGGAAAGCGGGTTCTGTCCTGGGAGTGGAATTGGAGTCTTTGGTAGAGGTCTCGGAGAAGAGGATGTTGAGTAAACTACTCCGTATTATGGACAACGCCTCCCATCCCCTTCACGCCACACTGGTGTCATACCGGAGCACCTTCAGTCGTAGACTGAGACTACCAAGGTGCACCACAGAACGCCACAGGAGGTCCTTTCTGCCTGTGGCCATCAAACTCTATAACTCCTCCCTATAACTCCCCCGACAAGACAATGAACACAGCAATGTATTAAGACACAGTTCGTAAACTACACCTCGTTATACAAGACACTTCCGCTTATGAGGTCATTGACATATAATTTGTACCCCAAAACTTTTTTCTCCTAAAGGGTTTTTTATGGGGCGGATACGGCGTGATCTTTACTCTTTTCTTGTAATTGGGCCATTAGAACAAGAAAGGAGAAGTTCATCAAGTCGTACCCAGTAACAAAGGACTCAGTCTCTGATTAGAACCACTATGTGGTCAGAGTAACCGACTCCTGAGTTACACTATATAAGGTATAACGATTGATTGATTGTGTGATTATTGAATAATCAATGAGGAAGTATGGTGGAAAAATACCATATTGGTCATTTACAGGCAACTTGCCCTCATCTGCATATCACTGAGGGGACCCCTGCTGTGAACAGTCACTGGCATATTCTTAATGTCATGTCCAATAATATTTCACTTCTTTAAGCCAATTGTTTTCGCCGTCGAAATATCTTATCTTGCCCACATATTTGTATATCTAACTGTAATTTGCACATACGTTAGTTATTTTATCAATCTGTGGTTTTTGTACTGTATCGCTATGCAACCTGGCACAAGAATTTCCTTCGGGATTAATAAAGTTCTATTCTATTCTATTCTATTCTATTCTATTCTATTCGGGATGGCATGTTGTAACGTTTATCCAGCGTCTTTACCAAAGCCGTAAACCAAGCCTTGGTCACCGTGTTGAGGGGCATCATATCTTTCCCGACAAACTCCGCTATCGCCTGAGTAATTTTGCGGTGCCGTTTTGAATCTCGTTCATATGGAGATATACTCTCGAACATTTCGGTCAGAAATCCCTGCCGGGTGGTATTCGGCCTACTTGACACACTGGCGGTCGGGTTTTTAGCCAGGCAATTGTCATACATAGCCTTGTGATGCTTAAATGCTGGAACAAGTAGTGTTGCCCCGTGTTGTAGCTACGCTAGCAAGGCACGTTCTGCACAATACCTTACTCTGTGCTTCTTACCTAAATCCAAAATAGGTCCAGACAACTGACGTACTGCTCGTCTTTGACACTACAGTCACCTCTTCAGTGTTCGATTTTGCCGAGGCCATTTTTAAGCGTAGCACAAGTTTGTTCTCTTCATCTACTGCTCTCACTTGCATGTCACGTGAGCGTAGGGTAGAGTGAACCGCACGTGGCCAGGTGTTTCCGATCCTCTGATTGGTTAGATTGTGTAACAAAAAAACACATATTTTTCTTAATCGCAGCCTTTGCGATTTTGTGAAATTGCATTCCATTACATTGCAATGTCGGTTTGAATTCGATTAATCATTCAGCCCTAATCCCGGGCATACCATCCCGGTGGGCCACCCCATCAGTGGGTCATCCAAAAAATGCTATAACGTTTTAAGCGACCCTGTGTGCGTCTTTATCGGCCCTCTCTGTGCACTGGCCAATCACAACCAAATTAGTCTATGCACATTAACGTTCTAGAATACACAAGTAGCGCACAGCAGTCAGATGGGCAAGGAAGGCCATGGACAAGAAAATGTAAAAAAAAAGTAAAGGCAGGGCCAAAAAACTTCGAGAAAAAAGGAAGCAGGCATTAGAGGCACAGGCTTTCACAGTTAAAAAGATCAACACACTGTTTGGGCACCAGCCTCCTCAAGTAGCCAGGCCACTGAGCCCTGTCCCTGAACTTGCATGCAGCACGCGCAGTGCATCAGGAATGACAGGAACACAGGGAGGTCTGGTGTCGCGCCCAAAAGTGACTCCCTGCCCAAAAGTGATCACTGTCCGCGGGCCACCTGTTATAGCTGTATCATCCAGTTTATATACGTCTACGTCTACGTGATTTTATTTGGATCAAAACGTGCAATTACACATAACCTTATCTCTGTGGTATAGCAAAGGTATGTCCATGTGAAAGTTTAACGTTTCTGGTAATAAAATTATCATAATTGTGGCCAAATAAGTGTTTGCAGTGTTTACGTGTAATACTATAGCATTGTTGCCAATGTCGATATGTTTGGTATGTCTAATATCCTTGTTTATATTTGTAAACTAGAATGTAGTTATGGTATTTATGCGTTATATATAAAAAAATATATATATATATGCTGCGGCAAAAGAAAACAACGATATTTCTTGTCGCTATCAATATTTATCCGAGAAATGCTTCACGGCACTCTCGCCATACATCCAGCTACAGTCTGAGTAAGGGACAGTCTGCAAATTACACATTTCACAGTTTGCAAATTACACATTTCACCTACAGCCTAAATTACGGTTTCTCATTGTGATTGCTGTCGTAGTCGCTAATTGTAGTGTGACTTACTACACGTTACCATAAGCGACTACTACAGCAATCACAATGAGAAACCGTAATTTAGTTGATTATGGTAAAGTTTTATCTTATCTTAAGAATGTGCTGTTTTTTTCTCTCAAAGATAATAAAATAATTATTGGATTGTTGGATTCTTGGATTTACACTATTGGATTACTATTCTCTTGGACTATTATTAGATTTGTTGGACTATTGGACTATTGTATTATTGGACTATTATTGAACTTGCAATTACAGGGGTAGACCTTTAATTACACTAGGAACTCGGCTACAGAGCATGCAGGCACTCTCACTGCACTGTACTACACTTACCATTTATCATTATACTTTACCATCACATGTTGCTGCTACTATCTACCAGTTGCCAAATTTATGAGTATAAGAATATTACTGTACTTCATGTGGACACTACATTTTTGTATTACTACATCACTTTTTACCATACCTATTAGGTATTAATATTACTACTTTTTTAGAGTTGTTTTGAATTTATGTTTAGAAAAGTACTGCAGGAGTGAATGTGGAGTAAGCATGAGCATTTTTTTTTTACTTTTTTGTTTTTGTTTTTGCAAAATGTGGGGCCTTTGTAAATCACATTCTGTTTGTTTGCAAATCGTGGGATATTTGGAAAACATTTCTGTTTGTGACGTTATGGCACTCTTCTAACTCCATAGTTAAGTTCTGAAAGTGAAATTACACAACTTAAAGGAATGGGTTTATTATTATTTTGATGTAGGTCTTAATTGTAGGTTGTATGTATGTAAAGCTTTTTTAAAGTAATTTGAAATAAAATTCTTATTGATTATGTTTTGCATTTCCGGAAACGTTGAACCCCAGATATTATCTGGCACTTAAATGCACTAATTGGGCTTAGTTTTGAGTTGACAGATATCATTGCAACTTGTAGAATTTGCAATGTTTGTATTTCTCCTAAAATATTTCTTATAAAATAAGATTATTTGTTTCATATTTATTCATTAAACTTCATTTGTTTTTGTATTTTTATTCACTTATTTATGTAGCCCTATTCATTTGTTTATTTATTCATTCATTTATCATCGATAAACTCACTGACTGATTTATTATTGACACTCACTGACAGGCTGACTTGAGTGAGATGAATGTGAAATTGTCTCACATTCACACGAACGGTGTTTTTATTTTTTTAAGTCAATTCTTGCACGCTCTTACCGTAGTGCCTCGGATATACACGCACAGCAAATTAACGCGGGGGCTGGCTTGAGCGTGTTCTTCCAAGCGGAGGCTGGCTCGACCGCACTTGTTTTACATGCTGTGTGTCGATACAATCTCAGAATCTCAATGTGTGATGCCTTATTGATTGCCTCGATCTTGGACTCCTAAAGATGTTACTAGAAATTAGAAATGTTAACTATGAGCAAACAAAAAAATGTAGCGCTGTGAATGTTTAAACTGTCTCTTTAGATGGGTATGTGCAGCTGTGCAGTGTGCATCAAACAACATGTGGCGTCGCCGGGAACTCCACGTCGCTTTATACAGAAATAAACTGGTTTCGTTGCAGGGATCTACCATGTTATGTCCGATTGCCTGTTGTACTGCCAGTTAATAAAACTGATGGTTAATGGGCCAACACTATGTAATAACGGGCATATTAACACAGCTTATCCGGATTTGTATAAACGGCTGTGTTTGTCTGCTACTTCCATTACTACTAACTACTAGTGAAGCCATCCAGGGGTGAGACAGCCCTGGACAGGTCTCCACAGGGTGCTAAGCTACATGCTAACGCCCCCCACAGCACTGACATTATGGAGAGCATTTTCTGAAATATTCCATTATTCCAAGATATATAACAAGCAATGATCTTACCCAAGAAGTCCGGGATTGTATTTCCTCGTGTTCCACGGTATCCAGGTAATGGCATAATTACCATTAGTGCAGTTTGAAAGCAAGTAATTCATCCCATAAGTGCTCGCCTTGTTGTCACTTTTCACTCGGCCCGGGTGGTGATTGTGGTGATTTAGGAGTGCCGGGGGGGGGATTTGGTGACCCTTTACACAAATTGGTTGCACATTGAAAGACGGACGCTCCTGAAGTTGGCGATGGTAATGGTAATTAACATTATTGTGCATGTTGTCACTGAAGTTAAAGATAGAATTGGCACTGGCAGCGTTTTTATTTATATTCCCCGTTACGTTCGCACTAAAAGTCCTGTCTAATGAGCACTGCGAAGAGACGACGTCCGCTCCTGATTCCTGCAAAGATGAGAAAACACATCCCGCCGTTTGGGACATTTTGCCCTTACCTAAATCAACCGTGACACTGTTGCCATTTGCGTTCGCCGGGGTCAGGGAGTTCTGTACGTTCCCGTTCGATATCGCCATTCCCAGAGAAGAGATCGCAGTGCCATTAATACTAGTGGCGTTCATGAGGCTACTGCTCAGACTCGCAGTTGCATTGCCGTTGCTGCTGCAAACGCCATTACTTGACACCGCCACCGCCGCGACGTTGTTAAAAACATCCAACGCGGTGTAATTGTCGTTGTGATGCTGGCCGGAGTGCGTCCGTCCTCCCCGAGAAGTCTCCCAGACGCGCATCCACAAGGCGTTCGCAGGTCCTCTCTGTTCGGGCGTCTGCATCCAGGCGACCCTCGAATCCATTCAACTTCTTGTAGGTAACAAACAAAACAAAAAAAGCCCTGACCGGAACGATTACGCGATGACCAGGGAAATATTAAGATACGTGGGCTACGAAAAGATAACAACTAAAGCGTTTATGGACCATTGATTGAAATAAATAGCTGAAATAAGGCTGGTAGAGTCCTACGGGAATCCAACATGGCGTGTTCTCTTCAAATCGATGCGCATGTGTACTGAGCGGAATGTTTAAATGATCTCAGTGAACACACCCCGTCCGCCACCAACCACTCTCACTACCTTTAGCTGTCTCCATGGGGAACACGGATTTATGTGCAATTCTGAGTATTTGCAATATAGTCATATAGATGCTACTGACATGCATACACTGCTATCAAATAGTGTCGCCCCTTGTGAACATCCGGCATGTGAAAATATGCAGGCATGTTAATGTAGATGGATTCCTTCACTTTTAGTGTGTTACGTGTGGGCCACAACACACATTAGTCATTTTAAACGGTAACTTTAATTATTGATCTACCCCATTAAGATCTTTGATGCTCCAAAGCTGTGTGGACAGCCACAACCTTCTGTGCTGTGTATCCATGTAAGGGAGGTTTTCTTGCATACTGTACACATTTTCCTTGCAGCATGTGACCCAGTCAAGGACCTCAGACAAGTGTCAGCAAGCGGACCACTATAACTCTTTTAATACATCCAGGAAGCCAAACACACGGCAGTGCACTTCCACTGTTTACGTGCAAAAAAGGAAAACATCCTCTGGCACAAGGTTATAGGTCATACATTGAACACATAACAAGGATTGCACAGCTCTCCATTGTTCCCAAACCTTCCATGCGTGTTTCACAGCTGCAGTTCACTTTGTTATTGGGGTGTGGGTAGTGAGACAGAACCAGACAGAAAGAGGCTCCATACTGAGGGAAAGATACAATGTCAATATAACACCAAGGTCTAGAATAAACAGAGGCTCATATTTTAGAGTGCAGGGAGACCATGTGTGAACCGATGTGGGGAATAGTAAATAGGATGATGTTGTTTCAGCACGCTCCAAATATTTACCCCATATTTGGAGGGAACATGCATTCACACTGCAACATTAACTGCTACCTAGCCTGTGGCTGCATTCCATATTGTGTCACTTAATTGTAAAGAAAGCAGATGAATAGCATTAGAGTCACCCACAGAAGATGCAATTAATGCTCAGACGTTCTGGTTCTCCCTGCTACAGGGATGAGAAACAGATTGGGTAGAAAGAATGTATGAAAGCAGATCCCATACATTTTTATGAAATGAAAAGTTACATTTTATCTAACCTATCTTATATGGAGCAGGGAAATGTATCATAAGGTGAGAGGTACTGAACACATCTTTGTTCTCTCCCTCTTCTCTCTCTCTCTCTCACACACACACACACGTTAAATGTACTATACGTAAGAATCTGTAACAATCAGAAACTAATCCAATCCAATCCAACTTTATTTAATTTACTTTAATATTTAAAAACAACGAAGTTGACCCAAAGTGCTTTACATTGAGTCAAACACAATTTGAAAAACACAGTAAAAACAGTAACAAAACAAATCAAGAACAAAGAAAATAATAAATAATTTAAGAGAAGTTATACAACTAAAATATGTGGTACTAAAACGCCCGGGAAAATAGATGCGTTTTGAGGTGGGACTTGAAAATGGGCAGTGTGGGGGCAAGCCCGATGTGCAAAGGCAACTCGTTCCAGAGTTTGGGGGCCACGACGGCGAAAGCCCTGTCCCCCCTGTTTCAGTCTAGCCTTGGGGACAGTGAGGAGAGAGTGGTCCGCCGACCTCAGAGACCGTGATGGTGCGTACAGGTGCAGGAGGTCGGACAGATACTGTGGGGCCAGTCCATTGAGGGCTTTATATGCAAACATTAAAATCTTAAAATTGATTCTAAAATTCACAGGGAGCCAGTGAAGGGAGGCAAGGACTGGCGTAATATGCTCCCGCTTCCGTGTCCCTGTCAGAAACCTAGCAGCAGCGTTCTGTACCAACTGTAAACGTGACAGCGAGGCCTTGCTGACACCAGCGTAGTCATTAGTTCAGATAAATTACCGGTATCCACTTCCGGTCACTTCGTTCCTTTTTCCCGCAAAATCCGACCCGACTCAAATTTGTGCATGTAAAATCCTACATGTAGTCCCTGAACGGATTAATTATTCTTACATACAAGACCTTTAACGCTTGCAATTAATCTGGAAACCTAAACGCATTAAATAAAATGTACGCAAATTAATCACATTACCAAGTTTGACCCAAACTTCCTCCCGTATTTCCAGCGCTGATTTCTACCTGTTTTTTTGTGTGATTACATGGCAAACGCACATGTTTTTGTGTGATCACATGGCAAACACAGCTATCACGATGACTGAAGAGATATCCCCCGGTGTGTTGAACGGAAAATTCTGATTTAAAAAGCTTCCGGATGAAACTTGAGATAAAACAAAGGTTGTGTGCACATACTGCAGTGATGAGCTGTCTTTCCACCGAAGCACAATGAGTGAAGTATCATCTTCCGGCAAAGCACGTGTTTGCTAAAGCTAATGATAACGCTAGCACTAGCACTGCCACTCAGTCGGGATCAAGCCGTGTTCGTCAGGCTACGCTATCAGAGTGCATCCAGGGCAAGTTTCTCAACAAAGTGACAACTAAATTAACCAACACAATCGCTAAATGGATTGCCATGAACTGTAGGCCCATCAACATTGTTGAAGACCAGAGACTACAAGGCATTGTCCAGATCACCTCAGGCGACCCATCATACAAGCGTATTGTCGCAAGAATTATTATTGTCACAAGAATTCACAAATTGCATGGCAGTTGTCGCAAGAACTATTGTCGCAAAAATTCACAAATTGCATGGCAGTGAAAGGGCAAAGAAAGCTGAGAATTGGCACAAGCTACATGTATTACACTGACTGGAGACCACTGGACATCAGTAAGCAACCGTAACTACCTTGGTGTAAGGGCACTTAATCGATTACAAAAGGTAAATGCACTCATTCGTTTTAGGTGTGGTGAAAACAGAGGAAAGGCACTTTGTTGAAGCATGTGCTAGCCAGTTTATTGAAGTTGCACAGGAGTGGGAGATCGCAGGCAAGATCACCGCTCTAGGAACAGATAGTGCTTGCAATATGATAGCAGCAGCAAGAATACTACCGTATGAGCAGATGTCCTGTGTAGCGCACATTATACAGTGTAATCACAGTGGTTCTCCATGACAGCGGGTTTGTCGATGCTTTAGCCAAGTGTCAGAAAATTGTCGGACATTTCAAAAACAGCCCAGCAAGAGAGCAGAGCAGAATGTTCAGCAAACTTCTCATGGGCAAGAAGAGGAGTCACTCGTCCAGGATGTACCAACGTGCTGGAATTCAACTCTTGAGGTGATAAAGCAGGTCCAACGTAACAAAGACCCACTTAAGGCAACGCTGGCGCAGCAGAAGCACAAGTTAACCATGCTAACCTCAGCTGAATATGAGAGGCTGGCAAAGTTGGAAACACTGCTGGAGCCATGCAGGTAAGGTGATTTCCCCATCATCTTCAAATTTAAATGTAATTTATGACAAATCCAATTAAAGTATATTATATTGTATTTTAGAAAAAAAAATTTGCCTATCACCTAATTGGGTGTTGAGAAGTGTAGTCATTAATTCTGTTGGTCTTGTGTCTTTGTAGATACGTCACTGAGCTCCTGGGTGGTGAAAAATAAGTGTCGTGCTCTGTGGTGCTGCCTGCACTCTGCCATCTCTTACGTACAATGGAGGCGTTTCTTTATTACACCACACATTTTTTTAAAATACAAAATAAAAATGCTAGTATTTTAAACTTGTGATTAATCACAGATTATTATTGTGATTAACTCGATGAATTTTTTTTATTGATTGATACCACTACAAATTACTGTTAGGTAGAAAGATATGGAGTTAGAAGAGTGCCATAACGTCACAAACAGAAAGAATGTTTTTCAAATATCCCACGATTTGCAAACAAACAGAATGTGATTTACATATGCCCCACGATTTGCAAATATGCACACCATGCTTTACAAATACAAAACACACCTCTCAAAAAATACGTGTTTTGCAAATAAAAAAATGGTAGCCTACTTGCAACATAAAAAATGGAAATAAATAATACATGGAAATCAATAAATAAACACAATTTTGCATGTCTGCATAATCGCTTTTACAAGTGCAACACATTTTTTCTACAAGTACACCGTAACAACGTAATTTGTGGATCAGGCGAGTTTTGGCACTGTGACTCCACGTGTCGGAAACGCTCTCGTACAAGCTCTTGTTCAATGCAAACGCACCAAAACAGTAGGTGGCGCTACAGCTGCGTTTCCCTCCATTCAACTCATAAAAGAAAAAGTTGCCTCAAATTCATATATTCACATATTCTGTTTGTGACATTATGGCACTCTAACTCCACAGAAGGACATGTATAGGGGGATGGAAAGGTAGGGGGAGATACACTGCAGTACAGAGGCTTTACTGACCAGAATTCAAATGAGCACATCATTCATTTAAAGCAAAGTCATTCCCAGCGACGCCTAGAAGCTAACAATGACAGGGTCCGATTTGATGTACTATGGCATTTTAATGGACAACCCCCACACACAAAAAGTGTTCAAAGGTGTCTTCGGAAAGACCTGGCAAGTTTCCATTACCCGTTTGTTTAGAACACAAAGGGTATCAGGGCCTTCCTAGATTTTGGATAGTCTTCAAATTTATTGAGGTACCACCTGAGTGTGAAGAGAAAAAGAGTTTTGTTTTTGAAAGATTTGTTACTTTAATACAACATACTAAACACTAAATCCAAAGAAGATATATATATACACACACACACATATATATATGCATATACACATATATATAGACATACATATTAGGGGTGTGCATCTCTCCAAAAAAGACGATCCAATACGTATCTAGATACATGGGGTATGATACGATTCAGGGACGATACATTTTTAAAATGGAACGATTCGGTTCGATTCGATTCAGTAGGATTCGATACGATTCAATACGATTTGATGGGATATGATACAATCTGATAGTTCCTTGTTTAAAGTCGACAATCATTTTACATTATGAATTAACATAAGTCAATCCTATAAATGTGGCATTGCTTACCTTCAAATAGATTTATCAAAGACCAGGGAACAAGTATTTTGTCACTTTTGACATGTGAATTCAGAAACATGTCATGTTTATTAGTGTAACATATTGCATTTTAAGAACTTTACAAAGCCCCTCTGACAATAAAACAAAGTATTCAATTTCACTGTTGGCACAAATTAGAGCCAAAGTTCTGGAGAGGTCTGTGTAGGCTCAGATCAGGGAACAATGAACTACTGAGGTAGAAAATTATAACAATTTCAAGACATCCCTTGTGCACATTTTTTTGCAAACAGAACACAAAGTGGCAAACTGTAAGCAATCATAGAATATCAGTCTTTTAAAGTGTTGTTTTGCAATGTAACATGCGTTCACGTCAAGGGCGTATTTTTATTTTGGACATTGGTGGGGACATCACAGATATTGCGCCAAGGATGCGCAATTACGCTACCGTGAGGCACGCGTCGGGCTCCGAGTCAGCGTCTCTGCGCGCGGGGGCGGGGGGGGGGTGCTCCGTCAATTTGCGGTTCTGATCCGGGAGGGGGGTGGATGGATATCGCTGGATATTGGTGGGGACATGTCCCCAGCGTCCCCACTAAATTCTACATCCATGGTTCACGTTGTGAATCGTATCGGACATTTTTTGTCTTTCCCTCGCAAACAGAGCGCTATCTAACGTTACTAGTCTTGCGAGAGTTTAATGTGTGTGTGAGAGTGAGTGAGTGAGTGAGTGAGTGCATGCTGCAGACACTGAGCAGACGGAGGATTCAGCAGCACAGCAACAACATAAAACCGATTCATAACTTTGTGATCGGGCCATCGGCCGGTTCATGCTACGTTTAGACCGATCCAGGGGCCCGTGTACCGATGCACTCGCATCTTTTAAATCAAAACCGATTTTCCGATTCAAATCGGTTATTTGTTACACCCCTAATACACATATATATATATATATATATATATAATATATATATATATATACATACCTCTTTATGGCTCAGTGTCTGAGGGTTTAAATCTAGGGGTCATGTCTTACCTGTGGTGGGTTACAGCTCTACTGGCAAGGACCACCAGGGTAAAAAGGGAGAAGGATATACTATGAACTGAATGACCAGCCAGAGCAAAGCCTGCCCACTCCATTATCTCGCCTAGGAAGTTTGCTCCGGAGACGTACTCAAACACACCACCTATGGATGAGAATAAAAGGAATAAAGGGCCCGCATCTGATCAATTCTCTCACACACACACACACACACACACACACACACACACACACACACACACACACACACACACACACACACACACACACACACACACACACACACACACACACACACACGATTAAAATGGCTACACTCAGCACATCAGCTTAGCATGGGCCCTCAGCACTGCTCACTATTGCACCGTGCAATGGTTGTTGGTAGTTATCATAAGGGATGAAAGGAATCTCTGTAATCTCTGTCTGCCCTTTGATTTTCTTGACAACCATTCTGATCGACTTCACAGTGCAGTGGTTTTGGATCAGCGGTTCAACTAGCACGTCACAAACTCGCGGTACTCACATCTAAACAGTAATTTCAACGTTATATCCATTGGGAAGATTTTACATATCTGGTTTAATTGCGTTGTAGTTAGACTATTGTTAAGGGTA
This sequence comes from Coryphaenoides rupestris, assembly GCA_002895965.2. Lineage (NCBI taxonomy): Eukaryota > Metazoa > Chordata > Actinopteri > Gadiformes > Macrouridae > Coryphaenoides > Coryphaenoides rupestris. The sequence continues at coordinate 167,917 of PIJE02000143.1, forward strand.
CTAAATTGACTATTGTGGTAGCAATACTGACAAAATGATAGCTGCATAGAGAGTGATACTGCCTGAGCTTTGCAACCCTGTCTCCTGGGTAGGAATACACCTACATAAATTAAAATTAGCTTCAAATGTACCAGCTGCAACATGAATGAAAACACCATAAGCAATTATGATCCAAGAATGTAATGTTTATTATCCTGAAATGGGCCATTCTGCATAATGAGTACTTTTAAGTACTTAGTTACTTTAAGTATATCTTGATGCCAATACTTTTGTGCTTTTACGCAAACATTTTCAATTGTGTGGTATTGGTATTGTGTGGAAAAAAATTGCCAGTACTCAAATTTTGGCGTGTGTATTGGCCGGTATCAGCAAATCATTAAGTATTACATTCTAAATTTCTACAGTGAATAAAAGATACAAGGAGATATCGGTGATGTTCACAACAAATGTATTGACTGTCTATTTACAGTATGTTCTGGTGTGGTGTCACACATGCTCTTTGTGCCGTTTTGGAGCCAGGCCAAAATTATCGGCATTCATGTTACTTTTGACTACGTTAATTAGACTGTATGCTGCCTGAATTTGACTCACTTCTTTCTAGACTAACATTACGTAGACCCAGGAACCGGTTCCAGGATGACGTGACCGAGGGGGCAGTTAAAAATTGCGCCAGCCTTGCGTAGACCATAGACATTAGGACTTGGGCACATGTGAGTGTCACATAGTGCTGGGTAATGTAGTTTATGTCGGAAGAGACGCAGAGCCCGATATGGAGAGGGCAGAAAGAGTACCAACAGCTGAAAAACTCACCAAAGTGTAAAATGTATAAGTGCCGGTCCTAAGGGTATAACGATTCTCGAACCTAGACCCAAATCGCGATACAAACATTGCGGTTCCAGAAGACGGAAGCATGACACACAACCCTATAACTAGGAATGGGGATCGAGACCCAGTTCTGACTCCCTTCCGCCACCCATGCAACAGAGACCGATTCTCACAACTCGGTCTGGCGATCATGTTGATAGTTGGAACATGCTTTTACTTAGATATTGCATATTCAACAGATATTTGCACTCTCTGAATGACATCGGTCTGGCGCAGTAAATTAAAGACATGATCACCGGAGTGTCTAGTGGTGTATACCTGCCCAGCTAGGTGATGCAGCAGCACACCTCTCTATTGATTGGTCAATATTTCAAATTCTACACCTGCAGCGCAGTGGGTCTCACCTCTGGGGATCTTGTAACCAGTCTCTCCTGGCTGTCTTAAGTTTCGTAGGATGTGATCAGAGTGAACATTCACCAGCCAGCCAGCCAACCACAGAGCAGATCCTAGAAACCAACAAATGACAAGCACTTCTATGTAAATTCCCACAAGCATTGCATCTGATTTGGGCTCTATTCACTTGCGACGCAGTGTGCGTAGATCGGGCGTTGTGTCCTCGAGCACGGCATGTTTCAAACACAGAAATCCATCACAGCATAAAACTTTTCTTTACTGCAAATGTATTGGTTGGTGTGTTATATCATTCGGTGCACCGAAAGTATAAATAATTCAGATATTATAATCCTTGTCTTCACATTAAATACCAGACCTTAATCTTGAGCTAATGCTACATGAGTAAACTCTTGTAGTACTACTGAAATTGTACTTCCGAAAGTGCGACTACTCTTTAATCTTAATAAGTAATGGGACATTTTGCTGACAAATGTTGCTGTTGTACAAAAGTTTTTTGAGTTTCCTGGGCTTTGTCGGTTTTGTGCTAATATTTAACATTCACAAAAAGGTCGGGCATTCTGCATTGTGTGTGTACTTTGTCATATTACTAGTCACCCTAATGTCAAATTTAGCCAGCTTGAGTTTGCCATGTTGTGATTTGAGCCAATTTTCTATGCGAAATAAAAGTACCTGTGAGGGATTCTGGACAATATTTGTTTTGTGTTAAGTTAGATAGAATAATATATCTAACTATAATGGAAAGTGTGTGGTGTGTGTGTGTGTGTGTGTGTAAGTCATTTGATTTTCTCAACAAGCATTCATCCCATCACTTCACACTTAACAGGTATACTGCTGACCAAATGAAGTGCAGTGTTGAGTGTGAAGTTGTTTGGATGAGCAGTTTTCACAAAAGAAATTGCTGCAAACAGCAATATTGGAGGCCATACACTGGCAACCATAGCATAGGCATGCTTTGAACGGGCACATGCATACTTTTCATAAAGCAAACGTATTTTGTTGACTCCCATGTTGGTAAGAGTATTAAAAACATGGGAAATGTTGCATATGGTCAATTTCAAACAGATTCAAATGTGCAACTAATCACAACTACACACATACGTTACGTACCTATGATAAAACAGGGGTGTGTAACCCAGCCTGCGGGGTACTCAGCATAATGGCTCAAGTATCTGATCTGCATGTAGCCATTATACATGCAGAATACAAAGGCCAGGGTGAACGAGACAACCGGTGTAGGTTTACCTCCTCTAATTAAAAAGGGATAAACAAGGGACCTGGAATGAAACAGAGAATAACAGCAGTATGAAATGACATCTATGAAAATGTAAAGAACACAATTATTGTTTGAAGTTTCTGTAATACTTCATTCGTCCACCCTATGATTGGAAATCGGAAATGCATGGTCCAGGAACTGTATCACTCTCACATAGAAATGGGCGAATGGAAATGGAAGTACCCGGCATACGGGAAGTATGTTAGTCTTCATTTATCTGATACTTAACCAGACATTTTGTGACAGACTAGTCAGAAAAATATCTTTAGCACATTACAATCAAAGAGGCCAAACATGGTTGGAAAAAAGTCGACATAAGTAAATACAATCTAGCAGATGGTTTCTTTACTCCACTTACTTACTGAGTTGGTTGACTAAAAATGATGTGATGATGTGATGTTTAATGATGTGCCTCTCTAGGACAGCTGAGTGCACAGCAGAGTTCAGTCCTTCAGCAGGACCACAAGCTCGTTTGTACATCCATGCCTATTATTCTATATCTAATTAAACGGGTAGGCCTATTTAACTTAAGTCATGGAAAGACCAACTGATTGATCGGAAATCGGAAGTGTATAGTCCAGTAACTGTATCACGGTACATAAAAATAGGCGAGACTAAAAAAAATCTGAACTTGCATGTAACATTATTACCCACCTTTGAACATAGTGACAAAAATACATTGCTATCAACAATCCGTTTGGTAGCTGTGAAGGTTTAGCAGAGGACGTCCACATAACGAGGCACAGAGGCACTATCAACGCAGGTAACTCCTGGACGAACCACGCAAACTTGACGTTGACACCAAATCCATATTTAGCGGAAGCGTATCGACCGTACGGCAAGTCTTCAAACAGCAACGCAAAGAACGTGCATGCAGCCATGAGTATGAGGAAGTATCCCATGCGGTCCAAATAATACAATTCAACCTGCTCGGACGAGAAAACTACTGCTAGGAACGCGTCCATGAGTAAACGCGAGTCGTCGTCTCTGCTCACTTTGAACAGAGATTTGCAACAGAGAAACACAAACTACGCTTCTAGTGTTAATACGACAATGTCATGTAATAGTATAGTAACCGTTCTGCTCCACACTCCAATCCAGAACAATCCGACCGCCATTAAACAACAAAAGAAGTAGCAAACACGACAAAACCCAAAGCGGTGCCTCAGGCTCGGCAGGCGAGAGAGGATCCAACACCCCTATTAGACACTGGAATGGAACAATCCGTTGGCTGTGAGGCGTAACTCGGCAAAAGTTGAAGTAACGCGTTCATGCCGTCGTCGTGTTGCGAGCGAATTGGTCGCGATAACGACACTTATATATAAAATGGTTTACGCATAGTGGATTATTAATAGTTTTGATTCAGAAACGTACATGACACGAGCTACAGCGGGGACTGGAAAACAAGAACATATACTTGAATACTGTGATTCAGGCATATTGTGTGGCCACCCATATGGTCCTGACTCCTGCACGGCTGCGTCAACAGAGTGCGCGCCAGACAGAGACGGCACATTTCACACAACCCACAGCTCGGACTGCGCTCACACGCGTCTCTTGGCTACGTAGCGACTGAACACTTCACTATTCACCGCACGATATCTTCCACATTTTTGAGGGTAGTCTCTGCGATCGCCCCTCATTCCAACATGGGGAAAAGAAGCAGGCAGAGACAGAAAAACCAGTCTTCGGGACGAGACAACAGAGACAGCGCTGTAAGTGTAACGTATTGCTCTCACTATCGTTCACTTTAGATGCCCGCAACACCTTTCATACGTGCCGTAAGTAATTGAAGGCTTACGTCCGATATCAATATATATATATATCTAAACACAATATGTAATATACTGTGTAATGTATGTGTTGCAGAGCTGGGGAGCGGGCTACGCGGACATCGTGAAGGAGAACAAGCTGTTTGAGGACTACTATAAGGAGCTGGGTCTTGTGCCGGAGGGGGAGTTTGAACACTTCATGCGTGCCATGAGAGAACCGTTGCCTGCTACCATTCGCATCACTGGATATAAAAGGTGAATGGTCAAGTTGGCCACTTTACTACATCTCTCATCATTCATGGAGAGAGGGGAAATATTAAAATGACATTAAATGTGAGGCTAATTAGATTGAAGAACATATGTATGTGCAGTATATAGAAGAATCTCTTGACGACTAAATGCCCTTTTACATTACATTGACCTTTTTTAAAAATATAAAACCATGGAGTTGAATGGCACTGTGGTTGATTAAGTACACACATCCTGTAGGCTACTTGAGTGAAAGTAGGTAAAATAATTCTCCAGTAAAAGTTGAAATCGTCCGTTTAAATTTAATCTTAAGTAAAAGTACAAAAATACTTCCCTTCAAATATACTGAAGTGTCACAATTAAAAGTACTGTTAATTCTTATGGCCCTAATGTTATATTACTATTTTGGTAATTAGACTCTTCTTGCTTAATCTACTTATGGCACTGTCACTCTGGGCACACAGATCTGTTAATATAAGGTCATTAATTTAGTCACCGGTGTCAGTTATTATTTTGTTATTATATTGCATGAGCAGTCAACATGGAGGTGAAACATTTCCAGATCAGAGTGGCTGTGAAGTAACAGGATTTGAGAACAGGCAAACTTTCCTTTCACAATTTATTTCAACCTTAACATAGTTAAAAGTTTAAACTCGATAATTCTTGATAAGACAAAAACACTGAGGTGACACATTTGTGTGTGTATGAATGTGCCAGTGTTTACTGGGTGTAAATGGGGCATGTACATTTGGCGTGTAACATCTAATAGGTGGAACCAATAGTGCAACAGGTCAAAGCAAATTAGCCAAAATAAAGCGCAATGTACCCTGATTGGTGTGCTCGCTGTGCTTGTTGAAGGAACGAAAGATGTTGCATAATGCAGTGGAGTCAAAAGTAAGATATTTTACATTGAAATGTAGTGGAGTTAAAGTAAAATGTAAATATGCATATACTTGGAAATGTACCCGCCATATGGGAAATATGTTAGTCTTCATTTCCCTGATACTTAACCGGACATTTTGTGACAGACTAGTCAGAAAAATATCTTTAGCACATTACAATCAAAGAGGCCAAACATGGTTGGAAAAAAGTCAAGACATAAGTGAATACAATCTAGCAGATCATGATTTGAGCTAAAAGGTAACTTGCCTTAGCTGTAAAGTAACGGGTGGTGGTGGTCACGAAGATGACTGAAGATAAAAAAAATGTCTCTACATGTTCTGCAGACAGGGTAACCATCTTCAATCAACTTTCCGTCAGCACTCTTGAAAGTCCCAAAATGCGTCCACACTTCAGACTTGGTGCTCTTAGATGGATTAAAAATTTCCGGAGCGCTGTCACCGCCTTCCGTCATGTTGTCTGATAATGACATTGTAAACACACCCACGTTGCATGCGGCACCTGCGTCTGGGAGATTATCGTTTACTTGTTGGTTGATGTTGGGCAGTATTTAGGTCAGTTTTAGCACGGTAATTAACCACTGTTAAACTGTGACTGGTTTTATGATGATTAAAATTGAACACGGTTCTATTAACTGTCTGGAATTTTACTGCGGGTTATCATTAAACCGTCCCTATTTGAGACACTGTTTGTTAACTAGGCCTATTAAATGCAGGGTCTCATTCTTATGTGTATTATAATCAATACTGCATGGTGTGTGTAGCAAAGATCCTCTTGCTGCAATGCCACCTGTGAAGTGGCTTTGTTCGGGGCTCCTCCAAGGACGGTAGTAGTGGTGTTGAAAGTCCGGTTTATTGCAAAGGGTGCAGGTAAAGTGAAATGACAAAGAGATAGTAACCAGCTAGCATGCTAGCTGTGTGTGTTGGTGGCTGACTTAAACTGAGGTGCACTGATTAGCCAATGCACCACAGGCGTGCAGGCCCCCCCCCCCCCGACTCTGAGCCAGGTGAGGTCAATTAATCCAGCCAGCCACCAAACACACAGTCCCACCGTGTACTGCCATGATATCCTCAGAAATGCTTTCCTCGGGGAGACGAAAAAAAGCACTGAAACGCTGGCTACTATTTCTAGTGCGGACCACCAAGCACAGTGATTAGTCGCGGACATCCCTAGTTAATAAATTCATGATGTTGCGTTATTGCTAATGGCAATTGCAACTGTACAGTGTATTCTGAAGTGACCATTTGCCCTCTTACTGCAGCCATGCCAAAGAGATCCTTCATTGTCTCAAGGAGAAGTACTTCAAGGACATTCAGGAAGTGGAGATTGATGGTGTGAAGCTAGAGGCTCCCACACCTCTCAGCTGGTAAAATCTTTTTTGGTTCAACCAATAAAAACTTGCTCTGAGACATGTTAGATGTGGTGTGGTTCACTCACGTTAGTTTTGTGTAATCAGGTACCCCGACGAGTTAGCCTGGCAAACAAACATGAGCAGGAAGATCATTCGGAAGTCTCCGCTGCTGGAGAAGTTCCACCAGTTCCTGGTCAGCGAGACGGAGTCGGTGAGACCAGAGACCAGAATTAATGAAGAGCCTTTCATTTGATATCCAAGCGCTGTATATTTGGACAATTTTTTACTATTACTTCTCGAACTGTACATTATTTATTTCCAGGGTAATATCAGTCGACAGGAAGCAGTCAGCATGGTTCCCCCTCTCCTGATGAAGATCGAACCACACCACAAGGTCAGACTAAAAATACCTAAACACAAATGTTTTTTTCCTACTCTTCTCTGCATTGTTTCATGTAATATCCATGTGCTCCTGGAATTTGAAGTGCCAACAATGTCATATTCCAGGTTCAGAATGTCATTATTTAAATGACATCCCCCAAATTTGGCAAGTTTCATTTAAAACACATGAAAATGTGGTTGAAATGAAACTGGCCGATTTGTCCGTTCAGCTCTTATTAGGAACAAAAACATAGGAAGTGTATCCCCTGAATCTGCTTGTACTTGTCCACGTCTTTACAACCAGTGACATTTCTTGCAACTGGCCTGGTGCTGTGAGTTCTGACCTTTGTTTGTCTCTGATGCAGATCCTGGACATGTGCGCTGCCCCAGGCTCCAAAACTGCCCAGCTAATCGAGATGCTCCATGCCGACATGGACGTGCCTTTCCCAGGTCTGTCCCAGATTGCACTGAACGCTCTCCTAAGCACTGTTGACTGGCACAAAACGAAAACATGATGATGTGCATTGTGGTGCTTAGAAATGCGTCGTAAAATTAGCTCATTCACTTCACATAACCACATCCTTTCATCATATCTTTAGTGCAGGGGTGGGCAATTGTTTTGGCTCAAGGGCCACTTTTGGTTTTCAAAGTTAATAGGCGGGCCGGGCCATTAGTAGACGAGGATCACAGCGTCCAGCACGGTCTGCATGTTAGTGTACTCTGATCCAGTGGCCCGCGGGCCGTAATTTGCCCAGGTCTGATGTATCACAATGTTATTCTCTGGTCAGGAGTGGAAGTGCACCAATAAATAATATTCAATGAGAGCGAGCGCAGATTCCGAGCCAGATTATACAGTGGATAAGTCGCGGGCCAAGTTTGGCCCGCGGGCCCCAAATTGGGCAGCCCTGCTTTAGTGCATTAGAGGGCGCCTTGATTTCACCAATCAGAAGGAAAACACACATTTTTCTGGTTCTGTGTTTTTCTGGTTCTGGTTTGAGCAGTGCTGAAAGTTTTCCTACACTCATTGGAAACCTGATTCACTTTAGTTCCAATTAATACAAATGGCTTTGAACGTATGGGGGTGTTTCAAAAGAGAATTGTAGCAAGGCTGCTGCCACAATGCCACATACAGTACATGTGGCTTAGTTTGGGGCTCCTTCAAGGACACAGGCAGAGTGGTGGTGTTGAAAAGTCTGGTTTATTGTAAAGAGTGATAAAATGACATGACAGAGCAGATGGTCGATGCTAGCGCTCTTTTCGAGTTCATGTGCTGATGGCTGACTTAACTTGTGGTGCACTGGCGCTTAACTGGGCCAGGTTAGGCCAATTAAGCCAGCCACCAAACACAAACTCCCACAATAATAAAACTAAAAAGGTGCAAACTTTCAATGAAATTCCACCGTAGCAGTAGCGAAGACAAAACACCTGCACTATACTGGATGATGTAAAGTTTGTAACTTGAGTATATTGCCTAATTACCAGCCTGTTATAGTAGGTAAAGGTTTTGATATAGTGGAAGTATTGCAAGGAGTTGGTTCGTGAGGCTAAAAAGAAAGACTTGTACAACACAAACATTATACAATTTATCTCAAGTACATTTTTTCTAATTAATGGACATAGGAGGATGGTATGACAAAATAAAAAAGTAATGTGACTAAATATGTGTGCCAACAAATGAAATAGTTAGTGGCAAATGTTGGGCGCTGGTTTATATTCTTTTGTATGTTTTTTTTTATTTAAAGGGGAATATCACCTTATAACTCTTTCACACCTACCCACATCCAATAGAAGCCCATTCAACATCAAACTCCACCTTAGACTCGCGTCCCTGCTACTTGTGACTTATTCATTAGGACAGTACAAGTCATGAGAAACAGGGATGTCGAGTCACACACACACACACACACACACACACACACACACACACACACACACACACACCCTCCCTGCTGAGGGCTGCAGCTCATTATTTTACCAATTATTCCATCTATTAATTGAGTAATCGGATAAGAAATACTTGCAAAGAAAACCTGAAATTCTACATCATTATTGCTTATATTGCAAGAAGCTGCTAGATATAGGAAAGAAGTGAAGAGACTACGAGATTGCTATTGCCGTGCTGTGCTTGATTAAACTGGTTTAATTTACCAAGTCCAGTTATTCCATTACACCGCCCCTACATGACAATCAATCAACTCAAAACTAAGCCCATTTAGTGCATTTCAACATTTCCGGAAACAACAAATACAATACATACAACCTAAAACTAAGACATAAATAATAATAATTTAATAATTAGACCTCGTCCACACGTATATCTGTTCTTCTTAAAATGTAAGCTCCCTTCAACGTGACAGAAATGAGTGGCTGATTATATCAGCGCATTTATGAAAAGTTCTGATGGTTTTAATTCGGAGCGGCGCACACACTCTTTTCTCATTGGGAATGATTGGAAAAAATTCCTTTTACGCGAAGAAACAGCCGCTATGTGTGCACAGGGGTTTATCATCCATGCGAAACACAGCGTGCTGGCTGTATACCAGTGGTTATATGGATTAAACACAGCTGGTTGTATACCAGTAGTTGTATGGATTAAACACAGCGTGCTGGCTGTATGCTGGTAGTTGTATGGATTAAACACAGCATCGTGGGCAAAATGCATTTGTTTCAAATAGCCGAGTCATGGCACGTAACGTTAAGACACCGTTTTTTTTTCCTTGCCATGCATCAATCAAAAAAGAAATGTCTAGAAGTGGGGTGAACTCAAAAACGGAAGGTTTATTCCAGGCTTGGGGTTTACATAAAAAAAATAGGATATGAAAGAAATGGCATGTTTAAATAATAAGATAAAGGCTATTGCAGAGACATCAGCAGCACAGCAAGACTGTTATTGGCAACTTATCAGTGCACCTTGGTTTAAAGGTGAATATCGGCCAATGGCGATGTCGGCCATCGGTGCATCCCTAAAAATAAAATAATACATTTAGGGCTGGGCGATAAAACGATCTCGAACCGGGATTGGGATACAATTTGTCGATTACGATCGATAAGCCTTGACAGTTTTACTCCATATGGATAGATATAACAGCCAAAATTGAGTGAAACCGGCAAGGGGCACAAATTCGAAAAAAAACGGTGAACAAAAAACACCGAAATATATAGTTTCAAGTTTCAAGTATTTTATTGTCACTTCACAGTTTACAAAAGTATAAGCAGTGAGTGAAAATCTTATGTGCAAAACGCCCGACATCCGACTGCAGTTATTAAAGAATACAAAAAAAATAGAATAGAAACTATATTAAAGTTACAAAACATCTAAACAAAAGAAAACTGTATAAGATAAAATAAAGTATACAAAAAATATTAAGGGGAGCAATACAAATATAAATCAATGTAATAAAATATACATTGTTATATTTTGTCTTTAATAATCCGTTTGGCCTTGGCCACGCACAGCCTGGTGTATATAGTATATTATTACTCTGTTTAATGTTCATTGTTATGCACCAATTTCACAAAAGCACATTCCTTGTGTGTAAGAACTTAGGCAATAAATCTCATTCTGATTCTGAAAACACTGGGTTTTGGTAGCCATCCATTATTGGGAGTATACCCATTTCAAGGTTGCAGTGCATGTCTGTTCCGGTCCTCGATTATGATTGGCTGAGCCGCGTTCGATGCCAACGTAAAATACTCTGTAACCTTACACCTGTGATCGCATTACATCACTATTACTGCGCCAAACTGTTTCAAAGAGTCAATGGCAACCATGGCAAACATTCTACTATATGATCACCAATTAAGCTGTTCCATAATGTCATTCTGTGGTTACTTTTTATATACTGGTTGGGCCTGTTGAACCCTACATAACCTTATCACCCAGATACAATCTTTCAGCATAAGATAAGATAAAACTGTATTGATCCCGAAGGAAATTCTTGTGCCAGAGGTTGCATCGCAAAAAAATAAACAGGAGAGAAATAACAATAGAATAATCACAAATTTACAATGAGTCTAAATGTAAAAATATGGGTAAGATATTCAGTCAGCACAACAAGTTGCCAATGGTATTGGGAAGTCCTTTCCACCCTTAATTTTACTGTCAATACTGTCATTCTTATTCCCACACCACAACCCATATCCTTAGCAGAGGTCAGGTGTGGATGAGATTTACCCTGAGATGCTGAAGGCTCTGGACATTGTTGAGCTGTCTTGGCTGGCGAGCCTAATCAGTGTTGCGTGAAGGTCGGGGACAGTAGCTGTCGAGTGGCAGACATTTTCAAAAAACCCTTGCAGGGTTGTTGAGGTGGGGGTCATGTTTACCCATGAGTTTACCCATGAGTTTACCCATCCAATGTATGTTTGTTTTGTGAACATGGAGAAGGCTTATTACAGTGTCCCCCGGGGAATCCTGTGGGGGGTACTGTGAGAGTATGGGATACCTGGGCCTTTGGTACGAGCCATCTGGCCCTTGTACAACCAAAGTGAGAGATATTGTCCGTATTCTCAGCACAAATCAAGCACGTTCTCATTGGGTGTTGGACTTTGCCAAGGTTGTCCCTTGTCACCGATTCTGTTCTCTGATTTTCATGGACAGAATCTCAAGGCGCAGCTGAGGTGAGGAGAGTGTCCAGTATGGGGAACTCAGAATTACATCCTTGCTCTTTGCAGATGATGTGGTTCTGTTGGCTTCATCATACCATGGCTCTCTGCCAGAAAACATTGGAGTGCTCCTTCCTGGTTGGGAGTGAGTTGCTGCCTCAAGCGAAGGCATGAAAGTATCTCTTGTTCACAAGTGTGGGTAAAATAGAGCAGGAGATTAACAGACTCTGCTGCGTCTGCAGTAATGCGGGCGCTATGTTCCAACCCTCACCTATGGTCACAAGCTTTGGGTAGTGACCGAAAGAACGAGATTGTGGGCAAGAATGGATGGATGGAGGTGAAACACACCTGCCTTTAAACATTTTGGAAGACTTGGATATAACATATGTTTGGATATGCGAAATGTGGTTAATTTATGAAAATAAAAATTAAAACTTCACGGTAAACCACAGCCTCTTGGGGCTTATTGCACATAGATGTGTTTTTAGTTTTTCCCCTTTTCCCTTCCAGAGGGCTTTGTGATCGCCAATGACGTGGACAACAAGCGCTGCTACCTGCTGGTGCACCAGGCCAAGCGCCTCAACAGCCCCTGCATCATGGTGGTCAACCATGATGCCTCATGCATCCCCACGCTGCAGGTGGCCACCGACGGCAAGACAGACGCACTCTTCTATGACCGGATTCTCTGTGACGTGCCCTGCAGGTCAGCCAAGCCTCCTGCTGGTTGCTCTACTTAGTGATGGGTTTTGTTCTGCTTTATAGAGGAGGAGGGATGAAGAGGCTAATATGTGGTAGTGTGGAACAATTAAGGGCAGACAGATGGAGACATGGGGTGTGGTTTATTTTTGTCTGTTTGATGATTGGATGAGATTCTTGGCAGGCAATGGTATGATAGAAAAGTGAATGGAATATTAGTCATACACACAGGCACGCACGCATGCACACACACACACACCGACGCTTATTTATACTTCCACAGAAGTAAATAAAATAATTCTAAATAAGACTGCTCTACAGTCCCTATGAGATAGCTTCTATATATCCTATTTAACAGATAATAAGATCTGCAGTCCCTTTCGTGGCCACAATGGAGTTGCATTGGTTTAGAAAATGTTTGAGGTGGATGGCTGGCCCTGAAGGGCGCGCCCCTGCTAAACACAACGGGACCAGAAGGAGAGGAGAGGTACAACATTCACAATTTGTCCTTCTGCAGCCGTATTCAAAAGTGATATTGGATGCAAAAGTACAGTCCTTGCTGTCTGAGCCAAGCGACGTGTTTGTTTGATCTCGTCTGTTTTGTCCTCAGTGGAGATGGCACCATGAGGAAGAACGTGGACGTGTGGAAGAAGTGGACCACAGCCAACAGTCTGCACCTCCATGGGTCGGTGGAACACGTCTGGTTGGAGGGGAGCGTGCGTGTGTGTGTGTGTGATGGCGAGTCATACAATTTGCTTATTTTTGACTTTCATGATCAGGCATCCTTTCAGTTGCACTGTTGTCTGACTCCTTGGGAATGGGTCTTACCACTAGTCTTCTTGGCGTTTTACTCCGTGGTTCTTTCCGTCTTATCAAAACATTCTGTGTGTGTGTGTGTGTGTGTGTGTGTTCTCAAGGCTGCAGCTGCGTATTGCGGTGCGTGGTGTGGAACAATTGGCCGTGGGAGGGCGGATGGTTTACTCGACTTGCTCTCTCAACCCCATAGAGGATGAAGCGGTGATCGCAGCCCTGCTGGAGAAGAGTGAAGGTAAAACAACTTGCAAAGCAAATGCTCTGTGTACATGGAACACATGCACATACACTTTTGTCTTTTTATCTGGCTTTTATCTCTACTGTCTACATGTATTGAGGAATACATAAAAAAAATTTGTAGCTAAAGCATCAACATTAACGGCCTATTTTGTATATTGGGATGGAGCTATTAACACACAATTGGTGTGCAGAAGTTTTGTGCTTTGTGAACAAAGAATATATTATATATTTCTAAATATATACAGTGCTGCTTGAAAGTATGTGAACCCCTTGAACAGTTTAGAGTTTTCTGTTTTACCATGATTTTCTTATTCTATCACCAGTTTTCTATATATGAAACGTCAGGTTTATGTCTATCAATTGCATGTACTTGTTTAGAGGGAATTGTGTGAGTAGCCAAAAAAACTACATGAAACATGGAATTAGTGTATGTGCAAAAGTAAGTGAACCCCCCAAGCTGCATTGGTTAAAAATCATAGTACGCTTATAGATTCAGGTGAAAGACATTTGTGGGTTGGGCAACACAGCCAGGAAACCAACCAAACTACTGTAGTGCCAAGGTGTACTGTGGCAACCATGGAGAGTCAGAGGTGGGACGCATAGACCACTAAGGACACAGTCTGATTATGCTCCGCATACGGGCCGTTTATTCCAGCCAACAGAAAAAGAACGTAGGCAATTATAATCCAAACGATATATATAGCTAGGAGGCCTCCTTGCTCTGGGCTCCTATTCCCGGCCAGCCGTGCTCCGTGGGGTAGGGCGTCAGGCCTGGCCGTGGGCATAGAACATCCACAAGGTTAGCTCTCAGTAATACAATACATGTTAGCTCACCTCCTCCCCTTTTGAGTAAACCCCACAGCTTTTATGGCCGGGTTCCTCCTGATTGTCTAATGGCTGTCAGCTGTCTCTACTTGGCCCTCTGATGAGCCGAGTGAGGACAGCTGTGCTCCCTGTGGCTCGGGAGGGAGGAGCCGAAGAGTCTGTAAACTCCGCCCACTACCTGGCCATGAGGCGGCTTGGTCCATGGTGCTGATCCTCTTCGGGGTTGCCACAGTACATACAGAGATCAACAATGCCGAGAGGAAAGGAGATATCCGAGGACATCAGGAAGAAGGTACTGACAGCCCATCAGTCTGGGGAAAGCTATAAGACCATCTCCAAAAGATTCCAGCTCCATCCATCCACTGTAAGACAAAGCATTTACAAATGGAGGGCATTCAACATGACCGCAACTCTGCCTAGAAGTGGACGCCCATCAAAACTATCACCAAGAAACACCAGTAAAATATTAAATCAGGTAAAGGCCAACCCACACATCACCTCAAGAGAGTTGCAGAGCTCTCTGCCAGCATCTGGGATAAATGTACATAAATGTGTCAGACGAAAATTTTATAGACATGACATTCATGAGAGGGTTGCTAGAAAGAAGCCTCTGCTCTCAAGAAAGAACAAAGCTGCCCGTTTCAAATTTGCCAGAGAACACTTGGACAAACCAGAGGCCTTCTGGAAGTCCATTCTCTGGACAGATGAGTCCAAGATAGAATTGTTTGGTCACAATCAAAACCACCATGTTTGGAGAAAAGCCAACACTGCATACCAAGTAAAGAACCTACCCCAACAGTGAAACATGGTGGTGGAAATGTGAAGGTCTGGGGCAGCTTTTCTGACTCCGGACCTGGACGACTCCATATTATCCAGTGAAACATGAATTCTAATGCAACAAATTCTATCAACGAGTTCTGCAAGGAGGAGTGGGCAAAAATCCCCAACAGCAGATGGAGAGACTGGTCAGTGGTTACAGAAGACGTTTGGTTGAAGTAATGGCTGCAAAATGTGGTTCCACAAGCTACCAACTAAAAGGGTTCACATACTTTTCTGCACGTCACATTTTCTGTTTTTGTGAGATAAACCATTTTTGTTGAATAAATAATGAAAATGCATGTTTTTGTTTGTGTCCATTATTTGGAAAGTCTGCTTTACAAATTGGTGGATATACATTTAATAAGGTTATTTATTTTTTTCTTACAAAAACAATGACCATGTATGGAGGGTTCACAAACTTTCAAGCAACACGGTATATATAAAAAGAAAATGTATACTGTCAGTTCTACATCGTTGCCTTAATATAATAGTTTAAAAATAATCCTGTTCCTACTTTAGTTTTCAAGTATTTACCACGAGTCCAGTGAGTATCAGAAGACCAGTGTCTAAAACAATGTGTATGCATGCAAAGTGTGTGCATGCAACTTTCCACAAATATATAAAAATCCATGTTCAGTGACGCATGTTTCACACTGCCGTGTTCCACGGCAGTGTGAACTGTAAAATGTACAAAAAAAGTAGGCATGCACCGATATATCTGCCGACAATCATTATCGGCCAATATTCCCCTTGCTGACTTTTCGGCAAATGAGGTGAATTTTACTGATGGCAGTTTATGTTTTGTCATGTCAATATTACACTGGCTAAATGCTGTTGATTATCTGTGGTGAGACACTGGCAACATTGTCTGACCGTCTGCAAATCTGCACCAAAGGGAGTTACTCTCTACCATGATGTAGAGAAATTGCAGTTAAAACATTACATCTCAAATATAAGATGGCCACAACATGCATATTGATACATACAGATCTGTTTTTGTTCTGCCTGCCTGTGTTTCAGGATCAGTCTTGAGCTCCAACATGTATGGCTGAACTGAAGCCATTGTTAATTGTTTTCAGCTGATCAGGGCTAATAAGTGAGGGGATCGATCAGAGCAGATTGGGCTTCTAAGGAGGGGGGCCTTAAAGAGACAGAAGCTAAAACGGAGCATTTCCGACAAAGGGTGAAAGAGGTGCTGCAGAAATGTACAGTGAAAATGTGTTGTTGTTTTTTTCTACCAGAACATATTCTAGTAGAACCACCCCCATTCAAGTATTAACTGAAAAATGTGCATAATAAGACCCATGTGAAGGTGACAAGACATTGGTGTGCCATTCCTCCATGTTTCCAGGAACTCTGGAGCTGGCCGATGGCTCAGCCGACCTGCCAGGGCTGAAGTGGATGCCTGGGGTCTCCAGCTGGAAGGTAAAGCACCACTGAACTGTGAACTCCCCCTTCCCCCCTCTAGGCCTCTCAGCTCTAACTCTATCCCTGTTGCCTCTGCAGCTCATGACCAAAGAGGGCCAGTGGTACTCAGACTTCTCCCAGGTTCCCTCCAGCCGTCACACCCAGATCCGCCCCACTATGTTCCCTCCCACAGATCCCGACAGACTAGCCAGCTTTCACCTGGACAGATGGTATGTCTCAGGCCATCTCACATACTTACTCGAATACACACACACACACACAGACAGAAACCAGCTAATGTTGTCTTTCGACAACTAGTCTTCTTGGCTTTTTATTCCGTTCTTTCCATCTTATCAAAACTGTGTGTGTGTGTGTGTGTGTGTGTGTGTGTGTGTGTGTGTGTGTGTGTGTGTGTGTGTGTGTGTGTGTGTGTGTGTGTGTGTGTGTGTGTGTGTGTGTGTGTCCGTCCACCCATCAGCATGAGGGTCCTGCCGCATCACCAGAACACCGGGGGGTTCTTCCTGGCCATCTTGGTGAAGAAAGCACCCATGCCATGGAACAAGAGACACCCGAAGGTAAATGCACACACTGCCTGTTGATCACTCTGTTGTTGAGAGAAGAAATGAGAACCCCCCCCCACACACACACCTCCTCTTAAACTCTCCAACTCCAGCTGAAGAAGGAGCCCCCCTCCAGCTCAGCCAACCCAGCAGAGGGCGCTCCACCCTCCACAGAAGATGGCCTCCCTGCAGCCATGCCAATGGGAGCAGGTGAGGGGCAGCCACCTGGGGATGGAGTGGAGAAGGCACCCAAGGGTGACCAGACACCCACGGCATCGGATGCAGTGTGTGGGTGAGTTAAGTCGAGATGAACCTGTGGCGCTAAAGTTTCAATTGCTAACTTTATTTATGGAGACAAATATTTTGTAAAAAAATTATAAAATACACCCACAGAGCTTTTGGAAAGGTGCGGAATAAAAGTATCGCATTTCCCCCACAACATTTTTATGATTGTAAATCAATCATTAAATAATGAATGTTTTTGTTTATCTCTATAAGATGTGTGACGTTTGGCTTGTTAGCCAATAGAATTCCAACGTTGGTATGTTTGTGTCTTCAGCAGTAAATGTTAGAAAAGTGTGTGATTCCGTGTGTGTGTGTGTGTGTGGGGGGGGGGGGGGTGTTAAAGGGGGCCCTATTATACCACCAGGTGTGAGCGTGCTTGGCCATTTAAGAATTGTCATGTGACAAGAATTGTCATTGTAACAAAGTAATGTCACAATTGGGCGTATCCACCCAGATGTATACCAGCCTTCCCAACTCTACCAACTGGTAAACTGATCTATTCAGCATACATCTAGGTGGACACTCCCACTGGTGATGCCACTTCGTCACAATGACAATTTTTATTCACATGACAATTTTGAAATGGCTTGTAATGACAATTAACACTCACACCTGGGGTATAATAGAGCCCCTTTAATGTGTTATCTGCCCGAACTCCATTTGCACCACCCAGACCTCCACCTAATAAGAAGATGAAGCTGTTTGGTTTTAAAGAAGATCCCTTTGTGTTTCTCACTGAAGACGACTCAGTCTTCACTCCAATCCAGTAAGTATGTGTTCTTTCCTATAGAACACTAGTGCACAATGATAATTTCTACTGAACTGTTTATTTTTGTCATCATTTAACACTTTAGCTGTTGTTTCTTCTCTCTCTCTGTGTGTGTGTGTGTGTGTGTGTGTGTGTGTGTGTGTGTGTGTGTGTGTGTGTGTGTGTGTGTGTGTGTGTGTGTGTGTGTGTGTGTGTGTGTGTGTGTGGTGTGTGTGTGTGTGTGTGTGTGTGTGTGTAGGTCTTTCTACGACTTGTCCCCAGATTTCCCCAAGCTCAATGTTCTCACACGGTCCCACGAGGGCAAGAAGAGACACCTCTACATGGTGTCTAAAGAACTACGCAATGTCATGCTCAACAACAGCGAGCGAATGAAGGTGCGCTTGCTTTGAGTCTTGCTATTTATTCCTGAACCGAGTCACTCCAGTTTAACAGGAAAGAGTTTAAACCAACTGATGGGCCTGTGCTATGATTTGAAATCACTCTCTTCTAACAGGACAGCATTTTTGCAGGATTGTGCACCATCAAGTCATTATTTTTCATTGACGAAAGAATATATTAATGTACAAAATGTCTTCCCCACATCTATTTATCATAGTTATAATGACATAACATTTATATCTAGGGGGGATTTAATTGACTGCACAGGTACAGTGGGGATGATTGCTAGGAGTGCTATACTTATCCGTCAATGGGCCAGAAAGGATACTCAGTTCTGCAGTTGGTGGATGTATTCATCTAAGATAGAACTTTTTTAATCCCGAAGGAATGTTGTGTACCGCATTAACAGTCATTACATGTTTTTACCCCTTAAATGAGACCAGTAGTTTACGTGTATTTGCTTTGCTGTTCTTAGGTAATCAACACCGGTGTGAAAGTTTGGTCTCGCAACAGCGACGGAGAGCAGTTCGGTTGTGCCTTCAGACTGGCCCAGGAGGTAAACATGCACATACAGCCAGTAACAATTACGTACAGCCACTAACAATTCCCTTTCTATCGATTATTGTATTGATTAATCCAAATGATTAATTTGTCATCCGAAATGCATACAATTAATCCAAATGGCTTTGCCTTTGACTGAAAACAAGAGAAAGGAGAAAGACACTTCAATATTTGGTGTAATACATTTGATGTAATACTTAATGTAAGATGTAGTATAATAATATTCCTATTGTTTTTTTAACTTAAACCTTGAATTATATTGATCACAATTATTCAAATGTGTATATTTGACTGTAGCAATGTTGGACATTCAGACATGCGCCACACAGCAGGAGATTCTCCATGCCAGACACATTCAGACCTGCAATAAATATTCTGGTGTTTTACACGAGAGGATTGAGCCTGGGTAGGGCACGCAGAATGCAGGACATGAGTCACGCTACGGAAAACAGTCTTTTGTTTATTGCACACAGCACATCAAAAATGGCAGACGAAGCTACAGATTCAGTCGTAATTGTTATTGGTGTGTTGCTGTCAATGATGCATGTTTTTGGATGCATCTGCAATATCAACGTGGAAAGCGATATACAGGCATTGTGGAAATCGATATACAAGTACCGTATTTTTCGGACTATAAGGCGCACTTAAAATCCTGTAATTTTCTCAAAAATCGACAGTGCGCCTTATAATCCGGTGCGCCTTATGTATTAATTCTGGTTGTGCTTACTGACCTCAAACCGATTTTATGTGGTACACGGTGCTCAAAAATCTGTCAAAATGTGTTAGTACGACTTTGGTAAGCTACGAAGCCGCACCGCTTGATGGATTGTCGGAGCATTACGGCTACCGCGGAGTAATACTAGCCTTGCGGAGTAATACGTACTGACGAGGAGAAGATGAGTGAGTGGCTGAGAGAAGTTTACGTCAAGAGACAGGATGGCTTTTTCCACAAATCTCCGTCCCTATTGATCTGCGACTCCATGCGCGCCCATCTCACCGATACTGTCAAAACCCAAGTGAAGCAAACTAATTCGGAGCTTGCCGTCATTCTGGGTGGATTAACCAAAGAACTCCAACCGCTAGATATTGGTGTCAACAGGTCGTTCAAAGTTAAATTGCGAGCTGCGTGGGAGCATTGGATGACAGAAGGCAAACACACATTCACCAAGACAGGGAGGCAACGCCGGGCGAGTTACGCCACTATCTGCCAATGGATCGTGGATGCCTGGGCTAAAGTATCAGTCTCAAGTGTCGTCCGAGCTTTCACGAAGGCTGGAATCATCACTGAACAGCTCAGTAACAGCAACGAGACTGACTCGGATAATGACGAGAGGGATCCGGGCATGCTTGATGCCGAAATCGCCCAACTGTTAAACTCAGACACTGAAGATGAAGAATTTGATGGATTTGTGGAAGAGGAATGAACTGAAAAAGTGAGTATTGTTTTGTATTTTATGTGTAACTGAAAAATGTTGAGTTATTGTGAATGAGTTGAATAAAGTTTGACTTATCTGACTGTTTTGTTTTGCTTAATGCGCCTTATAATCCGGTGCGCCTTATGTATGAAAATAGACCCGTTTATTGATATTGCGCCTTATAATCCGGTGCGCCTTATAGTCCGAAAAATACGGTAGGCAGAAACGAGTACCAAGCAGCTACACTCCGTTGCAGGTTAAATGTCATCAACACACCCACTCGCCAGCTGATGATTTCTCCGGAATATTCACCAGCTGCGTTCAGACGTGGGCTGCACCGGAGATGTCCCAGAGTTTGTACTAGGGGGCGGGCAGGGTAATGTCTGGGAAGACTCTGGAGGCGATTTTGCAGTGTGTTCATACATACAGCCCCTCTGGAGAAGTCTTGGACATTGATTCCCAAAGTGTGGCCCGGGAAGGTAATGCAGGTGGGCAATGAGGGGTCATCTACAATAAAAACAAATTTGTAATTTTGTAATAAAGTTTGAAATTACCATAAAATATTTATGATCAAATATTTGTTTAACAGATTAATGAAAGGCATGGGATTTAAATTATTAGTTATTTTTCATTTATCTGACATATTTATTTGACCTATTTATAGATATGTTCCTATCCGGAACATATCTAGTAATTGACGGAATACCTCATTATTGGTGGGAAATTGGAACCGTAGTTATCAGGTTGCTGATGACTACCGTTGCTGATTCTCCAGCAAGAGGAAAGCTGTTGAAGCTTTCCTTTTGCTGGAGAATCAACCTCAACAAGTGAATCATCAGAAAATTAAACTGAATCTATGAAAACAAAAAGGACTTATAGAAAGTACTCAAGTACAGTGTTGTGCAAAAGTATTTTCCCCCCAACACATTCTTCACATTTTCCTGATCCTGAATTTGAAATGGATTAAATTAGGACTTTTCCCCACTGATCTTCAAAGTCTTGAGCACCATGTCACATCAAAAGAAGAATTCCCCTAAATTTCAAATGTTTAGAATAGGGCTAAATCAGCTCAGGAGCAAAAGTTTTCTCATAATTCGATGTAATAGAATATCTGTGCAGTAACGGGGTTTTGAATCATTTTTCCTTAAGGAATTACTCACACTTGTGCATTCTTGCATGCACAACTGACATAAGGTGCCTCCAATGCATCTCAATGGGGTTTCAGCTGTACCACAGATTCTGCAACAAAGTGTTTGAATACAGTGTGGAATACATGGTTGACTGAAGGATGGCAAAGAAACTAGTTCCTTAAGTTGCAAAGAAAAAAGAAATCATCACCCTCCTGCGACTGTACTTTATAATAGAGATGGGTCACTTTCCAGTAGTTACATCCTGGTAATTTTTACTATCGATTTCAATGGGGAAATTAGCCAGGAGTTACCCACTGAAAAGTGACCCATGTCTATTATAAAGTACTGGGGCGGGAGAGGGATGATTTTTTTTTCTTTGCAACTTAAGGAACTAGTCTCTTTGCCATCCTTCAGTCAACCATGTATTCCACACTGTACTCACTGTAACACTTTGTTGCAGAATCTGTGGTACAGCTGAAACGCCATTGAGATGCATTGGAGGCACCTTATGTCAGTTGTGCATGCAAGAATGCACAAATGTGAAAAATTCCTTATGGAAGAATTATTCAAAACCCCCTGTTACTGCACAGATATTCTATTACATCCGAAATGGTTCGGATGCGGAGCGGTGTTCGGCACAGACTGCGAGTTCAGGCACATCGTCCACCTCTACCCAGCATCCTTCTAGCTAATGTCCTGTCTCTGGAAAATAAGTTGGATGATATTAGGGCAAGGATTCGGGACTGTAATATTATTTGCCTGACGGAAACATGGCTGACCCCTCTGGTACCGGATCGAGTCATTTGTCCGACAGTCCTTCTGTTTTCCGAGTGGACAGGACGGAAGAGTCAGGTAAATCCAAAGGTGGAGGGGTTTGCTTCATGACCAACAAGTGGTGCAACCCTAAGAATATGAACTCTTTCTCGCTCGAACCTGGACCATTTGACTATCTCTTGCCATCCATTCTATCTTCCCCGGGAGTTCAGCACGGTCATCATGACAACCATCTACATATACAAGGCTGCCTCTTCCCCCACTCGGCGAGTCTGACCATGCCGCCATTTTCCTACTGCCGGAATATAAACAAGGATAGTATGGGAGGCGATGGTGATGAGGGGACTTGACGCCACGAGCGACGTCGACTGGGACGTGTTCGGATCCACCTCCAGTGAACGTGGTGACAAGCTTCATAGCAACGCTACAGGACACCATTGTCCCCACGGTTAAGGTGAGATCCTTTCCTAATCCAAAACCGTGGGTGGTTGCATCCATCCGCGCTGCCCTGAACGACCATACATACTGCTGATTTGAGGCCGGAGTTGTAACTCCAGCCTCTTATCCAGCAACATGGACTAATACAAAGGGGTGGCCTACGGAGACACCAGATGCCTATGGCAAGGGCTACGGACTATTATGGATTACTCGGGCAGAACCCCCTCAATTGTGAATACCAACGCGTCCCTAGCAGACGATTTGAACTTGGTTCGAGGCAAGCAACAACACCACTAGCATGACTGTGGCTGAAGTGAATTCCATTGCTAGGGATGAGGGCACCCTCTCTGTGATAGAGCACAACGTGAGGAGGGCTGTGATGAGGGTGAACAACAGAGAAGCTGCAGGTTCTGATGGCATATCTGGACGAGTATTGAAGATCTGTGCTAACCAACTAGCTCCAGTGTTCACCACAATATTCAACCTCTCCCTGGAGTCCGTGGTCCCAGCTTGCCTGAATGACTACCGAACAGTGACCCTCTCCTCGGTGGTCATGAAATCTTTTGAGAGGCTGATTAAAGACTACATCCTGTCTTGCCTCCCTCCACGGACCTGCTGCAGTTTGCCTACCGGCCAAACAGATCCACAGACGATGCTGTCTCCCCCCCCCCCCCCCCCCCATGCGCCTGGATTCTGGAATTCCTAACCGCCAGGACCCAGGTTGTCAGGGTGGGCAAACACACCTCCAGATCCCTCACCCTGAACACAGGGAACACCCCAGGGTTGCGTCCTCAGCCCCATACGGTACTCCCTGTACACACATGACTTTATGGCCAGGTCAAATTTGCGAATGACACACTGCTGGTGGGCCTGATCTCTGCTAATGATGAGAAGGCCTACCTAGAGGAAGTTGCTAACCTGTCACTATGGTGCCAAGACAACAGCCTCATGCTTAATGTCTCTAAAACTAAGGACATCAGAGGCATTACATAATGGTACTGCTTGAGAGAGGGTGAGCAGCTTCAGGTACCTGGGAGTCCACATAGCAGAGGATCTGACTTGGACTACACACATTGACACTCTGGTAAGGGCGCCTCTACCCCCTCAGGCTGCTGCTGAAGTGAGTCTCCTGGAGGATCCTTCAGACGTCTACTCTGGTGCGGTGGAGAGCATCCTGACAGATATGTGCTGTAAAGACTAAATAGTGTGGATATTTCATTCTCTGGTTATTTGTACTTGTTCTGTTGCACATTCTGCTGGGCATCGCTGCTTTTTCCTTAAACATACACAAATATTCTACTATTGATTTAATATCTTTCTTATTTTTTATCTTTTTGTACTGTAAATATTGTAAATATTCTGATTCTGATCCCTTCAATTCATGTTATCTATGGTATTCTTTTGCACATTCCACTGAGCATTGCCACTTTTCAATTCACTGCATATCCTGTGTGACAAATATTCTCTTAAACCCTACTGTGTACTACATGTGTGTATGAAAAATATTAGCCTTTTTATTAAATAAAAACACATTGCTTCATTTTTTTAACATTGAATAGAACTAATTGTGAGTTAATGACAAATATTGCCGTCAACGCATTTTCATGACGTTGATGAATTGCGGAAGCCCCAATGCAAACATGTATTTCAGTAAATGAGTGTTTTGCTTGACGAAAATATTGCCAGGAACGGCCTCATCAAAACTGACATTTATTTCAGCAGTGCTGCTGTGGTGGTGTATGGAGAAAAAAAAAATCACATGTTTGATATATAACAGATACTAAAGTCGATCTGACATGGGGAACTAAAGTGCTGTGTATACCTGCTGAGGAGACGGGTAGACGGCACTCCTCTATAGATCCATCATTTCTACACAATAGGAAATTACAAAGTCCCGTTCCCTAAAATATAGTCTCAATGTATATAACTCAAACACAATTCAAACAGGATATGTGTCACATTTCAAAACATAGGAGATATGTTATGGATATAACAGTAAAGTCTGTATTTAGAAGTGTATCTCACATTGCCCCCCCCCCCCCTCTCTCTCTCCCACCAGGGCATCTACACGTTATACCCATATATCCGCTCCAGAGTGATCACCGTGAGCGTGGAGGACGTCAAGGTGCTGCTCACCCAGGAGAATCCCTTCCTCAGCAAACTGCAGAGCCACGCTCACACTCAGGCCAAGAACATAGGTCGGACATCCTGAAAACCTACATGCTGATACTTTGCGCTATTTGGTTTGGATTTTATTTATCTTTTTCTTGACATTTAATGAATGATGAGTTGTGCTTTCACAGGCATGGGAAGCATTGTGCTGAGGTACCAGCCCAACCCAGAGTAAGTATGAATGCAAGCGTTTATCTAAATAAACTTATTGTAAGGGTGGTGATTTGTGACACTTGTCCCCTGGTCTGGACAGCCACCCCATGGAGCCCCAGTGCGCCATTGAGCTTTGCGGTTGGAGGGGGAAGACATCCATCCGTGCCTTTGTCCCTCGCAATGAGCGCTTCCACTACCTGCGCATGCTGGGAGTGGAGGTGTTCCGTGAAAAGCAGGGCCAGGGAGGCGGGGCCAGGGAGGATGAAAAGGAGGATGTGGAGGTGGAGTCCCAGGAGACAAAAGGGAAGGAAGACTCTGAGGTGGCCAACAGGACCGGCATGGGGGACTCTGAGGGAAAGATTGAGTCGAACCAGCCCTGATGGAGACAGGAAGGTGGATGCAAGGGTTGGGTGCCATTGAGCAAATCCAAATATCTAAAGGAAATGCAATGTTGGTTAGCAGGTTCGTACCAATAAAGGATTGACCTTCAGAATACTTGATCCATAAGATGACCAGTTTGTTTTATTCCATACCATGTGGCTCATTTTATAATTTTTCTAAAAGGTGCTATTCCACTTGAAAGTGTCTTCAGTAAGTTTTCAGTTTGTTGTGCATGATTCAAGAAAGGTTTATGGTTTCTGGCATTTTACTTTTCTATACACGTCACTATTGTAAGAAATGGAGACTTGATTAAAAAGACATTACAACCTTACATTTTGTTGTCTCTTCACATATCCCCAGACATTTTTGGAGTGGGCCGGCATGGTGTGTATCCTAGGACTGTGGATGTGTATTGAAAACATACATTGTGCCACCCTCGATATGTCGTGGGTGTATATAATATACCAGGCAGTTAGTTAAACACCTTCTCATCAAAACTCTGAATCCGTTTATCGACTTGAACAAGGGTGAAAGAATGAATAATCAAAAGCTGTTTCAACTATGGCTCATAAACACATTACGAATGTATTTTTATCCTTAATGAAATGACCCATGTTTAACTCTTACATGTTTATATAAAATGCATATTATCTATTTATTGTCAAACAAGTGACCCATAATATTCTTATTTTAATATGTTAATATATTTACTATGAACCCCTAGTGAGTAAACATAGCGTAGATAGGTGGTTTACATAGTTAACAAAACGACATCTTTTACACCAAATAATGAATTATGATTGTAGATTAGAACAAAAGATGGCATAACATACTGACGATGCTACAAATAGCATAAGTTGTGTACAGATGTTTGCTGATTGAATAGGTGGACTGAAAATAGCCATTCACCTTGCCATGCATATTCTTTACTTCCTGATTAAACTCACAAAGGATGTCAAAGGTGACTTCCTGTTACCAACTTCCTGCTCTCTTCCAGAAGCTTTGAGCCAGATGCTGTACTTGGCGGCATTGGTTTTTGTGGAGGTTTTTGACCCAGTCACCAACTGGGGCAGAAGGAAAATTCACTTTCTGGGTGAGGAGGGTTGCCGGTGTAAGTATGAGAGGATCGTCTGGATCGGTGGACACCAGAATGTGAGGTCTGGCATTGATGATAGCAGCCACCATTAGTGTGGTGAGTGCCTCATGGGTCAGCTTTGAAGTCCCAAGCTGGAGGAACATGGTCAAGTATTTCTCTCGCTACACCAATCATCCTCTCCCATGCACCACCCATGTGAGAGGTGTGGGGAGGATTGACCTTCCATGTGCAGGCCTGGTCCAAAAGGAACTTCTCAACAGAAGTGTTCCAATATTGGAAGGACACAAGCGCTGACGAAGTTGGTTCCTCGATCAGAACGGATGAGTTTCACTGGGCCCCTGATGGCGATGAAACGTCTTAGGGCGTTGATGAAGCTTGATGTGTAGAGATTCGATGACTTCCATGTGAACAGCTCTTATGCTCATACATGTGAACAGCACTGCCCACCGCTCTGAGCGAGGCCACCCCTTGTCCGGCGTAAAGCTACTGTCCATGGGCCGAAAACGTCCAGGCGAACATTAGTGAACGGAGGTTCAGTGGAAGGCAATCTTCTGGAAGGTCTGCCATCATCTGTGTCTGAGGTGTGCCACGGAGTCTTTGGCATATGACGCACTCATGGATAACGCTGCTCACCCGCCTTTTGCCACCGACGATCCAGAAGCCTGCAGCACGTACGGCACACTCGGTGAACATCGTCCCTGGTGTTGAGTTTTCTCATGGTAATGCCTGACGAGAAGCGTTGCTATATGGTGCTTGCCAGGAATGATGAGGGGTTTTCTCTCTGAGAAAGTTCTGCTTTGAGAGGACGATCCTTTGGAAGGTTCTCCTTCTTCCTTAGACATGTGTACTCTTGAGCGTATGTCTCTTCTTGAACTGCGTGGATGATGGTTCTCTTGGACTGTGAGAGTTCATCAACTGAGATTGCTGTGTGGCAGTGATGCCACACAGCACACTTACAGCACACTTACAGTCACTGACTGTAAGTCAGTGACTTTGGTGGTAGAATTTGTCTGGAAGAGGCAAGCAATGTGAATGAGGCGAGCGATGGCGTGGGTCAATGAGTTCCAGTTAGAGAACTTGGAGAAGCGCTGAGACCCCAGTTGTATTTTTCAACATGGTTGTTTTCGTTGTAGAGACCTGAGAGCGGATCTCTGCGTCCAATGAAGGGTTCACAAGCTCGAAGGTGCCTTCCTCAGGGTGGCCTTGCAGGGGGTGTTTGAGGAATGTCGGTCCAGAAAGCCAGCTGGTACCTGAGAGGTGTGCAGCAGGGACAGGCCTTGTAGCAATATCTGCAAGATTTACCTCTGGATACATACTGCCACTGCTCTGGATGAGAGTAGCTCCTTATCCGCAAGACTCGATTGTTCACGTAAACGTAAAAGCGCCTGGTCTCATTACTTACTATCGCTGTAAAAGGTGGTGTTGTCCAACTGCATGTCGATCTCTGCGGAGATGAGCTTGGCAATTTCCACTGCCAGAACTACTGCACAGAGCTCAAGTCTTGGAACTGTATGTTCAGGTAAAGGAGCAAGCTTAGCCTTGCCCATAATGAATCCCACGTGACGGGTACCGTTTATACCTGTCAGTTTGAGGTAGGCTACTGCATCGTCTTAGTTGAAGCATCACAAAAGACACATAGCTCCCTATTATGATACTTCTGAGGGAGAGACCTCTGTGTAGGGCCTTGGGATCTGGAGACTGCTTAGATCTTTCAATGAGGATCGCCATGTGATCCGCATCTCTTCCATCTCTTGAGGGAAGCCCCAATCACTGTTGTCCTGTGTAAGCTCTCTGAGGATAGCCTTGCCTTGGATGGTGACTGGGGTGGTGAATCCCAGAGGGTCACAGATGCTATTCACAGTCGATAGGACACCTCGGCGAGTGAAGGGTTTCTCTTCATCGGCTACCTTGATGGAAAATGTGTCAGACATGAGGTCCCAGTTGAGACCCAGACTACGCTGCATGGGAAGTGCGTCAAAATTGAGGTCCAGATCTTTGAAGTCGTTGGCATGGTCCTGAGATGGGAAGGCCTCTCTTTTGTTTGCGGCGATTTTGTGTAGTCGCAAGTTAGTGTCTGAGAGGATGTCTTCATAAATTGATTGACGTCGGAGTTACCTTCCTGTACAGACTGCCTGAGGAAGTAGATGGCCACTGCGGGGGAAGGATTGTTCCCGAAGACATGGACCCTCATACGATAGTCGATGATGTCTTTGGATGGGTCTTGTCCCAAAACCACAAGAACCTCAGGAAGTTGCGGTCCTCTTTTCTTACAAGGAAGCAGTGGAACATTTGTTGAATGTTCGCTGTAAATGCCACGGCTTCCTTGCGGAATCTGATGAGTACCCCGATGAGGGTGTTGTTGAGGTCTGGCCCGGTTAACAGGACATCGTGAAGTGACACACTGTGTTGGGCGCTGGAGTCGAACACTACACAGATGTTTCCAGGTTTCCAAGGATGATACATGCCAAAGATCGGCAAGTACCATCGCTCTTTGTCTTTCTTAAATGGGGGTGCACGGTTGTTCAGCATGGTTGTTCTCGAACACCTTCTCCATGAAGGTGAGAAAGTGTTGTTTCATTACTGGCTTCCTCAAGATTGCGTCTCAGTGATGAGTCGATTCAAGGCCTGAGCCGTGTTGTCAGGAAGGCGACGCCTTGGTTTCTTGAATGGCAGCGGAGCTACCCATGTGTTGCCCTCATCCTTCTTTAGGCCTTGTTCCATTGTTTGCAAGAATGAGATGTCGATAGATGGGGCCACTTTGTTATCATCCCTTGTCTGCTGAAACACTGTGGAGCCTAGCTGCTCAACTTTTTCATTGCAGGTAAGAGCACTCTAGAATGATCGGGACACTGGAAATGGCTGTATCTCTCCTTCACATGGAAGATGTTTGGGCAGGGCTCAAAGATGGAGGGGCATTCTTGTTCTGTCGTGCTTGTATAGAATGCATTCACTGTAGCTGGCTTGTCCCAAGCAGACGTTGCCAACTATCAGCCATCCCAGGTCGAATTTCTGGGCGTAGGGAGCATCATGAGGGCCGTCCAGTTCCTTGCGCACTTTGTGTACTGTAATGATGTCGCGTCTGAGGAGAAGCACGATGGGAGCATTCGGTTCAAGTTCTGGGATGAGGTGAGCCACTGACTTAAGGTGAGGGTGGTTGGATGCTGCACTGGGTGTCGGAATCTCTGATCTGTTGTTAGGGATATCGTTGCGTTCCAAGAGACTTGGTAGGAAGACTGACTTCCCTGATTCAATTTGGTAGCCAAAAGCTCTTCTCCCCATGGTCTCTGTCACTCCAGAGCAGGTCCGGAGAGAATATGGAGAGGTGGGGTTTTGGACATTAAAGACATCGAAGAACTCAGAATGAGCTAGGGATCTATTGCTATGCTTGTCAATGATTGCATAGACCTTCAATTCTCTGTCACAACGGTTGACCGGGTAGATCTTAACGAGGCAGATTTTGGCGCACGATCTGTCACTCTGATCGCCACCACAGACTTCGGTGCAGTGAGTTGTGACTTCTGGAGATTTTGCGGGGTCTTTCTCCCCGCCATTCTCTGTCGAGAAGCGCTGAGACCCCCACGGTGCTGGTCCGGGGTGGAGGGCAGAGATATGATTCTCACTCCCACACTCAAGGCATGTTGTTGCAGACTTACAGTTCTTTGCCATGTGTTGCGTTGATGCAGCATTTAAAGCAAATACTGTTCTCCTTCAGGAATGCTCTGTTGACATATTGAATGTGCATAGAAAAAACATTGTGTTAAATAAAATGCTAAACTAAACAGTTGAACTTTGGTGTTTTTTGGTGTTAAAACTGAAAAGGCCAGCGATTTATAAATACAAGAGAAGGGAAAAAGAACGTTTACAGTATATGGGAGTCTATGAAGCAGTTCTTCCAGGGGTGTCCAATTCAGTTTCATCCGGGGCCACATCAGCATTCGGGTTCCTGTGCTGGTTGTTACTGTAAGACTACATTTTCTACTCTTATATTACAGAATTGCCTCTGCATTCGATTATTCTTGGTTTTAGTAATAACTTAATTAATAACTAGCTCTGAAAGCAGAAGTCTAGGAAAAATAATTGCAAGCAGACATTGTACAAGTGTACATCTATTGAACGATCTGCATCAGGGGACAACTGGTGTATCAACTGGGGACATCATTCAGCTGGGAAATATAGTCCCAGTCAGGCTATCCCAGTCCTGGGGGGATTATGAAATGATGTACAAAAACTGCCATCATTAAACATGTATACACACACACACACCAAATGCATCTTTATTAATCCCGAAGGAAATTCTTGTGCCAGAGGTTGCATCGCAATATAATAATAGAAAAAATAAAATTATACATTTACAAATTTACAGTGAATAAGCCTAAGGAAAAATATAGGGAAAATATAGGTTAGAATAGAATAGAACTTTATTCATCCCAAAGGAAATTCTTTTGCCAGGTTGCATAGCAATACAGTTCAATAAAATAAAAATAAAGATATTCAGTCAGCAAAACAAGTTGGCAATGGTATTGAGAAGTAGTGGTGAGAAGTAGTATTGCACATGAGGAATATTGCACATGATGATGAAAGATAATATAACAAGGCAATAATGAAGGGTAATAATAATGGTGAGATATTGCAATGCTTACGGTAAAAGATGCATCAATCATTCTTGGCCCCTCTAAGGCTTACGGTAAATCATCCTTCCTACACCACTGCCTCAGTGTTTGGTTGACCGGGCTACTCTTTTCTGAATCTGGTGCCAACGAGATTCAGACACGGAGGGACGGACATTCTAGTTTACGTACTGGTATTTGCGAACTTGTTGAAAAGGCCCCATGTCAGCGGTGCACGCTCTCTCTGTTTCTTTCTTTTGCGCGCGCACAAAGTACGAGCGCGGTAAGTTGTGTGAATTCTGAAGTATTTTACTGCTTGAATGACAGATGATCCAAAACTTTTTTTCTTTTGATTAAAAAATGATATATAACTGTATAACATGTAATACATACCTCCACAGCCAACCCCCAGGGATCGCCATATTATGTATGTGGAGTGAAAATTGTGGGAATGAGAGCAAGTTTAATAGAAGATTTCTAGTTTTTTCACAGCTCCTCACTCTAGCTCTGAACATTCCACCACATACACACTAATGGGACGAACATTTTTTGCAGTTTGTGTGAAAACAGTTGGGCTGATTTCTTGGCAAAAATATAAGCGATATGATCCTGATCGAGCCGCACAATTTGATGTATTTTTTGCATCTGTGGTGGCAATGGTGCGGGAGGAGTAGCGCGGCAAAAACGGCGGAACAATGCCTACTATAAGTATGAGGAATAATAAAAGATCCGACATTGCTAATAAAGTGGATGTTGTTATACACTATATGGCCAAAAGTCAGTGGACAACTGACCATCACGCAATGAGCGTTCTAATTCCTCCCAAAGGTGTTCAATGAGGTTGAGGTCAGGGCTCTGTGCAGGCCAATCGAGTTCCTCCACACCAAACTCCTCTCACCATGTCTTTATGGACCTTGCTTTGTGCACAGGGGCACAGTCATGCTGGAACAGCAAAGGGCCTTCCCCAAACTGTTGCCACAAAGTTGGAAGTGCCCAATTGGCTAAGATGTCTTCATATCCTGTAGCATTAAGCACACCCTTCACTGGAACTAAGGGGCTTAGCCCAAACCCTGAGGAACTGCCCCAGACCATTATCCCTCCAAAGTTTCCTCACTCAAGTCGTTCAGACGACCCCCCAACAGCAGTGGACGAACGTCCTCATATTGACAGCTGATCAACTCCAGCATTATGTGGATTGAATTCCAGCGCGTTTCCACTGATACTTCAGTGTCTTTTTAAGGCGACTCTGGAGACTTAGAAGTAGGTTATGAGTGACTTCACCCCAGTGACATGCATCACTGGTGTGACATCACTTCTTCTCCGAATGCATCTTCCTGGCTAGGTTTCCCGATCATAGTTTACAGTACGGTGTTAAGGACATGTGCAATACAGCTCACTCTTGTGATGGTGCGAAGGGCTGCCACTATGTTTGAACCCCTGTCTGTCACATACACCAGTTGGTGAAGAAATCCACAATTCTGTACCTCCGCAGGGCTTGGATTATTGCTGGTTTCATGTTATCAGACGCTTTACGCAAGGCATTATCCCATTCCGACGTAGAAAGCACTCTTTTGACTTGCTCCCACTTGCTGTTGATGTAGAGTAATAGGGAGCCTATTTTCCTATAATCGTTAGTCCACATGTATACAATGACTGCTCCATTGTACTCACTCAACTGTTCTTTCAGCTCAGGAATTATGCTTTGTCGAATGTCCTCTGCATATTTTGCCACTCTGCGAGATATAGTTGTCGGATCTGGTAAAAGCTGGTTTGCATCGACACAGCCAGCCTGAGCACCAATGTCAATTAATCCCTGTGCTAATCCAGTGAAAGCATCGCCACACAGTTTTTAATGATCAGATATCACTGCAGACATACAGTATGTTACTGCTAATTTGGACACCATCTCCTTGTCTTCCCTTTTGGGTGCTTGACGTATTGATGAATTGGTTTCGTACCTCCTGTGGCATTGGCAGCGCAGGTCGACTCTGTATGCTTTCTCAACAATGAAGTGCCTACTTTGCGGCTATCATAAGCCAACACTTTATCCACTTCTTGCGAGGTTGAGTTGTTGGCAATGCTATATTTTCCGCTCAAGATCTTTACCTTCGCCTCATCCGCCATTTCTAATTTAGCGCACTCTGCAGCAGATTGATGCCGTTCAGAGGTCAGAGGATTAAAACATTGAATTGAATTTTAAAAATGTATTTATTTGAATATATTTATTATGCAAGATCCGCGATCCAACCTGCATTCTTTGTTCTTCTTTGTTTTACCCAGAACTGAACCCGGAAAAAAATTACGACAAAATACCACCTGCAAATCACTTTTTTTGCGGGTCACCCGTCGATGCAGGACTCTACCTCACCTCGGTGGTCATGTGTTTTGAGAGGCATAGCACCCTCTCTCATCTTAACAGTCGGAAGGTGGGCTATGTGAGACTGCTGTTCATTGAATATAGTTCCGCTTTCAACACCATAGTCCCCACCAGACTGGCTGGCAAGCTGATTGAGCTGGGACTGAACAAACCCCTATGCGCCTGGATCCTGGACTTCATGACCGCCAGGCCCCAGGTAGAGAGGTTGGGCAGACACACCTTCAAACCCCTCACCCTGAACACAGGATCCCTCCAGGGTTGTATCCTCAGCCCCCTACTGTACTCCTTATATACACATGACTGTACCTGTATGGCCAGGTTCAGCTCCAACACCATCTTCAAGTTTGTGGAGAGCATCCTGACGGGAAGCATCACTGTCTGGTTCAGCTCCTCTCAGGACAGAAGGGCTCTGCAGAGGGTAGTGTGTTTGGCTGAACTCAGTATTGGCACTACACTTCCCACCCTGCAGGACCTGTACTCCAGGAGGTCTTGAACCAGAGCCTGCAGGATCATGAAGGATCCTCACCACACCAACAAAGAACTCTTCCAGCAGCTGTGGTCAGGCAAGTGCCTCCGCAGTCACACTGCAAGAACAGAGAGACTAAATCTGTTTTTCTTTCCACAGGCCATCAGGACTATGAACTCTGAGCTAACCAGGGTCCCCCCACTGCCCCTCCCATGCACACACTCACATACACACGTATTCATATTTTTTCCATTTTTATACTGCCTTTTATATATTTTGTATATTTCTCATTCCTGCTGGTCTTTTTTTACTGTAAATGTTGTAAATATTCAGATTCTGATCACTCCAATTCATGTTATCTATGGTATTCTTTTGCACATTCCACTGACCATCATCACATTGCATTTCACTGCATATGACACACATTTCTTGAAATCTTGAATCGTCTCTCTCACTCTGTCCTACTCTCTCTGTCTCTCTTGTTCTTGCTGATCCATGTGTCCTTAATGAGCAGTGCCATAATCTCAGCTAAACTGAATCTAGTGAGGGGATCAATTAATAGACTTACAGTATGTCAGCATTTTCTTAAAATATGGTTGGCATGGACATATGCTAAATTGTATGTGTGTCCTTGTCTTCATGCTCTGCACTGTTCAATTAATGTACACTGCCAATTAATGTATTAGTTGCCATTTAATCAAGGTGTGTGGAAGCGGCTAATTATTTAATTTCGATTTGATTAGTTGTCAAATTTAAAGGAGACATATGATACCACCAGGTGTGAGCGTGATTAGCCATTCGAAGCGGTTTCAAAACCAGTGACATTTGGGGTTTTTCACATCACAAGTGGGAGTGTCCACGTAAGTATGCTGGATAGATCACCAGCCTTCCCAGTGGACTGTAGCAACTGGTACCATCCAGAGGGTCGTTAGGACAGGGGAAAAGATCATTGAGTGTGCACTTCCATCCATCGAGATCTTTTGGTCCAGGTGTGGGTGAAAGGCCAGCTCCATCATACGGGACCACAATCACCCTGGGCACCAACTGTCCCCCCCTGCGGTCCGGTCACCGGCTCCGCAGCATTCAAACCAGGTTCAAGAACAGTTGCTACCCACAGGCAGTGCGCCTCCTGAACTGCTCATCACTCAATTAGTGGACTTTTGGACTATTGGTCCATTGGATTATTATTGGATTTACGATGACACTAGATTTACACTATTGGATTATTGGACTAATATTGGATTAACACTATTGGATTACTGGACTATTATTGGGTTTTTTTTACTATTGGACTATAGGATTACTGGACTATTATTGGATTTACAATTACACTAGATTTACAGGCGGTAGACTTACAATTACTTGGCTACATAGTTTACAGGCACTCACTGTACTGTACTGGTCACTTATTATACTTCATCACATGTTGCTGCTACTATACTATTTACTAATTATTATTTCTATTTTTATGCTATCTTATCTTATTCTGTGTATGACATCAGTGGCATTTAGGCTTGTCTTTAATGTCGACAGGGGGAAAGATAGAGAAAAAGAGATTGTCGACATAGTAACCTTGACAATGATTGACAATGGCCTAAAATTTTTGCTTAGTTTGGTGTTGACTGTAGACATCCTTTATCCCTCGGAATTGCGACTGCACCAACACTGGCTCATTGGTGTCCATCTACCAAAACACATGCACACACACAAACAAACACAAATGTACACATATGCACGAGTTATGTCAGGGGCAAGAGGAACACAGGGACTGTGTGTTCCAGCTTAGATACTTTATGATAAAGACCGAGAGGGAGGGGCCAGAGGATTAAACTGCTTACCAAGGACCCTTGGGTCACCATATAGGACTGTGGACAAACAGACGGAAACCGTCACAACAGTATGTATGACCGTTATGTATGTACATATGACATAAACATGTAATACATTGATGGAGAGATGGAGAGATACAGATACCGAGGTGTGTGACGTTCAGTGTCTCTGCATTGTAACAACAAAGACCACAACTTCCAAATCTGCAGGGTTTGAATAAGCTGTAGCTTTTATTGCACATTCCTGTTTGGTCTTGCAACGACCACTCGGCTTTTTTTTGTATTTTTTTATCCATGAACCTTGGTCTTGTCCAAAACTTTTGTGTTGTTGTTGGGGGGGCTGGGCGTGGGGGTGATAGGAACAGAGTTGACCCACCAATAACCACACTGGTTATTGGTGGGTCTAACCCTAACCCCAGTGTGTGTGTAATCAAAGAAACAGAGGTTCTACTGGGCCTGAGGTCATGTGACTGGTAAGGGGTGGGGCCCACCGCAACTTAAGCCCAAGGGAGGGTTCTGAGTCATTCAGGGGAGTAGGACATATCTCTGGAACAATTTGCCCCTTCTACTGTTCTGTGTCTATTATTTGATTTCCTTTGCTTTCCATATTCAACAGAGAGCACCCTTAATAGAATGGTCCCTCTGTGTGTCATCCCTGACACACAGAGGGACCTCCCCTCCAGCATACTAACACCCGAGCTATCATTCATAGATTTGTTTCCTTCTATTTTGTACCTTTTCTATTTCTTCTCATCATCTGTGACAATTCCTGCAACATGCTTGGAAAATCTTCATTTTGGCAAACCACAAATAAATAAAAATACAAACATTCATAAAACACCAGGGGACATATTTAGGATACTTAGAAAGAGGGAGAAAAGGAACATACAGAACAAATAAAAGAAGAGAAGAAGAGAAGCGTTTGCTGTTGGATATTGTTTGTTGGATTCTTTCTTGTTTTTCTGGAAAAAAAATAGATCTAGCTAGTTACAACACTCACGTATCACATGCAGATATATTACAACATAACCTGGTTAGTGTCTTTAAACTACCCATCTAAACTAGATCACAAAATGATTCTCTTGATACCAGCCAACACACTACATTTTCAGATATTTTGTCATATAATAAGGAATTTGTAAATTGGTCTCCTTTCACTCATAGGCCAAGATAACGCAATACGACCGGCCGTGAAATGACGAGCCAAGTTGAAAGAGGACTAACACACATGACCACATACCAGAGGTGCTGTTTAGTTTTTACAAAGAGGGATTGTAACACACACACATACAGGCAAAGGGACAGAGCGCAAGATGAAAACCACACCCACCGGAGGAGAAAATAATCTGGGCGTCTCCATTGACTTGGTATTGCTTGAAGGCACATTTCAGTCTTCAAGCAAACAGCAGAAAAATGACAATGAAAGAAAAATGAAAAATTAAAGCTACGAGGACATGGGATGCACAACCAACAGGGTAAATAACAATATTATATATAATATAATAACAATATACAATATTGAGGTGGTCAATATACCTTTTCCTCTCTGGGAGACATAGGGTGCTAAAATAGTCCTTTTATAATGAGCTTGAGCCCTTGGTTGCATATTGTGGTGCTGATTGTTTTCCCGGCCAGTGGGTGTAGTTTTCAGCGTATGCCACATTGTGCTCTGTCTCTCCACATTTGTCTTCTTAAAGGCTCAGTTCTCCAGTTCGACGACTTATTAAAAATTAGTTCTGGATTCCCTACCCTGTTGGTAGTGCACACCAGCAAATAAGACATGTTTCTGTTTGTTAACAA
Organism: Coryphaenoides rupestris; assembly: GCA_002895965.2. Lineage (NCBI taxonomy): Eukaryota > Metazoa > Chordata > Actinopteri > Gadiformes > Macrouridae > Coryphaenoides > Coryphaenoides rupestris. The sequence continues at coordinate 205,675 of PIJE02000143.1, forward strand.
CTACCAAAATGACAAGGTGGCACCTTCACGCAATACAAAGTCAATGGAGAGCAAAGGAATGCCCGTCTGGTTTAGGCAGGACCAATTTGCACTCTGTCTCCTATGTCTCTGTCTCTATGTTGGACAGTGCTGGCTTGGGATTGGTTAATGTTGACAACTGATAGCACCCAAAGCCAATCAGAACATGCCATGATAATAGCGTGATTGTTTCTGTTGGCATACAGCGACAGAGTCTGTTTACATCGCAAATGTAATGGATTTTAGTTGCTCCCCTGCTGACACGGGACAGGGAAGTGACAAATGTCACAGGGGCGGGGGTGACATTTGTTCCCTTCTCTTCTCTCTCCTCCAATGGAGCTCTGCAGAAATGTCAGGCTAATTAGCAGCTTCCACTTTGACATTTGACTGACATGCAGGGAAGTGAACACCACACCCAGACAAGGGGCAGGCGGGAGGTGGTTCTGCACCGCACAGCTACTGGGATGGAACAGATTGAGATCTGTGCTTAATGACTGTAGATATAAATACCACCAGAACCACAGATATAGTGATTGGCTATTAAGTACCCCCCATCCCATCTATCTAACGGCACACTCCAGTGTGTCTCTAATGGTCCACTTGGGACTGCAGCGGGCACAACAAATGCAATCTGTGTTGTGACCTGCTTTGCATTCTAGTTAGCATTTAAAGAAGGCATAAGTAATAAACGCTTGTGTGTCCCCCTGTTGTGTTCTGTGGATAACCTCTGATGGATAACCTCTGCTTTGAACTTCCGCTCCCATGCCCTGCCACCACCTGACATCATGCCACTGCCTCTTATCACACAGGTGTGCAGTGTGTCTGCATGGTCGACATCCCTGTATGTCTTCGTCTTCGTCCGTCCCGTCCCTGTGTGTGTGTGTGTGTGTGTGTGTGTGTGTGTGTGTGTGTGTGTGTGTGTGTGTGTGTGTGGTGTGTGTGTGTGTGTGTGTGTGTGTGTGTGTGTGTGTGTGTGTGTGTGTGTGTGTGTGTGTGTGTGTGTGTGTGTGTGTGTGTGTGTGTGTGTGTGTGTGTAGTGATGCTCGCAACACCCGGAACACAGAGATGTGACCACAAGGTAAAAAACTAAACACACACACTGAAGCCTGGCCATCAGCTGTACCATCTGGTATATAAATCAAAGTCTCCCTCCTCTCCTACACACACATACATGAGAGGATAGGGAGAGTAGGAAAAAGAGGGCGAGAGAGGTTGATTGACAATCATTCTATGTATCATATAGCAATGTGTGACTCTTTCTCAATGAGAAATCAATATTTAAGTACAAAACAGTGAGCGTGAAACAAGATGAGATACAGAGAACAAGAGCACAGCTCCATATGAATTACAATCTTGCAATGTTGCATTGAACTGTGAACAACAGCCCAGTCGACATAAGAGAAGTAGTCGAGAGAGGAGGGGGAGTTTGTGTGTGTGTGTGTGTGTGTGTGTGTGTGTGTGTGTGTGTCTGTGTATGGGTGGGGGGGGATGAGTGAGTAGAATCACTAGTGCACTTGTACATCTATTAAATACTAACTTAATTTATATGCAAACTAGAACATGTAGCATGATGACAGGAAGAGATCCTGCCTTAGTGCACATTTTGTGTGTGTGGCAAATTACTTTTCTTCATTCAATTGTCTTTCACACAGGTGGTGAGGTCACATGGGTCCTGCTATTCCCGTTTGTCTGCATGAAGAAAAGAGAAAAAAAAAGATTGATGGTCCAATGATAAGATGGTCCTTTAGTCACGTGACAGAGAGGAGTGAAGAAGAGATGCATCACTTCTGAAGATGTGGTTCAAATACTCCCAGTTTTTTCCGTTCACGATGACGCCAACAACAACAACAACAACAACAACAACAACAACATCAACCAAAGAACCCCAACTAAAATCAAAGATAAATAAAACAAAGAAAAATAAATAACGAAAGAGCGGCGTTGTGTTAGCGTGATGCCGTTGTTTGCGTGTCGATGCTGGGGCCTTCAGCGGGGAATTGGGGGGGGGGAGATAATGTGGAGCCAGCGGATGGGGTTTCCGGGGTGGTGGCAGAAGCCTCAGCCATCTGACACAGGAGGGGACACCCAGCCATACTTCTCGTGGGTCTTGACCAGGGACTTGAAGGTGGCCTCCGCCTCTTTACGGCTGAAGGCCTTCTTGGACTTCCCCGCTTTCCTGCAGATACGCCCCTATGGAGAGAGAAGATGGTGTGGGAAAGGAGATGGTGGTGAGGACAACAGACAGAGAGGGATGGGCAGAAGACGAAAGATTGTGTTAAGCCATATTTCCATCAAAAGTCCTCAGAACTTTTAGTCCCAGGAACTACTTTTCAGGAACTAACAGTGGTGGCTGCTTCAGTCTATGTCATGGTCTTGTCGTCAAGTCGGTCAGTCAGTTTATGTCGTGTGGCAAACGGCAGGGAGGCTGGAGAGGAATCATAATTGAAGGGAGGTATCTTTCAACCTGCTGGCTCCACCCCCAAGCCATATAAGGACTTCCTAGCCCGAAACGAGGAAAAGCTGTGGCTTGTTAAGCCACCAGGGCTTTGCCTACAAAGGGAAGAGCAGGCTGTTAGAAGAGGAGAAGGAGCTGTGTGCTAGGACTTGCACAGAAAAGTCGACTTATCGATGCCACTACCACAAGTCGACGCCTACCGGGAGACGTTGACGCGTCGTTGACCACGTGATTTCACACTTTAAGAATATTTGTATTTTTTTTTACACTTTAAGATATTTGGCGGGACTTGGCGCAAATGCGGTGGCCGGTGGGGGGACAGCCCATTCTGTCTGTTTTTTTCGTGCGTGTATATGTGACGTCATCAACGACGCGTCGACGTTACGTTGACTTTATTGATAGAAAAGTCGACTTGAAAAAAACTGAAGTCGTGCAACCCCTACTGTGTGCTCCATGTGGAGACTTGGTAGTTGGTTCACACTTCTTCTGGAAACCCAGAAGAAGGACTAACCATACATTAGAGACTTGAGGGAACTACTATTTTCCCTTCCTTCGCTCTCCTGGATGTAAATACCCGCCAATAAATGTCACAATTATTTTTAAGTTGTGCTTTGAGTGTGTTTTGTTGTTGAACTTGAGCCTGCTACGGTAGTCTTAGTCACCCCCACACAAGCAACACAACACACATCCTTAAATGTAATCGCGTCAAGAATTGTCCAATCACATCAGTTTAGGACGAGATTTACGTGGGCCCCCAGGAAGTGTAATAGCTCAAAAACCACAGAGGCACCAACAGGTTGATGATATATACAGCCAAGCTATAGACATACCATACAGGAAGTAGCCGTAGGGTATTGTATTCACACAAAAATAGACCAATAACAAATTGGAAAGGCTTTTTAATTAATGCAGACCACCACGTTGGTGCATTGTACAAGTAAACATCTATTTCATAATGATTTTGCATTATGTTTAACGTGTTTAAGTGGAATTCTTCTCTAGAAATGGCGGTGGGGATGGCGCCCCAATTGACGAGCTGCCACTGAGAACTAAAAGTTAAGTTCCTTCCGCCCGTTGCGGTCTGCGTTTCCAAAAACAAACTAAAAACAACAAATAAGGGGCCGCTGTTTTCACATGCAACTAACGTCTCCAAAACATGGATGTATTAAAGAATGCTCGAAATGGACACCTACACACATTTTGCTATATGTCACTGGCTACACTATTTTACGCTTGGATTAGAAAGTGAAAAATAATTATATTAATATAATCTATATAAATACTTTATATTATATGCATATTATCAAATTAATTATATCATTCTAATTGAATCATAATTGAATACATATGTTATTTTGTGAAAAGATGGAGCATACCTTGGTCATCACTAGGCTATTTGAGGTTGAGGGTTTTAATTTCACTGGCCTGATTCTTATTGGTAATGCCGCAAAAGCGATTTGAGTGTCTTGAAAAGCACTCTATAAATTCTATGATTTATTAGTATTATTGTTATGGACACAGGTCTGTCTGTGTCCTGTAAGCCTGGTGCTTGGTGTTTGTTTTGTCCTCCCTTCTGTGTCTTCTGTTTCTCCCCTCACTATCAATTAACCATTCAGGTGCTGTCGGTGATTGCCCATTCATCACCTCATCAACTTCATTGAGTACAGCTGTCCTGGTCCAATCAGATGTCCACCTGCCTGCTATATAAACCCCATTGTCTTCTGTTTAGGAGGCTGCTTGATTCTGTTTTGCTTTGTTTGACTTGCGTCATTTAGTAGCTTTGCCGTTTACCACTTTTGGGTATTTTTCTAAGTTGGATTTTGTTTGTCTAGTTTTTGTTCTGTAGTGTTTTGGATCTTCGCACAGGGGATGTGGGGATAGGTAAGCTGCCCATGGGCATACATATCCAGCACGTAGCTTACCTTTGTTATATACACCAGGTTAGGAGCAAGTGCCAACCAATGTCTTTTTGTTAGGTAGGGAAGCTTTTTGGTTAGGTAGGCTAGGGAGATGTTTTACTACGTTCATTTCTTTGGCACTGCTCATAGTCCCCTTGTTCCCTGTGACATTGTGTTAAAATAAATAATTTTGAACATATATCCTGGTTTCCTGTCCACTGTGTTCCCACTGTATCACCCTCGGCATACCACGTTATTGCCCTCAAGGGGGCGTAACAATTATGAATATCATTATTAAATTGCTAAATAGTTTCGTGATTATTTTCTCATGACGTTTATTCATTACATACCTGAGATAAAAGGATCTATAACGTAAGCAGAGATTTTACGAGCCATTTCATAGAATGAAATGACTAAGGCAAACTTGTTCAAGCCCTGGCCACCTAACCTTCAAAGTTCCTGATCTTTTGGAAAGTACACAGTCTTTGACGATGTCACATTCAATACAACTGATACTGTACAACCCCGCCCAGTGCCCGCCTCCACCAAACCTCCAGTCTGGGGGAGTGTGAACACTCAAGGATATCAAATGACCCTGAGACTGTTAAAACACCAAAATATCACATTGTCGCTTCACTGGGATGTGCGGTGTACATATGAAAAAACAAAACAATGAAGGTGTGGGTTTTTCCTTGTGACAAATAAACATTTTTCAACTCTTTGGGTACCATGGGGACAGTTGAATGGAAAGCAAGAATACCACCCACTTGTCAGCCCCCTTATGGAAGTGTCAGCCATGACAATATTATGAGCATTGCTGGATTTTATATTCTGTATGGCGTGTTTAGAGAAGCTATCTCAAGGAGGTTGAGTAACAATGCAACAGTGCATCGGTGTACATCAAGAACACTGGGAAAAATTGTGCCACTGGTTTAACATATAGAAGTGAGGCCTGGCCCTGCTTGGCGCTAGTATGTTACTAAATATTTGCTATACTGTTTCACACAGATTTTTCAGAATGTTATTTTATTCCAGGCACTCAGATACAAGACAAACAACACAAGCAGTGTTTGGTCTATCTTTCTCTGGCCTCTTACTAAACCTTTCTTTCCCTCCTGCTTTCTTCTACTTCTATGAAAGTTCTTCTTTCCTTCTTCAACTCCTTCAGTCTGTCTCATTGTCTTCTACTGTGGAGGACAGGTGAGGTCACTGTTAGTTGGGTCCACACACACACACACACAAGAATTTCCTTTTTTAATTTTTTATTAATTTCCTTCTTTATTAATTTCCTTCTGGATTAATAAAGTTCTATCTTCGCTCACACACACACACACAAACTTTGGTCGACAACAACGGTTCTTGGAAACTTTTTACAATCCTGAGTGGCCGCCGGAGATAGTACGAGCGAGACACAACAACAACAACATCGGCGACGCATCTCCAAGGAAACAAAGAAGGAAACACTGGGGGAAACTGAGTGGGGTATGGCACAGACTGAGAGTCCAGACACACCATCCACCTCTACCCAGTATCCTTTTAGCCAATGTCCAGTCTCTGGAAAATATGTTAGATGATATTAGGGCGAGGATTCGATTCCAACGTGACATAAGGGACTAATATTTTTTGCCTGACAGTCATCACAGCAGTCTACATCCCACCGCTAGTGGACACCGATGTGGCAATATTGGATCTACATGATGTGCTATGTCAGTACCAGATTCCTGACGCAGCTATGGTGGTGGTGGGGGACTTTAATAGGGCCAATCTAAAGAAAGGCATGCTGAACCTCCGTCACATACATGTGCTACCAGGGGAGAAAGAACTTTGGACCACTTCTATACACCATTCAAGAGAGGCTACAAGGCTGCCTCTCTTCCCCTGTTCGGCAAGTCAGACCATGCTGCCATTTTCCTGCTGTCGGAATATAAACAAAAGGATAGTACGGGAGGTGGTAGTGACAAGGGAATTTAGGCGGTGGTCCGACCAAATGGATGACGAAATACTGGACGCCACGAGCAACATCGACCAGCTTCAGTGATGTGGGGACAAGCTTCATAGCAACACTACAGGACACCATCCTTCCCACAGTTAAGGAGAGATCCTTTCCTAATCAAAAACCGTGGGTTGATGCATCCATCTGCGCTGCCCTGAACGCCCGTACTGCTACCTACAACTCCAGCCTCGTACCCGGTAACATGGACGAATACAAAGCAGCATCCTACGGACTACGGAGAGCGGTGAAGGACGCAAAAAGAAGGTACAGAGACAGAGTGGAGGCGCAGATGTAGCAGCGCGACACCATCTCATTCCTTGCACGGTTCGAGGTGAGCAACACCACCACCACTAGCAGGACCATAGCTGAAGTGCTCCATTGCTAGGGACGAGCACACCCTCTGTGACCGAGCATGACGTGAGGAAGGCTCTGATGACTGTGAACACCAGAAAAGCTGCAGGTCCCGATGGCATATCTAGACGAGTATTTAAGACCTGTGCTTACCAACTAGCTCCAGTGTTCACCACAATATTCAACCTCTAACTGGCTGAGTACATGGTCCCAGCCTGTCTCAAGTGGTCCACTATCGTTCGTGTGCCCAAAACTGCCTCTCCAGTATGCCTGAATGACGACCGACCGGTGGCCCTCACTTCGGTGGTCATTAAATGTTTTGAGAGGCTGATTAAGGACTACATCGGTGCCATCTTACCTCCCTCCATGGACCCGCTGCAGTTCCCCTACAGATCCACAGACAACATTGTCTGCCAGGTAATACACAGCTCCCTCGCTCATCTTGACAGTCGGAAAGGGGGCTGTGTGAGAATATTGTTTTCTTGACTTTAGCTCTGCTTTCAACACCATAGCTCCAAGTAGACTGGCTGACAAGCTGATTGAGCTGGGTCTGAACGACACCCCTGCGTGCCTGAATTCTGGACTTCCTAACCGCCAGGACCCAGGTTGTTAGGGTGGGCAGACACCTCCAAACCCCTCACCCTGAACACAGGAACCTCCCAGGGTACTGTACTCTGTACACACATCACAGGTCCAGCTCCAACACTATCTTCAGGTTTGCAGATGACAGTGGTGGTGGGCCTGATTTCTGGTAATAATGAGAAGGCCTAGCTAGAGGAAGTTGCTAACCTGTCAAGATGATGCCAAGACAACAGCCTTATGCTGAATGACTCCAAAACTAAAGTAGCTGATTGTGGACTTTAGGAGAACACAAGGACTTACACACGACTGGGGATTAAACGGTGCTGCTGTGGAGAGGGTGAGCAGTTTCAGGTACCTGGGGGTCCACATAGTTTGAACTACACACATTGACACTATGGTGAGTGTCAATGTACATTCCACTGGGCATCGCCACTTTTTTCCTTAACCATACACAAATATTCTAATATTGATTTAATATCCATTTCTAATTCCTGCTGGTCTTAAATGTAAATATTCTGATCCCTCCAATTCATGTTATGGTATTATTTTGCACATTCCACTGAACATTGCCACTTTTCAAATTCCACTGCATATCCTGTCTGTGACAAATAAAGTTCTTGAAACACACACACACACACACACCACATTACATTGTATTACATTACAATTCACATGCTACCATCTTTTGGATTGGCAAAGCTGGGTAGTAGTAGCTTTTAAAGTAACTTATACTGCACATGATACATTCCCAGGGAGAGAGAGCTAGTCAGTATCATCTATTCTGCATCAATAACTGATTGATTGATACACCATCCCAGAGAGGGTCAAGATTTCTTTATTGCCAAAAGTAACAAGTACAATGGTATACTTACTCTCCATTAACTCCTGCAGTAATCTTCTAAACCTACATTCTAAAACAACTTGAGACAACCTAATAAGTACATAAAAAATATTCTTCTAAACATAAATTCGCAAACAGGGCTAAACAACAATTAGAAGATACTACCTAATAAGTACAGTAAAAAGTAAAAAGACAAGTAAGAGTCGCAATACTGGTGGTGCAAAATGCCGTAAAAGTGCGTGCAGTACAGCAATATTCTTATACTAGCATAAAATAATAATTAGTGAATAGATAGTAACAGCAACATGTGATGATACAGTATAATGATAAATGATAAGTGACCAGTGCAGTGAGTGTGTCTGCATGCTATGTAGCCAAGTTCTTCCTAATGTAATTGTAAGTCTAGCCCCTGTATGTTTAGTGTAATTATTAAAGTCCAATAATAGTCCAATAGTCAAATGGACCAATTGTCAAAAAAGTCAGACAACAGTCCAATAATTGACCACAAATTGTGCGATTAGCAGTTCAGTAGGCGCACTGCCTGTGGGTAGAAACTGCTGTGGGCTGAGGCAACAGCCTTGTGGCGCTCCGGTGTTGAGGACCAGAGTGGAAGAGGTGTTGTTACAAATATGTCACCACTTGAGGCCTGCCTGTCAGGAAGTCCATAATCCAGTTGCAGTTGGGGGTGCCCAGACCTAGGTCTCTCAGTTTCAGGATCAGCTTGGAGGGAACAATGGTGTTGAACGCAGAGCTGAAGGCAATAAACAACTGATGTAGGTGTCCCTCCTGTCTAGGTGTTCCAGGGCAGTGTGTATTGTCAGGGAGATGGCATCGTCCACAGACTTGTTTGGTCTGTATGTGAACTGGAGTGGGTCCCATGATTTGAGAATAATGCTGTTTATGTGTGTCATGACCAACTTCTCCAGGCAATTCATGGCTATGGGTGTTAAAGCCACGATAGTTATTGAGGCCTGTTACCTTGGTCTTCGTAGGTAACGGCACAATGGTTGTCTCTTTGAAGCACACAACAGACTGCTGCAGTGATGAGTAGAAGATGTCCGTGAACTCAGGAGCCAGCTGATCTGCGCAGGTCTCGAAGACGTGGGGGGAACTCCATTTGGGCCAGCTGCTTTCCCAGCTTTAACCCTCCTGAAGGTTCTAGGGTCTTGGACTCAGTCAGTTGCAGTACGTAGTAGGGCTGGGCGATATGGCCAAAAATACGATCGTGATTTTTCTCATGTCATAATCATCTCATCTCATAATTTGATAATGCTGCCAGTATGAAGAATATCCTGTTGACTGAAGCCTGCAGAAACCAGAGGGTTCATTAAGATCATAAGATAAGATAAAACTTTATTAATCCCGAAGGAAATTATTGTGCCAGAGTTTGCATAGCAATAGAATAATAACAAGAGAAATAAACAATAGAATAATAAAAATAAAATAACAAATGTACAAATCTACAGTGAATCGAAGACTACGAAAAATTAAAAAATATAGGTAAGATACAAGTTGGCAATGATATTGAGAAGTAGTAGTAGTGAGTAGTATTGCACATGAGAAATATTGCACATGACGATGAAAGGTAATATTACAAGGTAATAATCTAAGGATAGTAATAACTAGAAAAATTCCAGGGACATTTTGAGGGTGCCTGCTAAGCAAGCAATAACACACACACACACAGATGTGTAGGAGAGGAGTAGAGAGATACACGTATGTACTTTGAATAATGTTTCATTAGCACACTAACAATACCTAAAAATAAAACTGTACTTTTGTATCAGCAAGGTCATTACTAGGTCTTGATCTTAAATCAACAATTATATACACAAAGCACACACAGCATAAACACAACATAAAATACATAGGCCTATACTCAAAAACACACACACACACACAGTATACAGACAAAAAAATTGATTGTGTGTTATATGAAATTACGGCCACACCCCTTCTCACACGTGCGCGACGAGGGGGCGTGGCTATTGCGTCACCACCATTGGCGCGACCAATAATGACGCCAAACACACAGACGCACACGTGTGTTTGGGGGCGTCACCGCCATAGCCACGCCCCTTCTGTGTGCGCGACGAGGGGGGGGCTCTAGAACGTTCCCCGCGAGAAAATGGCGGCAATATGAATACTGCTTGAAACAGAGTGGCTGGACTCCTGTCACTTCGACGCTCATAAATCCAAAAGTATAAGTCTGTTTGTTTCCATAGTTACATATATGTGAAGTTTACCTACATTTTGATGTGTAGATGACGTATGTGGAGTTAATATTGTGGGCGGGATGGTAATTTAAATATGGCGTGATCAGTGCGCAATGATTGTTTCAGCAATGCAAAATGCGGACGATTTAGTCTGCACTTGTGTCGCTCCGAGGCTCATGAATCCAAAAGTATAAGTCTGTTTGTTTCCATAGTGACATATATGTGATCGTCACAAGTTTATGTAGTTTATGTATAGATTACGTATGTGGAGTTAATATTGTGGGCAGGATGGCAGTTCGTCTGCTCTACACTAACGTGACGTCACCCGCTCTGACCGGCGCAATACACACCCATGTTAAAGTGTCTGAGGAGCTGAAAAATCAATTAAGTTTGAACTGTAATTGTGTAAAAAGTATGAATGTTATGACAATTTTGATAATAATGTGTGAATTCATCCAAGTGTCCTGAACGTTTTAATGTTTGAATGGAGTTTCTACCTGAATGTATGAATGAATGGGAAGAGGTTGAATATGAGTGGTTTGACACATTTTGAACATTCTCCCCATTCATTTCAATGGGGAAAAATGGCTGGAAAATGTTGAATATTTCAGAAAGTATGAATGGTATGTAGTAGTAGCACGTTACTCCCGGTCAAGGCGCACGTTTTGATGTCTTTTTCGCGTGTGTGCTGGCAACGCTGTGAGACTAGTAGCGCGCCGAAAATGTGTATGGAAGAATAAATAAATAAGTATGCAGGAGAGTAATAGTGTGCTTTGCATTGCAAAGGCACCCTAATAATGGTGAGAGGTAGTATTGCACATGATATGAAGAATATTGTACATGATGATGAAAGGTAATGTAGCATGGTAATATAGCAAGGATAATATTGAGAAGAAGTATTGCACATGACATTAAGAATATTGCACATGATGATGAGAGGAGATGAGGGGTAATATTGCAAGGTAATATTGAGAGGTAGTATGATAATATAGCACATGATATTGATAATATTGCACATGATATTGAGTTAAACTTGATTGATTAGTTAAATGTTAGTAGTTTATTACAAAAAATAAATGTCAATTAACCAGTTAATTGTAAACATTTAACTGTGCAAACATGCTGTATCTGCCTTAACAACACAATACAAGTTCACTTGCCTTGTAAATGATTAATATAATGCAAATAAAACTAAAAGCTGTGACTACCTATCACAAATTCCTTTGGCAGGGCAGCAAACATCTCAAATGTTTTTAGAGGTACAAACAAGACAAAAAGAGTAAACAAGTGAGTCACAAAGTGTACATTACAAATACAGTACAAATGTAAGATGTAGAGGACTCATAACATAACATAACCACATGATTGTGTGTGTGTGCATTCGGTTGTGTGTGTTCAACATGCAGTGTTGCGGTTGTGTGTGTGTTCTACATGCCGGGTTATGGTTTGCCTGTCGGTGTTGAGAGAGGCTGTGCCTTTAAGAGGAGTGACGTTTTGTTGTTGTGATCGGCTGCGCCATCTTAATATGTTGTTGTGTTTTGATGTTTCAAGGAATAAACGACACAGGAGTTTGTGTCTCGTAATGTAAACATTTAACTGCAAGTGCAAACACACTTTAACAAAACAATTAAGAAACAATTAAGTCCAACACTGCACTAGTGATATCCATGCTTCTTTTCGGTCACCTTTCATATCAGAATGAGATTTATTGCCTTACTTTTTTGACATACAAAGAATGTGCTTTTGTGAAATTGGTGCATAACATTGAACATTAGTAATATATTGAGTAATAATATATAAATAGCCGCTTTTTGTGTGCCCCTTTTTTCACAATTTCCTCATCTTTGGAGGATGGCAGTGTTTTTTCACCATTGCTTCGTGCCCCTCGCCGGTTCCACTCATTCATTCTCCTTTCCAGAGCTTTCTTCGCCTCCGCCTCCGTAAATAATGCTAATAAGGCTTATCGATTGAATCGAAATACATTTTATAAATGCAATCTCTGTTCGGGACTTTTTTTACCGCCCAGCCCTAGTACGTAGTCCTCAGGATGGTTGGTCATTTTGGTGGTTGGCTCAGAGTTCTCCCTGCCAGCATAAAACAAGTTCAACTTGTTTGGTAGAGAGGGGTCGGTGTTGGTGACTCTGCCTGGGCTCCCCTTGTAGTCTGCGATTGCCCGCAGTCCTTGCCACACGTGTCTGGTGTCTGAGCCCGTCCTGTGATTTATTTTTGTAATCCGTTTTTGCGGTTTTGATGGCATACCTAGATTAGAGTCCCCCGATTTAAAAGCGGTACTCATTTCCCCTAGCTTACTTCTGATATTAGGGTTCATCCATGGTTTGTGGTTTGGAAATGAGTGAATAGCCTTGGTGGGAATGCATTCCTCCACCAGCCTGTTAATGTATCCAGTGACGTGATCTGCATACACTCAGGTCTGTGGACTTGAATACACCCTAGTTTGTGATTTCCAGCCCGCCCCGCAGCTGTTGTGTGTATGTGTCTGTGGGCGTGTGTGCATGTAACTTCACATCCCTGCAGACTTTCACCACCTCAAAATGGCACCGTTGTCTCAGCTCTGTGATATTACTGTGGTGATGGTCAGTTGGTGACGATTTGTGATTTTTATGGTGATGAGTGACATGGTAATTACACCACATTGTGGTGTAATTACAGGTCTCATTAGGAGCGGTAGCAGTGCAGTGCACACGATTGGTTAACTCACTGTGTGTATATATTAGGGGTGTGCATCTCTCCAAAAAAGACGATCCGATACGTATCTAGATACATGGGGTACGATACGATTCAGGGACGATACATTTTTAAAATGGAACGATTCGGTTCGATACGATTCAATACGATTTGATGGGATATGATACAATCTGATAGAGTTCCTTGTTTAAAGTAGACAATCATTTTACACTATGAATTAACATAAGTCAGAGGACATTGTACCATAACACTGCAGATGAGCTAGCAAGAAAACAGCCTGGAGGAAGCCCATATTAATTACAAATATAAATTCTTCCATCATTCATAACAACACCATGGCATACCGGCAGAAACGCAGCAAATATGTATTTCTATAATGATAAGAAACCAATTTCTGGCCATGCTACAAAGCCCATACTGCCGTGCAATAAAAAAGCCATAGGTATTAATTAACCCAGCCCGCCCTACACTGAATACGCAATTTCGTAAGTATTTCCCATGTCAATCATGTCAGTGGATGGATTTGATTGGCAGGTTGTTGAAAAAGGGCACAGGTGAGGGTCGCCCTCCCCCGCCCGTCGCTCACCCTCTCACTCCCACTGTCTTGCTCCCTCGTGCTCGCACATACATTCACCGACCACTTTATTAGGTACACCTGTTCAACTGCTCATTAACGCAAATATCTAATCAGCCAATCACATGGCAGCAACTCAATGCATTTAGGCATGTAGACATGGTCAAGACGATCTGCTGAGGTTCAAACCCAGCATCAGAATGGGGAAGAAAGGTAATTTAAGTGACTTTGAACATGGCATGGTTGTTGGTGCCAGACGGGCTGGTCTGAGTATTTCAGCAACTGCTGATCTACTGGGATTTTCACGCACAACCATCTTTAGGGTTTACAGAGAATGGTCCGAAAAAGAGAAAATATCCAGTGAGCGGCAGTTCTCTTGGCGAAAATGCCTTGTTGATGCCAGAGGTCAGAGGAGAATGGCCAGACTGGTTGGAGCTGATAGAAAGGCAACAGTAACTCAAATAACCTACAACTGAGGTATGCAGAAGAGCATTTCTGAACGCACAACACGTCGAACCTTGAAGCAGATGGGCTACAGCAGCAGAAGACCACACCGGGTGCCACTCCTGTCAGCTAAGAACAGGAAACAGGAAACTGAAGATTGGAAAAATGTTGCCTGGTCTGATGAGTCTCAATTCCTGATGCGACATGCAGATGGTAGCGTCAGAATTTGGTGTAGACAACATGAAAGCATGGATCCATCCTGCCTTGTATCAACAGTTCAGGCTGGTGGTGGTGGTGTAATTGTGTGGGGGATATTTTCTTGGCACACGTTTAAATGCCACAGCCTACCCGAGTATTGTTGCTGACCATGTCCATCCCTTTATGACCACAGTGTACCCATCTTCTGATGGCTACTTTCTGCAGGATAACACGCCATGTCACAAAGCTCAAATCATCTCAAACTGGTCTCTTGAACATGACAATGAGTTCACTATACTCAAATGGCCACAATCACCAGATCTCAATCCAACAGAGCACCTTTGGGATGTGGTGGAACAGGAGATTCGCATCATGGATGTGCAGCCGACAAATCTGCAGCAACTGCATGATGCTATCATGTCAATATGGACCAAAATCTGAGGAATGTTTCCAGCACCTTGTTGAATCTATGCCATGAAGACTTTAAGGCAGTTCTGAAGGCAAAAGGGCATCCAACCTGGTACTAGCAAGGTGTACCTAATAAAGTGGCCGGTGAGTGTATGAACCACAGACATTGGGGGAGCGGCACCTTACGCCAATATGAACGGGGAAACTAGCCGTCCAACCAGAGAGCGGCACCCCCCCATAATTAGATGCCTGTGAATACGGAAGTAACAGCATGTTTTTTTCCCCCTGTGGGAGCTTGACAGAAACCACTCATTCACTCTTTCACTTCACTTGCTCTCTTATGCCCCAACTGATGTCATAACTTCAACCTTGTCAATAAACCCTAGCAACTCAGCATCTTGGTTTCATTCTTGGCAGACACCCCATTACATATTGCACACCTTAAGTCCCCACTCGTCGGTTTTACATGGTCATTTGAACTGGATAGGCAACCTGTTGTAGTGGAGATGCTGAGCCAAGACGAAGCGGATTATGACGGGTTCAGCCGGCAGTTGTCCACCCACCCCCAGTGGAAGGCGTTGCCGAGGAAGCGAATGGGCCATTGCTATAGGACAGCCCCCCACGGCAGAGCCACAGTACTAGGGCTGCTCGATTATGGTAAAAATCACAATCACGATTATTTTGAGATCACAATTACTTAACACGATTACTCATTGACTTTGGAAACATCCTGCATTGAACTTTAAAAAGAAAACCTCTTTTTAACAGTGGATTACCTTGAACTTTAAATATAATCCATCCATCCATCCATCCATTAGCGTCCGCTTATCCGGGGTCGGGTCGCGGTGGCAGCCGGCTAAGCAGGGCCCCCCAGGCTTCCTTCTCCCCAGCCACACTCTCTAGTTCCTCCTGGGGGATCCCGAGGCATTCCTAGGCCAGACGAGATATATAATCTCTCCAGCGGGTTCTGGGTCTGCCCCGGGGTCTCCTCCCAGTTGGACGTGCCTGGAAAACCTCCAAAGGGAGGCGCCCGGGGGGCATCCTAATCAGATGCCCGAACCACCTCAGCTGACTCCTTTCGATGCGGAGGAGCAGCGGCTCTACTCCGAGCTCCCTCCGGATGTCTGAGCTCCTCACCCTATCTCTAAGGCTGAGCCCAGCCACCCTGCGGAGGAAACTCATTTCGGCCGCTTGTATCCGCGATCTCATTCTTTCGGTCACTACCCAAAGCTCGTGACCATAGGTGAGGGTTGGAACATAGATGGACCAGTAAATCGAAAGCTTCGCCTTCCGGCTCAGCTCCCTCTTCACCACAACGGACCGGTACAGCGCCCGCATCACTGCAGACGCTGCACCAATCCGTCTGTCCATCTCCCGCTCCATTTTGCCCTCACTCGTGAACAAGACCCCGAGATACTTGAACTCCTTCGCTTGGGGCAGCAACTCACTCCCAACCCGGAGGGAACACTCCACCGTTTTCCGGCAGAGAACCATGGCCTCAGACTTGGAGGTGCTGACTCTCATCCCGACCGCTTCACACTCGGCTGCAAACCGCCCCAGTGCATGCTGGAGGTCACAGTCTGATGTAGCCAACAGAACCACATCATCTGCAAAGAGCAGAGATGCAATTCTGAGGTCCCCAAACCGGACACTCTCCTCACCTCGGCTGCGCCTTGAGATTCGGTCCATGAAGATCACGAACAGAACCGGTGACAAGGGGCAACCTTGGCGGAGTCCAACACCCACTGAGAACATGCTTGACTTTGTGCCGAGAATACGGACGCAGCTCGCACTTTGTTCGTACAGGGACCGAATGGCACGTATCAACGGCCCCGGTACCCCATACTCCCGTAGTACCCCCCACATGATTCCCCGGGGGACACGGTCATAGGCCTTCTCCAAGTCCACAAAGCATATGTAGACTGGATGGGCAAACTCCCATGCGCCCCCCAACAACCCTGCGAGGGTAAAGAGCTGGTCCACTGTTCCACGGCCAGGACGGAAACCGCATTGTTCCTCCTGGAGCTGAGGTTCGACAATCGGCCGGGCCTCCTTTCCAGCACCCTGGAATAAACTTTCCCGGGGAGGCTGAGCAGTGTGATACCCCGATAGTTGGAGCACACCCTCCGGTCCCCTTTCTTGAAAATGGGGACCACCACCCCGGTCTGCCACTCCACAGGTACTGTCCCCGACCTCCACGCTACATTGACTAGGCGTGTCAGCCACAACAGCCCGACAATGTCCAGAGCCTTCAGCATCTCAGGGTGAATCTCATCCACACCTGGCGCCTTGCCACTGAAGAGCTTTTTGACTACTTCAGCGACCTCTACCAAGGATATGGGTGAGACTTCCCCCGAGTCTTCAGACTCGGCCTCTTCCCCAGAGGACGTACTGGTCGGGTTCAGGAGCTCCTCAAAGTGTTCTTTCCACCGCCCGACAATATCCTCAGTCTGGGTCAGCAGTTCTCCTCCCTGACTGAGCACAGCCTGAGCCAAGCCCTGCTTTCCCTTCCTGAGTCGCCGGACAGTTTGCCAGAACCTCCTTGAGGCCAACCGAAAGTCCTGCTCCATGGCCTCCCCGAACTCCTCCCACACCCGGGTTTTTGCTTCAGCAATCGCTGAAGCTGCGGTCCTTTTGGCCTCCCGGTACCTGTCTGCTGTTTCAGGAGACCCCTGGGGCAACCAGGCCCGAAAGGCCTCCTTCTTCAGCCTGACGGCTTCCTTCACCGCTGGTGTCCACCAACGGGTTCTTGGGTTGCCGCCACGACAGGCACCGACAGCCTTTTGACCACAGCTACGAGCTGCAGCCTCTACAATGGAGGCTCTGAACATGGCCCACTCATGTTCCATGTCCCCAACCTCCCCCGGGATGCACGAGAAGTTCTTCCGGAGGTGGGAGTTAAAGACCCTACGGACAGGGGCTTCCACCAGACGTTCCCAGTTCACCCTCACTACACGTTTGGGTTTACCAGGTCTGTCTGGCAGCCTCCCGCGCCATCTGATCCAACTCACCACCAGGTGGTGATCAGTTGACAGCTCTGCTCCCCTCTTCACCCGAGTGTCCAAAACATGCGGCCGCAGATCTGCTGATACGATTACAAAGTCGATCAGCGACCTTTGGCCTAAGGTGGTCTGGTACCAGGTACACTTGTGAACCACCCTATGTTCGAACATGGTGTTTGTTATGGCCAGTCCATGACTAGCACAGAAGTCCAATAACAAAACACCACTCTGGTTCAGATCGGGCAGGCCGTTCATCCCAATCACTCCCCTCCAGGTTTCTCCATCATTGCCCACGTGTGCGTTGAAGTCCCCCAGTAGAACTATGGAGTCCCCGGATGGAACCCTTTCCAGGATGTCACCCAAGGACTCCAAGAAGGCCGGATACTCTGAGCTGCTGTTTGCTGCGTAGGCACACACAACAGTCAGAGCCTTCCCCCCAGCGACTTGTAGTCGCATGGAGGCGACCCTCTCGTCCACCGGAGAGAACTCCAACACAGCCGGGGACTTGTGAGTATCCCCACACCCGCCTGGCGCCTCACACCCTGGGCAACTCCGGAGAAGTAGAGGGTCCAGCCCCTCTCCAGGAGTTTGGTTCCAGACCCGGTGCTGTGCGTGGAGGTGAGCCCAACCATATCTAGTTGGTACCGCTCCACCTCCCGCACCAGCTCCGGCTCCTTCCCCGCCAGTGAGGTGACGTTCCACGTCCTTAGAACCAGTCGGCGATGACGGGGATCCGCACGCCCAGGACCCCGCTTTTGCCTACCGCCCGGTATACAATGCACCCGACCCCAATGACTCTCCCTGCAGGTGGTGAGCCCACAGGGAGGTGACTCCACGTTGTCTTTTCGGGCTTGGCCCGGCCGGGCCCCGTGGATCCAGGTCCGGCCACCAGACGCTCGCCGACGAGCTCCCCTCCCAGGTCTGGCTCCAGAAGGGTGCCCCGGTTTCCCTTGTCCGGGCGAGGTGACTGTTCTTTCCGGGAGTCTTTTCATGGGGTCTTTGAATCGCTCTTAGTCTGGCCCCTCCCCTGAGACCACTTTGCCTTGGGAGACCCTACCAGGGGCTAATGCCCCGGACAACACAGCTCCCAGGGTCACGGGGGCGCCCAAACCCCCCCACCACGATAAGGTGGCGATATAATTCAACTGAAAAACAAATAACCTTTTTTAAATGTGCTACTTTGGCTCTGATGCAGCCAGCTCTCCATCTGTATGTCCCACCCACAGCACTATGTGATTGGTTACCTGTCATACCACAGACAGGTAAAGAGGCTAGAGTGAAGCCGTGTGTCGCAGGAAAGGTAGCATATTGCCGAAGTTGCAAAAAACATCACAATCTGATCTGTTTCAATGACAAGCATGAAAATGCCCGAAGTCATAGCTTACGAGATTTCACTCAATGGAGGAGACGGCTTTTAAATCAGTCTCTCTTTTTTTTCCTTCCCTTATGCAATCATTGCACTTCAGAGTAAAACACAGCACGCGGTTGTCTGTATCATTTCAAGGGCAACACTGCATCAAGATTTAGGGAATGTATTTCACACTACAATGGTTAAACTTTGCAATTAATCCATGGTTCACGGATCACAGATAAACTATGCCGTTACACCACTAGTTTACAAACTATAGGAACACCATCATCCAGAAATCAGGAGATAATACTGCAGCGCGAGAGTGTCAACATAACCATAGAAACTCCCTACAACAGAACTCCCACTCCTGTGGCGAGCAGCGTCATACTGCCTGCCCCACACCCCACTGCCTGCGCATGGTGCAAGAGGAGAGGGAGAGACCCCGGTGCTGTTGGCAGAAGAGCCGTGGACTGCGACTGAGCAGCAGGGAATGACAAAATGAGAACATCGCCACGAAACGGAATGGCGCGCAATAATAATTTTCTGTCGATTATTTCATTTTTATAATCATTGTGGATAGTCTCACCAATGTGTTTAACACTGCTTTATCTGCAGCCGTCGACTCTGCTGTTCCACTTGTAGTTAAAAAGCAGAAAGCAAAAAGACCAGCAACATGGTGAAATGAAGACACCCTCAAACGAGACTGCAGAAAACTTGAACGCAAATGGCATTCGACTAAACTTTAAGTCTTCTATCTTGCATGGCACAACAGCTTGCTCAGCCAAAAAAAACGCATGAACTACCTCCAGAAACAGCTACTTCTCCAGTGTCAACCTAAACAAGAACAACCCAAAGTTCCTCTTTGACACTGTAAAAGAGCTGACGCAAATACAACATAAAAAAATGGCCTCCTCCCTCTCAGTGAGCAACTTCCTGGAGTTCTTCGAACACAAGATCGAATCAATTAGAAAAGAAATAGATGTGTCTCCTACCACTCATCCTGAAAATGTGACAGGAGCGGTGCCACATATTTACATTTAATATACATATCTTCTCTGAAGCCAACTTCCAGCAGTTTAGCACAATCTCGCTGGATGAGCTTGATAAGCTAACACGGGCATCTAAACAGACTACCTGTATGCTGGACCCCGTCCCTACCAAGGTTCTCAAAGAACTCTTCCCAATGGTTGGAAAGGCTAGGCTGAACATCATGAACCTGTCGCCGTCTACTGGAACAGTTCCCTCTAGCTTCAAGTGTGCTGTAATAAAACCTCTACTCAAGAAGCCTGGCCTAGACCACGAAATTCTTCGCAGCTATCGGCGCAGCTATCGGCCCATCACTAACCTTCCTTTCCTTTGTAATGCACAGGAAAAAATTTAGCGAGCTAAAACATAAACACAAACATTTGCTAAAACGGCAAACAACCCAGACTGAACCCTTTCAGTCTGGGTTCAGGACCCTGTACTCCACTGAAACTGCTGTGACCAGAGTGGTAAACGATCTCCTCCTTACCATGGACAGCAATGCAAGCTTCCTGTTGGTGATGCTTAAACTCAGTACCGCTTTTGATACAATTGACCATAGCATCCTCTTGGATCTCTCAAGGTTGGCATCAAAGGCACCGCTCTTCACAGATAAAACACAAATTGTTTTCTGTAAAGATTAAAAAACGATGCATTGCAACTAGTGGTGGGACTCTATTAAAAAGATTTATCTAATTAATTAGAGGCTTTGTAATTAATTAATCGCATTAAACGCATATCAATATTTGACACGAGAAGCAACATTTTTCAATTCAAATGGATTTTGGTATACGAGTGAATCAATGAATAGACATATACATATACATACATTTAAGCAGCTAAATCCTGTTTATTTTAGCTACACAGACCAACAGTTTAACATAAAGTGCCATCTCTACCATCTAAAATGGTAACAACAACAAAAAAAAGGGTCAAACGCGGTCTCTACTGGTCCGTCCATATTTGAGCCTACAATTCGTCCACTGAGAAACGTTCCGTGGTGTTTGGAGTGCAGAAATAAAGTGTGATTAAAATGCGTTAATTAGTTTTAACACGTAATTTTTTCTGTAATTAATTAATCGTAATTAACGCGTTAAAGTCCCAGCCCTAATTGCAACCTAAGGTTTGGTGTTCCCCAAGGGTCAGTCCTTGGTCCACTGCTCTTTGCAATCTACATGCTACCTCTCTGTGATATTATTCGCAGCTACCGAATTAGCTTTCACTGCTATGCTGACGACACCCACATTTCCAATCCGATTGGATCAAAAGACTCACCCCAGTTCCAGAAGGTTGAATCCTGCCTGACTGCAATTAACAGCTGGATGTCCCAAAACTACCTGCAGCTTAATATAGAAAACCGAGATGATAATCATCGGCCCAAAGCAAAAACGAACACAATTTGAAGATGTCACACTGTGCCTCAAGGGATTTACTGTCGCCCAAAGCCCCTGCATCAAGAATCTCTGTGTTCTGTTTCACCCTATGCTGGTCAGCATGTGAAAAGCATGAGTATTCGTTCCCCTTAGAAATATTGGTAAGTTTAGACCAATGTTATACCCCGCGGACGCAGAGACACTCATGCATTTATATAATCCAGACTGGATTACTGTAATGCACTGTTCTCTGGCTTACCGAGCTTTACTACAAAAAAGCCTCCAGCTTGTGCAGGAGACTGCTAACAAGAACTAGGAAGTTCGACCACATGACTCCTATTCTCACTTCCCTCCACTGGCTCCCAATAAAAGGCAGATCAGATTTTAAGGTGCTACCTTCCTTACCTACAAGATCCTGCATGGGTCCGCACCATCATACCTGAAGGATCTGATTGTGCCCTACTGTCCTTCCCGGCCCCTCCGGTCTTCAGGGGCTGGCCTATCAATTCCTATCAAAGTTAATTAACAGTCTGCCACCTGTAATCATGGAGGCTGATTCTGCTGACATATTTAAGGCTAGACTTAGAACCCACCTATTTACCCTTGCTTTTGGCTGCTAGGAGTACCCCTCAGCTCCAATTACAGCTAAATCAACACGCTGTCAGCACTAGCCTACCCTGGCTGTTGATGGGTATTATGGTAGAGGTTGCTTGTATGTCCCCTGTTCACATTTCTCCATCATGCCTCCAATTCTTAGGGTGTTGCTGTGATCATGACTGGATACCTGGCCACCCCATCTGACTGCTACCAGCTTGCACCCCATCAGAACCCATCATTTGTACTTGGTTGCTTGTAATTGTAATGCTTTCTTACCCGTTTTTTAAGGCCATGTGTCACCCATTGTACTCGGAACCGTCCCTGGAAGGAGGGATCCCTCACTCTGCATTCCTTCTCAAGATTTCTTCCTTGTTAATTAAGGGAGTCGTTTCTTGCCCTTAAGGGGTTGTCATAATCACTGGGCCCACCATCATATGACCTGTAAAGCCCTTTGAGACTGCAACTGTGATTAAGGGCTATACAAATAAAATGTACTTGACAGAGCAATTCCAAGGCGATAGTTCGGCAGCTCCAGGTGTCCCATGGTCCAGCAGCATGGGATGTACCCCACAGACGGCCAACTGCAGCAGAAGAGGAGGACGGCCATAGTGTGCCAAACGACAAGGAGCCGGCAGACAGCCTCGAGCTGCCTCCAACTCCGACTCCACTCCCCACAGCCTGACCCGATCAGAGAAGGGGACGACGGCCTCTGCCACTCGCCAGTGTCAGGAGGATGCCGTTGACACTCCAAGTGCCACCACTCACCAGAGTCTCGACCCGGGTCAGGAAGACGCCTCTCTGGTTAGCCTGCTGGAGCAGCTAGGACTCAAAAGGTGAGGAGCTGGAGTGTGGCTGCCACAACCCGCACGAGTGCCGAATGATGGAGATGGGGCAAGTGGTAGAGGTGGCCGGCGGCATGAGCTTCCAAACTACAAAAGAAGTTGAGTAGGGAAGTTCCATCTCTACCCCCCCCCCCCCTCCATCTCTACCAAGCTAAATGCTCAAGAGCAAGTGTTACTGAGCAAGGCACCTAACCCTGAACTGCTCCCGACGAGCTGGCTGTTGTCTTGCACAGATGCACCACTTTCGTGATAGGAATGTGTGAATGTGAGGCTATAGTGTAAAGCACTTTGAGGTCATTGGTCTAAAAGGCACTGTTCCGTTACTGTTAAATAAAATGCTAAACCGAACATTTAAACTAACACATTTTTTTCTAGGCACATTGAATATGTTCTGTGACAGGTAGTGGTTCCTTAAAGAGAACAGGAAGTTGGTAACAGGAAGTCACCTTTGACCTCCTGTGTGAGCCAAAGAGCTCCAGGCCCAGCTGAAGGCTGCAGCCCAGCTGACGGCAGAGCAGGCCAAAGAGCTCCAGGCCCAGCTGAGGGCTGCCAGCCAAAGACAGCAGCAGGCCCTGGAGCAGGCCAAAGAGATCCAGGCCCAGCTGACGGCCGCCGGCCAAAGAGAGCAGCAGGCCCTGGAGCAGGCGAAAGAACTCCAGGCCCAGCTGACGGCCGCCAGCCAAAGAGAGCAGCAGGCCCTGGAGCAGGCCAAAGAGCTCCAGGCCCAGCTGACGGCCGCTGGCCAACGAGAGCAGCAGGCACTGGAGCAGGCTGAAGGGCTCTAGGCCCAGCTGATGGCGGAGCAGGCCCAGCGGAGGGCCGCCGGCCAAAGAGAGCAGCAGGCCCTGGAGTAGGCCAAAGGGCTCCAGGCCCAGCTGAGGGCCGCAGGCCCAGCTGAAGGCACAGCAGCGGACTACCTGGGAGGCGGCGCAGCAGAGGACGATCCGGGAGGCGACGCAGCAGACGACCAGGGAGGCGACGCAGCGGACGACCCGGGAGGCGGCGCAGGAGACGGACCGGGACCGGCACAGCAGACGGACCTAGAGGAGGCCACAGAGCGGGCCATCCGAGGAGGGGACCACCCGGCGAGGGGAGATACGTCCCAGGGGGCAGGGAGGGTGCTGACCTGGGGGACAGGTGCACCCTGGGCCCCGATGCGGAGAGACGCCTTGAGGGGCTGGGCCGCCCCTCCCTCCTGGTCGGAGCTGAGGGGGAGGGTATGTGGCAGACGGCCACTGAAGGGCCGACGAAAGAGTGTGGACGACAGTCGGAGGAACCGCAATTCCCCATTCGGCCCCCAGAGGGCGCCGAGGGGACAGTAATTATTTGGAGAGAGGCAATCAGTCTCATGGGATTTGGCTGCGGCTCGTTGGGAGTTTTCCACAGAATAGTGTAATGGAAAATTACATACATAAGTAAAGTCACGTACTATGCATGCATACAAGTTTCACTTCACTACAAACCATCTCCTCTCAAGGACACATTAGTGTCTCGCCATGAAGTGATCACATGGTGCCCTGATAGTAGAAGGAAACATTGAAGTCTCTATGCCCCCTTTGTCCTGTTGACACCTGGTTGATGGAACGGTGTGTGAGTGAGAGTGAGAGAGAGTTTCCATTTTGGCCTTGTAGATTATCTTGTACAGCCTGCCATGTTTGGGTGGGAAAATGACTATAAGACTCACAAACTCCTTTGTCTCTTTGGCTACTTCGCTCTCAGACTCCACTGTTAGTGTGTCTGTCAGAGAATAACCCATCAGCGCTGATTGTATGTATTTGACACTTAATAAATGTTTGTCTACTATACTGGTCTAAAATCCACTGGTGACAAGAGTTGTTTTTATTAGTTAACAAATTTCCACCACAATAGTGCATAAAATATTTTTGTTTAGGAAAGCAGCTCCTCTGCAGACTAGCTCCAACTTTTGTATTGTTGGTGTATTGGTTGTTTCAAGGGGTAATAAAAGCCGCTAACTTTGATGCTTCGGCCTCTCGATGTCTTACTTTTTGTTCGATAGAAATGTTGTTATCCACAACACCACGTGGAGAGGCTGTGGCAGATGGACATCCTACCATGGCACAACGTTACGACAAGCACCCGATCCCAACTGGACCATCAGGCAATCCACCTTCTGGAAAGGAAAACAGTCAGGGTCGACATTGATGGTGTTAACCGCTACGCCACGCTACTGCTGCAGGCCTCCTCGATGCCTAGCACCGAAGGAGGCGGTGCTATCCCAGCTGCACAGCAATGAGAGGAAGCTACCCAGAGCACCCGAGCAAGCCAACACGTACTGTGCAGAGATGAAGAGACTGGAGGCAGCAAGCTATGTGGTCAGACTAGAGTCCGAGGAGGAGAATAGGCTGGTACACTCCCCACCACATGGTGCAACACAATGGGAATAGGGTCGTATTCAACTGCTCATTCCAGTTCCAAGGACAGAACCTCAACACATTGCTCTTGCCAGGGCCCATCTCTACTGGCTGTGCTGCTACGCTTCCGCGAACACTCCGTGGCTACTTCAGCTACAGCCAACGGCATGTTCCACCAGGTCAGGTTCCTGCCCGGGGACAGCCCCTTCCTCAGATTCCTCTGGCAGGATCTGAAGTGACAGGAAGTCACCCACATGTACGAGTGGTGAGTGCTTCCCTTTGGCACGACAAGTAGCCCCTGCTGCACCATTGTCGCACTGCAAAACCATGTCCTGGAGCACAGCTGAGGGGGTGACGCAGTCCGGGAGACAGTCCTGTAATCGTTCTACGTGGACAACAGTCTGCCATTGACAAAGAATGTGAGGGCCCTAGTCGACTACCTGCAGGCCCTGCTGGCCAAAGGGGGCTTTGAACTGCAGGAGTGGACCAGTAACCGACAGGAAGTCATCAGTCACCTCCCACAGCAGCAAGATCCAAGAGTGCCAAGCTGTGGAGTCGGCGCTAGGCCTCCAGTGGCATTGCCAAACCAACACCCTGTCTTACAAGCTGCTGACCCACTTGGGTATCTGGTTCCCTACACAATACAGGCTAAGATGGTGGTGCAGCAACTATGGGCCACACACCGAGAATGTGATGAACCCAATCTACCAGAGACACTGCTCCGGACATGGAGAGAATGGGAAAGCGAACTGCCAATACTCCAGCAAATCTCTCTCCCTCTGTGTTACTGTAGACCAGAGCTGGACACAACAAGCAGCCGTCGGGATATTCACGTGTTCTGTGATGCTTCAGAACAGGCCTATGGGTCAGTGGCCTACCTGAGAACCGAAAACGAGTCGGGGGTCACCTTCCTAGCTGCAAGATCAAGTGTATCTCCAAAAAAGCAGCAGACATCCCCGCACCTGTGTGCAGCCCTGACAGGAGCACAGCTAGCCACCGTGCTCATGAATTAACTCAGCCTCACTATCCACCAAGTCACGCTGTGGACAAACTCCACCACCATACTCACGTGGCTTAGCTCGGACTCTTGCCGGTACAAGATCTTTGTGGGCACCAGGGTGGTGGAAATCCAGGACCTTACCAACGACAAACCCTGGCGTTACGTTGACTCGGACAGCAACGCACACATGACGTCACCCCTGCAGCTACACTCTGATACTGACGAATTTAAGAATTCGTCACACACCGTTTCATCACAACGACGGATGCCAAACGAGCTGCAACCAGCTCCAAGCTCCACATCTCACTGGTGGATTGCCGGGAAGAATTCGTCAAGGCTTTCCACATGTCAGTGTTATGATGCAGAAATGCAACTCTGCCAACACGCCAAGTACAGAAGGACTGCTTCGCACCAGAGATGATCCACCTGAAGGCCGGCAGGCCCCTGCCATCGGGTAGCCTCCTGACACTGGCATCTGAGTTTGACAGCACCACAGAGCTGATCTGCGTAGGAGGACAGCTGCACCATAGCCCCCATCTCAAGCCTGGAGCAATCCATCCTGTCGTGCTCGACCCACAGATCCACATCACTCAGCTGATCATCAAAGACTTGGACAAGTAGTTACGGCACCCAGGAATAGGGATGGGTACCGAGAACCGGTACCACTATGGAACCGGTTCCCGTACAACCGGTACTAACCGTACCGAATCAAAACGCGTATTTCGGTGCCTCATTTCGGTGCCACTAGTTAAAATGCCATTTGAAATATCCACCGCATTTCAGCGCCCTCTAGTGCTCGAAACGAAACATCGCTGATGCACACGTCACGCTGCCCAACCCACACCTAACTTTAGGAAACATTTCAATCAGACAGTGACAGCAAGTACCCGCAAAATGCCGAAACCACGACGGTCGAAAGTGTGGCTGCATTTTACCCCAAAAAACGCGAACAATACTACCTGCAACAAATGTTTAAAAACCTTTGCATGCAAAGGGGGGAACACCTCCAATTTGATGAAGCACCTTTTGGCGAGTCACGGTATGAACCTGAAGGCCGAAGCATGCACAGTGTTCGACCCATGAAATCGTCAAGCCCAGTACCAAGCACCTCAGCCCAGTACCAAGCACCTCAGCCGGTGGTGTGGGAGACCCCGACGACGAGGCGATTGACGAGGATTCCAGCCGCATTTCCTCATGTTAGTAACGTAACGTTAACGATGCAAATCTTGAATTTATAAATCAACGTTTTTACGTGTTTATGGTTACATACGTTAATAATAAATAAATAAATTAACTAATTAATTAATGAACATAATATATTGTTCTGCCCTCAGAATAGTATTCATGTTCAAACTTAAATGCACTTAAATGATTTATTGAATGTAGTAATTAAAACAATATTTACATGATGAGAACCGGACTTTTATTTTGAAGTGTTAAAGTAGGCTACGTGATGTTTATACTTGTTGCGACCGTAGCTCAGTAAGAAAGACAGTCGGTCATTTGGTGAATGTTCTCTTCCCTTCTCACGCTCATGAAAGCAATGGCTGTAAGTTGTAATGCAGTACTTTGTATGTAATGAAGATGTCTAGCTATGTTCAGTTAACTAGATAATGAGCTAATGTAAAGTGTGCGCCTAAGTTAGATTAGTCTATTGTTGCTATGAGCGGGCTCACTATCGGCGCGTAGTCCTAGTTATTCTTTCTAGCTTCATTCAATTCTGTTTATTAGCAACTTGTGCTGTAAGGGAAACTAAGGTTTTGTGTTGTTTCTGTTACAGTTTCACTCGTGGTATTGACACAATATAAAAGAGGAAATAAAGGGAGCAAGACGCTCCGATCCTGGCTCAAGTGTGCTATATCTGAGTTTGGCTTGCTGTTAAACTGCGATAACGTAGAGAGATACCTAACGCGCAGGGTGAACAGTACATATATATTATTATTGCAGTAGTGACCCCATTCACCTTGGCCAAGAAGGGAACCTTAACAAAAGAGAAGGTGGAAGAATGCCACAGGGCTGTGACCAGATTTGTGGTCGAGGGACTGCATTCTTTTTCCACTGTGGAATCTCCATGGTTCAGGTAAATAAATAAATACCATATCATTGTTTTAGGTAATTACATTATGTGAAAATAATATTTGTTTATTTAGTGTGTATAATCTAGTTATGTGCCATTAAGACAAATAAGACTAATACACATCCTTAAATTTCTTTAATACAGAGAGATGGCCAGTGCCCTTAATCCTCGCTACCGCCCCCCGTCCAGGGATACTCTGATGAATACCCTCATTCCTGCATGGTACTCTGTTGAAAAGCAGAATGTTGTTCAGGAATTGGCACAAGTGAGTAAGGCTGCTATTACCTGTGATGGGTGGACCAGTGTGGCACAGGACCATTATTTGACAGTCACTGTGCTGTTATTTGCTCTTATTTATTATTAGTAGTTGTACTGTTTTACTTATTTATTGTTCAATTGTTTTGCTTTTGCAATAAAAAAAGACATTCTTTAACGTTGTTGTTTGCTCTTTATTTTAAAGAAGGTATCGGTTCTGGCACCGTTTTGGCACCGGTATCGTTTTAAAAGTATCGGTTTGGCACCGGTATCGGATAAATCTAAACGATACCCAACCCTACCCAGGAACCAAGTGGGTATTCCCAGAACGGCCTGCTGGAAATACTGGATCCTGCGTGGCAGTGAGGCGGTTCGCCGCTATCAACAGCAGTGTGTAAACTGCTGCAAACGGTGTAGTAAACTGTTGGTCCCCAGGACCTGCCCCAGGCCAGACTCCGCCTCCACCAACCGCCCTTCTACTTGACAGGGGCAGACTGCTTCGGACCCTAGCAGGTGACGATGTGTCGGTGGCAGGAGAAACGGTGGGGCATTATATTCAAATCATGACCACCCAAGCGGTGCATCTCAACCTCCTCCCCTCGATATCCACAAACTACTTCCTAATGGCACTGCGCAGGTTTGTTGCATGGAGGGAGAAGCCCTTCAAACTACTATCAGGAAAATGTGTTCCCTGAAGCAAGGTCTTGAGGAACCCTGACAATCAGTCACAATCAGTCACAGAGGAAGTGCTACAGACTGTCCTAGTGGAAATCGAGGAAATACTGAACCCCAAGCCACTGGGCTACGTATCCTCCAACGTCACAGACGTCCCTGATCCCGTCACCAACTCCTCGCTGATGGGGCACCCTGATGCGTCGCTGCTGTACCCCAAATACGTACTCCTCAGTTGTCGGTGATGAAGATGGTTGGCTACTGGCCGACCACTTCTAGAGACAGTTCTTTCAACACCACCTACCTTCCCTGCAGAACCGTCAGAAATTGAACACAGAAAGGGCAAACCTTCAGATGGGTTTGATGGTCATGATCGTTGACCATCAACTTCCTCGGCCTGTGGCCAGTTGGGAAGATTTCCCAAATCATCCCCGTACCTGATACACGCGTAAGGGCAGTGGAAGTAAGAGTGGGTGGGCGCACCTACACATGTCCAGTGGCGCGCATCATCCAGCTTCCTGCCATCCCGGACTAGAGACTTCCCCTACGACAGACTGCCCACCTTAGTTCACCCTCAGAGTCGGTTTTACACAGGTGCTGCAGCAAAAGCCCAATCAATCATTATGCTGCTGAAGTGCAACATGATAAGAAAATTAACAATAAAGGGGATAAGTGCATTCCGTTGTGTGCGTGATGATGACAGGCTAAAGAGGTTGAAGTCAAACAACACAGTGAACAGCCGTGCGTAATGGAGATATGTTCTGGCGCGGCACTTCTCTGAAGGCTGCATATTTAGCAACATACCTCCTGCTGCCTTCAGATGGCTTTTACCAATAACATACATTTTTATTTTTCAAACCATTTATTCAAATGAATAAATGGTTGTCGCTTCCAAAAAATATTTTATAGATTGCATTAATGTTCCTGCCATATTGTGGTAGTACAATATCAAACGGTTGTGATGTTGTCCTCATAAAACAAATAGTTAATAATAGTTATATAGTTCATAGTTTTATTCCATATAGTTCTCGGCAACAGGCAAAGTAAGGAGGGCCCCCAAAGAAAATCTGATTTAGGGGCCCCTGTTGTCTAGAGCCGGCCCTGCCAAGAGGGGTGGCGGTGGGTAGAGGACAGGATTACATAATCTACTCAGCCTCGGTCACGGCGTATGGCGAGAACATATTTATGCCCATCAATTGTCTACATGAACATATAGGTCTACATGAACATATCGGCCTGCATAATCATATCGGCCCGCATTAGTATAAGCCTACAATTTATAAGACAATGGGAATTTTAAATATATGTAACATTTCTGGCAAAATCGCTATATCCAAACGTTTGGGCTATATTGAGAAAGCAAGGAAAGTAAAGGTAAGGCTAAATTGCTGTGGATGCATTTCACAGGAGATGCTGCTGGGTCCGTGTTTCGTGAAATGGCCGCCGCCTGACATGAATAATATTGTCGACCGTCTTGCTGCAGAGCGACGCAAGACATCGGACAGCTCTTCACTCGAAAGCACCGGGACTAGAACCGTGCATTTTACGCATTAATTACGCACGACGCAAGAGTTAACCCGCCAATATCATCTTTCATAAAGTATTGTCCGAAGGAAAATATAACAGCTTACTGTGTGACTGCGATGTTCAACATATAAATTAATGACCCTCACCTGTCCTTTTACGAGGCTTGCGGCAAACTGCCTCATAACCGCTTCCACGGTGTAGGCGCTGGACCATCCGCGGGGGGTCAACAACTCCATGCATATCGCTCCACCGTCCAACACGTAGCCGTTCTCCAGGCGGGGGGTCAGCACCCGCATGAACGGGGGGGAGAAGGGGAAATTGTCGGGGAAAGTGACATTCAGCAGGATGAACTCCGTGTTCGTCTCTTTCATGTCCTGCCACAGCGCAGAGTCTTTGTCCACCTGGTGCAACTTGACATTCCAGTCGAAGAGATTGTCGTCCACCAATTCCACCGTGATGAAGTTGTCCCCTAGCCGCCGTATCTCCTGCAGCTCCTTCATGAGTCGGCGTGTCCGGACCTGGGTGCAGTGTTGCCGGTGCGGGGGTATCGACGCGCCGAGGACACCTCCCGCCGTCTGTTGCTTCTCCTTGCCGGGCCGTTCCTTGTCCTTGCTGTGCTGGTCCAGCTTCTTTGCCTTGATCTCCGGGGTACTCAGGATGTTTGTGTCGTTCGTGGTCTGACAGTGCTTGGCGTTATTTTTCTGGTTCCCCTTCGTCCCTTTTAGAGATCCCTGGTGATGTTTGGGGTCCTCAGTGTCTCGGTCGTGTAGACGAATGAGACCGATCTTCCGCAGTAGAGTGGCCATTATTTTGTCGCCGAGTACAGGGGGGAAATGTCACCGTTCTCTCGGTCCCGGTAATAAAGGCGACGACACCCCGGTGAGCGACGGCAACAGAATGCCGCAATTCCTCTAATCACTGCAGGGTGAAGACAAACGGCAGACTTGTGGTATTTTCTCAGTGCATAATCTTGAAGTGATCGACTGAAAACACAAAAAAACTCAATAAATAGGCGGTGGTGGGCTGTCGGTGCTGCGGATACATGTCCCCAAATAACAATTAGGCTACACACGACGTCAAAACATATGGCAGCCTACGTAACCTTTTTTTCCATAAATTAATCAACGTAACCAGCTATGATAGCGAATGTTATTGTGCCCTTATTATTATTCCCCTAGACTAACATGCGTCAATATTATGCGCCCAATGTACCATAATATGCTTACGGCCGGAATTCAGAATCGCTGTGAATGCACCAAAAGACGGGATCCCAGTGTACGCCGTCGCTAAGGACGACTCGAGCCGCGGGGAATCATTACCATGGAAGCGCGCACACGCTGCCTCTGGCGTGCACGGCTCTCGCTACGAGCGGAGAAGGCCTACTTGGTTTGAATGAGTAACGCTGGTGGCATTGGATGCGAGAGTTGGCGCTATTTAAACAACCTATAATATTATTTTTAATGTTATCTATAAATATGATCTTATCATCTGTAATACTACCTCATCTCCTCTCATCATCATGTGCAATATTCTTAATGTCATGTCCAATACCTCTTCTACATTACCTTTCAACATGCAACCTTATATTATCTAAAATCGACCGTTTGCTGTAAAAGCAAGATATACCTGATTGGAAATAGTAAATTGGAAAATATAGTCTGGATTGCTAAAAACACTGCGCAACTCAGTCCCCGAAACATAATGTAAATACATTTCCATAATTAGCCTACCGTTGGTCTAATTAACAATTAGCCTGACGTCCCCAAATGTTTTCTAGTCTGATGAACTAGGCTACAACATCACAGCAAAATAGACAACAAAGCAATCATATTTTTATATTTTAAATTTAATTGTATACGTTATTGTGGTTGATGCGAGCTGTATTGGACCGTATAGGGTTTCATGCATTATAGGCCTACTGTTATATTATTATGATCATCATCTAAATAGAAGGCTGCCTTTTCGTTGACTGGATTTTAATCCTAAACAGAACAGACTATATAAAGTAGAACGTGTACAAATTGATTTCTGAAATGGTTCCGACCGCGTCCTTTGTCACTAGCGCACACAATTACGCAGGCCCCACAGTAGCCGAGGTTACGCTACATAAAAGCCCTGGCATATTTGAACACAAGCCATTCATTGATATACCTTATGATATACCTTATGTTATGCCTTATGATATGCCGAATGTCGTACCCGCTGGCAAACACTATGTGACAATCCAGGGGAAAAGAGCGTTACCAAGGATTACAAAAGCTGCTTGTGTCCGTGCTTGTGGTTATATATACTGTATACACAAAAAGCGCAGTAAGGGCTCTGGTACAATGAAGTCCTTCACGTTGTTTTACGACTTTTGCCATCAAAAGACGACATACTCTGATTGGTTGTAACTCAGGAAGCCGAGCATTCCCTTCAGCCATTGGCTATCACACTGCCGCAAATGAGCCGATATTATTGCATCGAGAGAAAGAACTCGGCGTTGAATTGTCAAATGATTGCTGTGATCTAGGAATACATATATTTAGTTGTTGTAATTCATTTGAGATCGGTGTATTAAAATGGCGGAAAGGTTTGATAATCTCGAAGAGCATCTCGAGAAGTTTGTGGAAAATATTCGACAGCTCGGGATCATCGTGAGTGACTTTCAGCCCAGCAGCCAGACAGGACTCAATCAGAAACTGTACGTATCCACACCGGCTCAGTACAACGTGTTGAATGAATGCATGATTAAGGTAATCTTCTGTGTAATCGAACGTTTCATATTTAAGAAACTTCATGATTTCTGGACTACAAGACATCGAGAAGTGTCGTCAACAGCTCCATGAGATCAACGTTCCTCTTGAAGCGTTCGAGTGAGTTTCTCATCATTTTCCACCACAGAAAAAAAAACACGCGTTTGTACTTTTAACATGACAGGCGTATCCACTGTCAACCCCCTTGCATTTACCCCATTTGTAATGATCTTGAACATCACTATTCATACGATTTTCATATAGGCATATATATTAAACAGTAAGTGTCGCTGCTACCTTCCTCAGATATATCGACCAAGGTCGGAACCCACAGCTGTACACCAAGGAGTGTCTGGAAAGAGCTCTGGCCAAAAACGAACAAGTGAAAGGGAAGATTGATACTATGACGGTAAGAAAAGACTTCTACCTCACTGTCATTTCTAGTAGGGCTGGGTAATATATCAATATAACATCTATCGTGAGATATGAGACCACACACTGTCTTCGATATTTGTATATGGCTTGTCTTTTCCTGGTTTTACAGATATCATTATACTAAAGGGATGTCATTTTCTTACCACACTTATAGCTTTTCTGTTATTTGCCTTTACCCAACATTATATCCACTCGGGGTTGGAGGGAATAATCTATTCCATTAATCGTACATGGTGGCAAGAATCGATTTTTCCTTTTTGGGTCAAATTGTATAGTTTTTTTTGTCATTTATGTTATTTTTAGTAAGTGTACGTAGCCTGTCTTCTATGATCTAGATTCTAGAATATAGGAACACTTAGTGTTGTTGCGGTCACTGATGTTCACTGTGAATGCGCCACTGGTGGAATTTTAATCACACTGTCCCCATCATCATTTTAATATTATTAAATTTGACAAATCAAAAACTGTTGCTAGCCTAAACAGATATAGCCGAATAATAATGGACTAATTATGGATAACACCGTTATCAGTTTCATGATAAACCTCTGTAAATTCCTACCTAAAATTCTGCCTACCTCAGCCATGGAGCTAAATGGAACTGTACACATACACAGACTTCTGTTTTTGAAAATTAATGGACATGAATGGAGAATTTCACTCTAAAACACTTCTGGTGTCATTTTCACACCTACCAGGGCACCTACCACTTTTGTGTGCACAAAAGCAGACTGTTTTTAAGTTGCTTTCTTCAATATTAAGATATTGATAACCATGTGAACCCCCCCCCCCGCTCCCTTCCAATAGAAGCCCATTCAACATTAAACGCTGTGTTAGCCTCATTGTAAACACATGTCCATGCTTCTCATGACGATTATTGTCCTTCTAATGGTTTATCGTTCGATAATTTCCGGACTTCGATTTTCTTTCATAGCAATGTCAGCGACAAAAAAGATTGAAATCAGACAAACCAACGTCTGCTCCCTTTTGTTTCATGTGATTTTGCCGCGATCATGAAGTGCATTGTACCCGCTTGTTCTAATGCCCCCATTAGACATGCGTGGAAAGCACATTTTCATGTTTTTTCGTGCAATTAAACTTTGCAAGACTTGGCCAATGCAATCATCGACTTGGTCAATGCAATCATACACCCCAGCATAACAGTCAAACATGTTTCCAAACAAGGATTAAGGACATGCAACGACCACTTTCAAGACGCCGACTACCAAGACGACCATCCCTGGAGCTTTACCCACCATCTTTCCATCGTTGGTCAAACCGCTCAAGCTGGCTATTGCGATCGCGTCTGTCTGTGATACATAGGATGTCTACGGTAACAGTTTGCTGGCTGTTGTTATAGAGTTGCCATCGTCTATTTTAGGGATGCACAGATTGTGAAATTCGTGAACAATACCGATGTTTAAAATAACAATTTGGCCGAAAAGCCAATACAGATAGCCGATATTTAATATTGAAATTGTCATTTCATGATAAAAAATGTAATAGTTTACGCGACTACAGTCCTGCTTAAATAAAAGGACAGAACGTCCCCCCGTTCCGCATGGGGCAGTATAGTGCCTGCTGCAATGCTGGGTCGAGAAGAAGAAATACCAAAACGTCCCAGTTTGATGTCAGCATTTCGTCATAAACCGTTAACCCTTTTACTCCTCCCACGAGTTTGCTTCATTCATCCTGGTCGGTGTTTACATTCCACCGCAGACCAACGAGGCACAGAGCACACTCGCCGACCAGATACTGTGCGTGGAGCGGACAAACCTGGACTCCTTAGTCCTCGGTGTCTTTAACAAAGGAAATCTCACCCACAAACTTCCAAAATGCAAACAGTTTATCAAATGCCCGACCAGAGAGCAGAACACGTTGGATCACTGTTACACTCCAGTAAACAGAGCCGATCATGCCGCCCCCATGCTGCACTGGATTACTCTGACCATGTCATGGTCCACCTTATTCTTGCATACAGGCAGAAACTAAAATGCTGTAAACATGTTGTGAGGACATCTAAGAATTGGATTAGTGTAGCTGTGGAGGATCTTCAGGCGTGCTAGGACTGTACAGACTGGGATGTTTTCAGGACTGTTGCTAGCAGTCTGGATGAGTAAACAGAGGCTGTGACTTCATACACTGGCTTCTGTGAGGACTGCTGTATACCACCAGGGTAGGTTACAACAATGACAAACCCTATGTTAGTCATTCCTGCAGTGTTGGAAATAACGTCCTGTTCTTAAACGCAGACGATGTCCCGTTTTCATGTGTCGTTGCCATAACGAGCTAAACCTAGCTCTTCAGAGGTCCTCTTACTATGGTTTGAGAACCTGCCAGCTAGGGTTTGGTAACACTGGGGGCTCGTCCGGGATCATCTGCAAGTAAGAGACGTCTATTGTTCAGCGAGAGAGAGAAATCTGCAGGAACTGACGGCGCTTGGCGGTGAAGGTAGCGGGACGGCGCGGGACAAAATGGCGGCGCGCTTGGACCTCAACACCACCAAACAAATGAAAATGGAGGTAACTACCCCAAATATAAGCAATAATCCGTTTGTGACGGACATAGCAGAGACCTTTGGAGTAAACCCTCCTCAGCACACCACCAGAGCCCCATAGACAGTAGTGATGATGAATGTTATGGACAAAGAGAGAGAATCCCTACGCTGCGGCCAGGTCAGTTTGATGGGACCAGTGCATGGAAAGACTTTATCTATCAGTTTGAGAGCTGTGCCTGGTCAGAAAAGACTATAGCTGTGCAGCTAAGGTTCAGTCTGACTGGAGCGGCTGGGGCTATCATCCATAAAAATCCAAGGTCAGCTCAGTGGGGCTATCAGCGCATTGTGGAGGAGATTGAGGCCGCCTACGGGCCGTGTTCAGAGCATAACCTGTTTTGTTATGGGGAACCAGAGAGAGTGGCCATGAGGCATACTGACACACCAGAGAGGGCGTCAAAATCTTTCCCTCAGTGGCGACCCAAGAAAACTGACAGTCCTAAAAGAGTAGACTTGGGGGAGGTTGTTTGCCACAACTGTTCGGGCATTGGACATTTTCAGAGAAACTGCCCCTCCCCCCATCGACCCAGACCAGCTGCGGTGAAGGTCACACCAGCTCCTGCACGGGCCCCAGCACCTGCCCCAGCTACGGTGGTCGTGAGTGCCAGAAGCCAAGAGGAGGAGGAAATGTGTGTTCAGATGATAATTTATGGACTAGAAATCGGTGCTTTGTTAGATTCTGGGGCACGGAGGAATGTACTGCCCCTCCATCGTGACAACGCCTTTCATGCCCAGGCCAGGCCCCCCATTCAGCCGTCGATCGCTAAGGTCCTGCAGGGCGTCGGGCCAGGAGGCCTGGCGGTCTTGGGGGAAATCACAGCTCCAGTTCTCATCGGAAACCATGTGGCTAATGTCAACTTCATCATGGCAGACACGGCCGAGAATACAGACATTATTTTGGGGTACCCTTTCCTGCTGCAGGCGCAGGCCTATTTGGATTATTGCTGCCAGAAAATAACCCTCTTCGGAGAAGAAATACCCCGTTTCATCACCAGCCCTGGACCTGAGGTATACTTCGTCACGGTGGCACGCAGGACTGTGTTGGAGCCGGGGCGTGAGTACATCGTGCCTGGCACGACCCATTTCCATTCCTCCGCTGCTGGGGAATTCATGCTGAGCCCCATCAAGAACTTTGTCAAAAGACATCATGTACTAGTGGCCCGAGTCGTCGTGCAGGCGCAGCAGGCAGCTGGCATTCCCATCAGAGTCTTCAACCCCGGTGCCAGGCCTGTCACACTGAAAAAGGGGGTCCTGGCTGGTGTTCTTCAGGCCGCAGAGGTGCTAAGGGAGGTGGAGCCCCACCTCTCCAAAGTCACGGCAGTGCCTGATAATGCTCACTCAGCCTGTGTTTCTGTCCCCAACCACCTGGAGGCACTGTATGCTGAGAGCTGTGTGAGCCTGCCCGAGAAGGACCGCTGGGGGCTGGCCGAACTACTTACCTCCTTCAGTGATGTCTTCGCCACTGGGCCCACCGACCTAGGCCGCACCAGCCTCGTCAAGCACGACATCCTGACCACACCAGGGCTGCCTGTCAAACAGCAACCTCGCAGAATGGCCCGAGACAAGCAGACTGCAGCAGACCAGCAGCTGCAGCAGGGCCTAGAGGCCGGCGTCGCACAGCCCAGCAACAGCAGCTGGGCAGCACCGATTGTAATGGTGCGCAAAAAGGACCAGAGTCCACGCCTGTGTGTGGATTACAGACCCCTGAATGAGCACACTATTAAAGACGCGTACCCCCTGCCACGTATACAGGACACTTTGGACACTGCCACTGCCAGGTACTTTAGTACGTTGGACTTGACATCAGGGTACTGGCAGGTGGAGATGACACCCAGAGCCCACAAAGTCGCCGCCTTCTGCA
The DNA here is from genome assembly GCA_002895965.2 of Coryphaenoides rupestris. Lineage (NCBI taxonomy): Eukaryota > Metazoa > Chordata > Actinopteri > Gadiformes > Macrouridae > Coryphaenoides > Coryphaenoides rupestris. The sequence continues at coordinate 244,032 of PIJE02000143.1, forward strand.
CCCGTAAGGGGCTTTTTGAATGGAATGTGATGCCTTTTGGACTCTATAATGCACCAGCCACATTCCAGCGACTTATGGACAGAGTCCTGGTGGGGCTGCAGTGGGAAACGTGCCTGGTATACCTGGACGACGTCATTGTCCTGGGGCGGGCCTCACTCAGATGTTAAAGCGGCTCAGCCAGGTGTTCAGCAGGTTACGTGAGGCTAACTTAAAGTTGAAACCGTCCAAGTGTTGCCTGTTCCGGGAGCAGGTTGGATACCTGGGGCACATTGTCTCCGCCAAAGGCATCGCCACTGACCACTCTGAAAGGTAGCAGTGTGGCCCACACCCCAGAACGTCTCAGAAGTGCGCCAGTTTATTGGCCTGGCATCCTACTACCGACGCTTTGTGGAAGATTTCGCCACCATCGCAAAGCCACTGCATGAACTCACAAAAAAATATGCCCGTTTCAATTGGACAGCTGAGTGCCAGGAGGCATTCGAGGAGCTGAAGACACGACTTACATCAGCGCCTGTTCTCGCCTACCCCTTTGAACGTGGCGAATTCTTCTTAGACACCGACGCTAGTGACTGGGGGATAGGAGCTGTCCTCTCCCAGCTGCAGGGGGGAGAGGAGAGAGTTCTGGCATATGGCAGCAGGAGACTATCTTCCACAGAGCAAAACTACTGCACTACCAGACGTGAGCTCCTGGCAGTAGTAGAGTTCACCTCCCACTTTAGACAGTATATGCTTGGGAGACCATTCACTGTACGGACTGACCACAGCAGCCTGCGCTGGCTGACCAGGATGAGGGAGCCGGAGGTGCAGCTGGCCCGCTGGCTGGAGAAACTGGCGGAGTATGACTTCCAGGTGCTTCACCGTCCAGGGAGACACCACCAGAACGCTGATGCACTATCCATGAGGCCGTGCAGAGCCTCATGCCCCTGCACTGTGCCGGAGCCCAGCTCCAGCAGTGAACTGTGTCATGACAAGCGAGTACAGTGCAACCTAACAGACAATGTAGCCACAGAGGTCCTCACCACAAGACCCCCAGAGCAAACTCTAGTGGGGGTAGCTGACACCCATAAAAGTGACGACCACGACCACCCCCTGTCTCATCCCAGCATCCACAGACTGAGTGAATCACCACTGGCCGATCTGTTCAGTGGGTGGACCCACGACATTGGTCCACTCAACCTGTGGGACAACCCATCGAAGACACAGGATGCCGCTGTGGGGGCCTCCCAGGGTCCCTGTTCCCCATCACCAACTTCGCCGAGCCACAGCCAGCATCCTGACGACGTCGTCATGCCACAGCTGGTTCAGGTTGGCAACGGGAGTCATGCATCACCCTCCACATCTCTGCGGAGACCCAAGAGAGTCCACAGAGCACCAGATAGGTTTGGTGACTGGTTAGTTTCTAAGGACTGACAGGTACCTCATTCAACGTGAAAAGAAAAACAATGTGTTTAATTGGGTTAAAGGAAAGATGAGTTTTGTAGTTCTATTTCTCTAAGTTCTAATTTGCACTAAACAGTACCTGCGTTTACAAGTTAACAGGTAAATGCACAGACCTTTGTGAATGTGATGTATAGCTTTATACACTGTGGCTGCACTTTGTTTTGATATTCGTTGCACTTAAACTTAACTGTGTTCATGCGCATCTTCAACACCTCACTGGTGACATGACATGTACCAACCTGCTTCAAAACCTCCGCCATCATCCCCATCCCTAAAAAGCCAAGGATCACAGGACTTGATGACTACAGACCCGTCGCCCTGACCTCTGTGGTAATGAAGTCATTTGACCGCCTTGTGCTGTCCCACCTCAAATGCCATCAACATGGCCCTCCACTTCATCCTCCAGGACCTGGACTCCTCGGGAATCTATGCCAGGATCCTGTTTCTGGATTTCAGCTCTGCTTTCAACACAATTATCCTGGCTCTGCTGCAGGACAACAGGAAGCAGCATGTGAGGCTGGGGAAACATGTCTCAGACTCCCATACCATCAGCACCGGTTCCCCTCAAGGCTGCGTCCTTTCCCCTCTATTATTTTCCCAGAACAGGGACACCAGCACCTCCAGTCATTAGTGTGTCAGATTGAGCAGGTAAGATTGTGATTGACCCTGGACATAAATTATCTTTGAGTATCTCCCCTCCAGCAGGACCAAAACCTCACGCCAGAAGAACAGTTTCTTTCCTATGGCAACTGGCCTCATTGACAAGGCCAGGGACCCACACTGATCCCCACTAACTCCCACCCCCCATGGACACTATTGCGTTACATTAACACACATTAATGTACATCTTTAAATTGCATTTTAATTGCTTATTTTTGTTTAAATATTTGTATTCTTTTATTTGTATTACATTTTTTAGAATTTCCATATAATTACTTTGTTTTATGCTCAATTCACAAAAGCATAATCCCTGTCTGTCAAAAATACTTGGCAATAAACCCGTTTCTGATACACACTTCTAAATCTCAACATTCCTAATCCATTTATTTGACCCCCTCACAGGAATGTTATTTAGTCCAAATGTAACATTATAGTAATAGCTCTAGTAACATTATAACCAAGATGCCTGTCTCTTTAAAACAGAGGTCAGTGCAAAAATGTAAACCAAATAAATATATATTCATAGTAATTGTAATAACAAGGTAAACAAACAGTACTGCTGTGTATTCATAATACAGATGGTGGTGGCATGGCTAGACTTTGACCTTGAGGGTCACTATTGTCATATTGTTATATGATCATTTTTTTTTATGTAGGAATGCCTGCAAGAATCCATTGCAGAGTTGGAATTGGGACCCAAGCGCCCTCTTATGAAGTCGGGTGCACCTACGCACTTCATCTTGTAGCCATATCAGGAGCTCTGATTCCGGCAGTTTGGAAAAGGGCTACATGGCAGGATAAGAAGTGGATCGTAAATGAGTCATGACATAATTGGAATAGTATGGACAAGAAATGGTTGAAAAGAATATAACAACAAAAAGTGCAAGAATGATCAAGATATCATGATCACATTGAATAGTGGAGTTCTTTTCCATCCCTGCACGGCATGCCCAAAAACATTGTTAGTATCTTCCGCTATTATTTTTACAGGCGCAACCTACTCTATTTCCGATCTGGTCAAAATTGATGAGACTTCAAATTCCCATGGCAACCACTTTTCATAGCCTGCCGTCGTCATATTTGCTCCACATAAAAGGCCATAATTTCAAAGATTCCAAGATGCTAAGGCCGGACAAGAAATTTAAATATGTGGAGATTTACCTGGATGTAGTGCAAAGTATACCAGTTATTCCTTCATGGAAGACGAGACAATAATCCACTGAGAACTTCAAGTAGACCTCTAATCGCATGGATTATTTTATTCTAATGTACATTGGTTTGCATAGTCAAGAAACATTTTGGACATTAGATTTACTTTCCCGGTTTGGGGACCTCAGAATTGCATCTCTGCTCTTTGCAGATGATGTGGTTCTGTTGGCTACATCAGACCGTGACCTCCAGCATGCACTGGGGCGGTTTGCAGCCGAGTGTGAAGCGGTCGGGATGAGAGTCAACACCTCCAAGTCTGAGGCCATGGTTCTCTGCCGGAAAACGGTGGAGTGTTCCCTCCGGGTTGGGAGTGAGTCGCTGCCTCAAGCGAAGGAGTTCAAGTATCTCGGGGTCTTGTTCACGAGTGAGGGCAAAATGGAGCGGGAGATGGACAGACGGATTGGTGCAGCGTCTGCAGTGATGCGGGCGCTGTACCGGTCCGTTGTGGTGAAGAGGGAGCTGAGCCGGAAGGCGAAGCTTTTGATTTACAGGTCCATCTACGTTCCAACCCTCACCTATGGTCACGAGCTTTGGGTAGTGACCGAAAGAATGAGATCGCGGATACAAGCGGCCGAAATGAGTTTCCTCCGCAGGGTGGCTGGGCTCAGCCTTAGAGATAGGGTGAGGAGCTCAGACATCCGGAGGGAGCTCGGAGTAGAGCCGCTGCTCTACTCCGAGCATCGAAAGGAGTCAGCTGAGGTGGTTCCGGCATCTGATTAGGATGCCCGAACCACCGGGCGCCTCCCTTTGAAGGTTTTCCGGGCACGTCCAACTGGGAGGAGACCCCGGGGCAGACCCAGAACCCGCTGGAGAGATTATATATCTCGTCTGGCCCGGGAACGCCTCAGGATCCCCCAGGAGGAACTAGAGAGCGTGGCTGGGGAAAAGGAAGCCTGGGGGGCCCTGCTTAGCTGGCTGCCACCGCGACCCGGCCCCGGATAAGCGGACGCAAATGGATGGATGGATGGATGGATGGATTTACTGTCATTATTTTGCCCAAGGTGAACCAATCGTCACGTTACGTTGCCATTGAGTTGCTTGGTCAAGATGGGGCCAAGGACATTGCTGAACCAGAGTGTCTAAGATAACTGTGTTGTCACAGACCAATCAATGTCAGTGAGGAAGGCCATTTAGCTCCATGGCTGATTCCACATGAGTTTGTGGCAGCTGGCTGGCTGAAAAACCAAATGATATATGCGAGGTAAAGATAAAGCCCATATGTAAGTTAACTTGACGTGTCAGATATATTGTTTCACAGAATCATCTGTTAATTGTCATTGCTTTTTCTGAACAAATGGTTGCTTCTCACTGCCGTCGCAAATAAGCCATGTCCATAGTTGCCAGTAGGATGCTGATTAGTGGTTCAAACGAAACTAATATTTTGAAACCTGGCCAGACCGATGAAAACAGAATGTGAACTTGATTGAAATGGTCTTACGAGTATGTGGCCACAAGCCCCGCCTTCCATGCCCCTCCAACCCATCCACCCAAGCCACCCCATTTTCTGTTTGTTAGTCACTTATGTGCATGGAAGGCTTTGTTACAACCTTTTTATTTTAATTGTTTTTCATACAGGCAAAAAACAAGGAAAACATGTTTTTGTGATGTTTATATAATTTTTTTTTGATTTTATGGTAATGTTGTACACATGAACACCACTCGTCAAAACTAGGATCTCCATAACCGAACAAACGTTATGCTGTCCACTGACATTACTATATATATACACTCACCGGCCACTTTATTAGGTACCCCTGTTCAACTGCTCATTAACGCAAATATCTAATCAGCCAATCTAGTGTCACATTATTTTTTTTTCGATACATAGATTCTGAATATTTAAAACGGTTTCAATACTTATTTCCCGCAATATCGATACTTTCTGCACTATCGATACCAGCTGGCTTTCTCACTCTGTCTTCTCTCCGACAGCAAGTTGTTGACACACACGCACACACAGGCTGCTGCAGTGCACGCATTGCCCCTCCCCCTCCCCCTCACAGACCTGTCTTGTCAACAAATCCTCTCATTCGATCCGAAGATGGCAGAGCCTCCGCAACTTGTGGATAAAGAAAACATCAGTGCTGTTTGGAAGTACTTCGGGTTCCAAGTAAACGACGAAGGAAAAGCTAAAGATGCCACGAAGCCCATTTGCAAGCGTTGTTACAGAGCAGTGCCAACGAAAGGTGCAAACTCAACAAATTTGGCAAAACACATGAAGGACCGACACTCGGATCTCTATACAGAATGGAGAGAGGTTGGTGACATCACTGAAGCATTCAACTAAATGGCCCAGTAAACTATTAACTTATCTTATCTAGCTAGCTAGCTAGCTACTGACAGCTCATAATATCGACAGCTGATAACATCATTGGCGTTCGTTGTTTCAGCTATTAGCTAACGTTAGCTAGCGAGCTAGCTAATACGAATTATTACAACCAAATTTGGACAATAGAAGATTGGAAAAACGTTGCCTGGTCTGATGAGTCTCGATTTCTGACATGCAGATGGTAGGGTCAGAATTTGGTGTAAACAACATGAAAGCATGGATCCATCCTGCCTTGTATCAACGGTTCAGGCTGGTGGTGTAATGGTGTGGGGGATATTTTCTTGGCACACGTTTAAATGCCACAGCCTACCTGAGTATTGTTGCTGACCATGTCCATCCCTTTATGACCACAGTGTACCCATCTTCTGATGGCTACTTTCAGCAGGATAACGCGCCATGTCACAAAGCTCAAATCATCTCAAACTGGTTTCTTGAACATGACAATCAGTTCACTACACTCAAATGGCCTCCACAATCACCAGATCTCAATCCAATAGAGCACCTTTGGGATGTGGTGGAACGGGAGATTCGCATCATGGATGTGCAGCCAACAAATCTGGAGCAACTGCGTGATGCAATCATAATAATAATCATAATAATCATACATAGGACTTATATAGCGCTTTTCAAGGTACTCAAAGACACTTCACAATAAACAAAAACATAACAAACATACACAGATACAGAAACAAAATCAAACAGAGGTTGCAGAGTGAAAGAGAATGGTGGAGGTGGAAGTCAGACATTGTAGGCTTTCTTGAAAGGGTGGGTTTTGAGTTGGTTTTTAAAAGAAGTGAGTGTCGGAGTTTCGATTGTTAGGAGGCAGGGAATTCCAGAGGGTTGGGGCAGCGACGGCAAAGGCTCTGTCCCCCAAGGTGCGGTACTTGGTCTTGGTGATGGGGGTGAGAAGGTTGGCATTGGAGGTGGGGAGTGGCGATAGAGGAGATCTGTCAGGTATGAGGGGGCGAGATTATTGAGAGCTTTGTAAGTGATGAGGATCTTGAAATGGATTCGGTGCTGTATTGGAAGCCAGTGAAGGTGTTGGAGGATGGGTGTGATGTGTTCTCTGGAGCGGGAGTGGGTGAATAACCGGGCAGCTGAGTTTTGTACATATTGCAATTTTTGAAGGACAGTGGAAGGTAAACCATAAAGAATGCTGTTGCAGTTGTCTAATCTGGAGGTGATGAAGGCATGGATGAGTGTTTCTGAAGCTGAGGAGGAGAGCGTGGGGCGGAGTCGTGCAATATTACGGAGGTGGAAGAATGATGTTTTGGTGATGTTGCTGATGTGTGACTTGAAGGAGAGGGTGGGATCCATGATAATGCTGAGGTTACGGACCAGGGGGGAGGGTGTGACTGTGTGTCCGTCGATGGAGAGTGAAGTTCTGGGAGGAGAGATTTTGGGCCGATTATGATGATTTCCGATTTATTGTATTTCAGTTTGAGGAAGTTGTTGTTCATCCAGGTTTTTATTTCAGTGAGGCAGTCCATGAGAGTGGAGAGAATGGCAGGAGTGATGGTTTTGGTGGAGATGTAAAGCTGGGTGTCGTTGGCGTAGCAGTGAAATTGTAGTCCATGGTGGCGAATGATCAAGGGGAGTGACCAAGGGGGAGCATGTAGAGGATGAAGAGGAGGGGACCAAGCACCGAGCCTTGAGGGACTCCATGTGAGACTGGGGTGTTATGGGATTTGCAGTTATCGATGGAGATGTAGTGAAATCTGTCTGACAGGTAGGATTTGAACCAGGAGAGTGCTGAACCAGTTATGCTAATGCAGGATTGCAGGCGACTGCAATCCTGGATGGATGGAGTGGTTAATGCTGTCAAAGGCTGCACTGAGGTCGAGGAGGAGGAGAATGTTGAGGGAGCCAGAATCAGAGGAGAGTAGGAGATCGTTGGTGACTTTGAGCAGAGCGGTTTCAGTACTGTGGTGTGTTCGGAAGCCGGATTGGAATATTTCCTACATTTTGTTGGTGTGGAGGTATTGTTTGAGTTGTGTTGCGACGGTGCGTTCCAGGATTTTTGAGAGAAATGGAAGGTGATGGGTCTGAAGTTGTTGGGGTTGTCAGGGTCCCGGCCAGGCTTTTTGAGGATGGGTGTGATAGCAGAAAGCTTGAAAGGAGAGGGAACAATGCCAGAAGTGAGGGAGGAGTTGATGATGTCAGTGATGAGTGGGGCAAGAGAAGAGAGACAGGTTTTAACAAGGGTGGAGGGGATGGGGTTGAGGGGGCAGGTGGAGGACTTAATGCCAGTGAGTATTTTAGAGAGGTCATGTGGTTATGGGGGAGAAGAGGGAAAGGCAGTGGTCTGTTGGTGGGGGAAGTGCTGGCTCCGGGTCGGGGGTGATGGCAGAGGAGGTGACTAGTCGGTTGTGGATGTTTTCGATTTTGGAGTAGAAGAAATATAAAAAGTTGCTGCATTTCTCCGGGGTGAATGAGGGTGAAATATTGTCCAGAGGTTTGAGGAGCTTATTTATGGTGGAAAACAGAGTGCGGGGGTTGGAGGATTCGTTGTGTATGATGCTGGAGTAGACGGTGGAGCGGTCTTTGTTGAGTGCAGACTGGTGAATGTGTTCTTTGTAGGCCAGGGCGTGTACAGTAAGTCCGGTTTTCTTGTATAATCGTTCTAGTTGTCTCCGTTGTTTTTTGAGCGCATGTAGTTCGGGGTGTACCAGGGGGCAGACTGAATGAATGTGACGGTTTTAGTTTTTATGGGGGCAAGCTGGTTGAGGCAGGTAGACAGGGTGTGGTTGTAGAGGTTGACAAGGTCCATGGGAGCTGGGTTAACAGGGAGGGTGAAGTCAGATATAGTGTTTGATATACAGGTGGAGAGGGAGATAGGGCAGATGGATTTGAGATTTCGGAAGGTTATTGTGCGATCTTGTTTGGGTTGGGGGGTGGGAATGTCGCTGTCCAGTATGATGGCCAGATGGTCGGAGATGGTGAGATCGGTGTTAGAGATACTGTTGATATGGAGGCCAGAAGAGCAAACCAGGTCCAGGATATGTCCACGGCTGTGGGTGGGGAAATTGATGTGTTGGGTGAAGTTGAAACAGTTGAGTATGTCCAGGAAATCTGTTGCACTTTTACAGTCTGGGGAGTCAATGTGAATGTTAAAATCGCCTAGGAGTAAAGGCTGATCCATACTCTGCGAGAACTTTGTTCTCGCACCTAGGGCTGCTAGAACAAAATGACGTAATGTTGTTCTTGCAGCTTGTTCTCGACACATCAGCTGGGCCGAACTTTGTTCTTGCGTCGTGTCCGAGAACTATTGTGTGATTCCGCGCCGTGCTTTCCGCCGGCGCGGAAGTTTGCTGCTGTGGGCGGGGCCTTGGGTGGACGGTAGATGAGAGCAATGACTAGAGGTTTAGGGCCGGGAAGTTTAAATGCCAGGTGTTCAAAAGATGGTGCAGCAGGGATGGAGAGTGGTCTGGGGTTAAGGTCTTGGCGGTGTATTACAGCAGTTCCTCCTCCCCGGCCCGCAGTGCGTGAAAAATGACAATTTTTCTATGATGTTTTGTTTTCGTTGACGAGACTGAAATGTTAGTAACATTTTAGTCCTGTCTCGTACTGCCGATGTTGGTTAGCTGTTGTAGGCGCTAGATGGAACAGTATTCATGTGTTAATGACTGAACCGAGTAGGTTCAGGATTGTGATGTCAGAGTGAAGGGTAGGTTGCGTGTTCGTTGTTGAAATAAATAAATGGAGGCGCGTTAACCAGGCGCTCCCAGAGTACAAGTTCTAGAGTTTTTGTTGCCCACACACCTCGGACACTACATTGGTAGCAGCGCCATTTGATTTGTGTCTTTGCTGTTGGATTAATTTTCTCTTTGGACAATTATTGAACTTTGTAGTTGGCTAGCTGTACACGTGCAGTTGCGTTGGGTCGTCATGTTTGGACTGAGATGTGACCGTATGGATGGCGACATGGGAGACTTATTATGAGAACAGGGTTGGTTCCATGAGTAATGTGAGAGTGGAGCTCCGGCCGCCGTTTTGTGGCGACGGCCAGAAGCCGTTTGCTACGTCGATTAAATAGAAGCTGTGGTGCACGCTCAGACGAGAGGGATGAGAGGCGTAAGCTACACGCCTACTTTGGTGAACATTCTCCTCCGCACAAGTTCTTGAGTTTTTGTTCAGGTCAGACCACCGGTTAACGTCCCTCGTCACTACCCCCTCCCGTACTATCCTGTCCTTTCATCGGGAAAAGGAAAATGGCAGCATGGTCCAACTTGCCAAACGGGGGAAGATAATGGCGTACAGCAGTGGTTCTCCCCTTGTAGCACACGAAATGTCCTGATGGAAGTTCGGCATGACTTTCTTTAGATTGGCCCTATTAAAGTCCCCTGCCACCACCATAGTCACTGTGCGAAATAGTTTGCACAGTAAACTTCGCACAGTAATGTACTTGGAAGTGTGGACTGTGGAACAGATAGAGCAGATAATCAATATTAAATGACTCGGATTGGGATCTGGACAAAAAAGACTGACAGGGAACATCATTTTTTCTTAATCTTGTGTTGAACTTACCAAATGTCTCCCATATGGACCCCCCTTCCGCATTCTCCACTGCCCCCCCCCCCTGTAAACATCAGATTCAAGACACTGGTACTGGACTACAAGGCTGTCAGTGGAACAGCCCTTACCTACCTCCAGTTAGTCAGTAGCCATGACCCAGCTCAAGCACTCTACTCAACTTCAACTGGCTGAAGATCCCACCATTACAAAGAGCAGGCAAACATTGTCTTAACTCCAGGACAGCAGAATTGCTCACCAGCTTCCCCAAGAGACTAATGACTCACCTGTTCAGAGTTCACCTGGACTCTGCATAGCTTCCACCCTTGACCCCCCCCCACCTCCAACCCATTCCCTCCAACCCAACCAGGGTTGGAATCCCAGCACTTACTTGCTTGTTAGTATGTCTTTGCACTAAATTGCAGTTACATTTACATTTAGGGCATTTGGCAGACGCTTTTATCCAACGCGACTTACAAAGAGTACATTTGTTGAAGGAGACAGCAATATATCACTGGTACATAAAGATAGGAATAGAGCTGTTTTCAAGCATTCATATTTACGAGACTAATTGAAGGAGTTTTGTAATTGCTAAGTTGCCTCCATAAGTAGCTGGGATAAGAGCAGATGTGCAATTCTGAGCATGTTGCCAACATCTAAGAACATCCAATATGCCAAGCAATGCTAAGTGCTATTCATAAATGCCAAGACGTACAAACACGCAAGTTAGTGCTAGGGATTCGCAGAGGAAGGCGGGGGTGGGGGGGGGGGTGGTTATGCAGAGTCCAGGTGAACTCTGAACAGGTGGGTCTCTTGCGGAATCTGGCGAGCGACTCGGCCATCCTGACGTGGGCCGGGAGCTCATTCCACCACTGCAGAGCCAGAGCAGTGAAGAGTTGGGATTGGAAGAGCGATGTTTGGCTGTTTTTAGTTAAGGTGGTACCTGTCGTCTAGCGGAAGTTGTACAACGGAGCGCTCAGTGCTTGGGCGTAGGGTTTGAATAATGTTTGGAGGTAGGTAGGGGCGGTTCCATTGACAGCCATGAAGGTTAGTACCTGTGTCTTGAATCTAATGCGAGTGATTACCAGGAGCCAGTGGAGGTCGCAGAAGAGATCGGTTACATGGGAAGAGGGTTAGCATTGTTGAGCATCTTGGGTGGTTTATCACTCAATGGTACGTGATCCTAGCAATCTTGCTGTCAATCTAGCAATTATGAGCATTTGAAGCTTGTTATATTAGCCTAGCAATTATTAATTCTTGAAACCTGTTGTATTCTAATCTTTATGTACCACTAGCGATATATTGCTGTATCTCTATCAACAAGTGGCTAGGGCTAGCACTGCCCACATTGTGATTGGTTTAAAGAAATACAAACAAGACCAAGCATTTCGCCCCCCTATTCCATAATGGGTTCAGCCAAACCTTTCTCCAGAGCCTAAGTGTGGAGATAGGTCTGGCTATAATTTCTGGGTAACCGTGGTGTTCATACGTACCTTTTTTTACTTTGTAATTGCAGAAATTCAAGAGCCTTCTAATCTCCGAGTTGGGGAAGGTGTTTCCAGAGGAGATGGCCAAGTATAAGGCCATACACGGGGACGACCTTCACTCCTAGTGCCTTCCTCACCTCAAGCTTATTTTTCACCTACCGGACACAAAGCCAGACTGGACCTCACATTCTCCAGCATCTTCTGAATACAACCAGGTTACAATGACAACCACCACCACTACAATCCTCAATTCATAGAGAGCGGTTTATTCAGTTATACTGCAGTGGCTGATTATCAAGGTCCTGGTAGAGCCACATGACTGAGCCATGTCTGTATATTTTTCCATGATGTTCGTCAGTTTCTCTGGAAGGCCTTTTTACAAAGCTGGGGTCAAAACCGGCTTGAAGTCAGCTTCGGTCTTTCTAATGCCAGTCTACATATGCAGTGTCGTTAATTAACAAGTGCATTGAGGGTAAGGTGGTGGGATGGCTTTGATTGTATTATTGTTAATATTAATATTATTATAATTTCTTTTGCGGGATTTTGGCTGCCGTAGTGCCACAGAGGGTCACCAATGTTTGAGACAAGTTTGAGTTTGTTTTTGAAGAGGATGGGTGCTGGGGGGATAATCGGCACACACAAACTATCTATTTTACATTTTCTGTTTGATTTTCTGTTTTCTGTTGGATATGTGTTTTGGGGTTCTGCATTGGGAGAGTCAACCCACACTGGTTGTATATGTGTTTATACTCCTTTTCCCTTCACCCTTTTTTGTAAGGACTTGTAATCATTGCATAACATTGACTTTGTACTGCTATTGATAGATTTTTAACCTGCCAACCTGTTTGTGTGGTGATTTCTATGCTTGATAAGTGCAGGGCTTAGTTTATTCTTTCTTTGTATTGCCATTTTTGTTAATAAATAAGCCACAAAATATGTTTTGTTTAAGAAATCAATCCCAACAATACCTTTAATCCCAACTATATCAGATTTCCTTACAGATAGATGTGTACCACAGACATTTTCTCTTGGCAAGCAGGGTGTTAAAGTGCCAATCTTGAAGATTTTCTTGTAAATAAATGTCTGTAAAGCCACTATCTATCGCCAAATGAGTTAACACAATGGTGATTGAGCCTATTGTCCACTGATGAAATCCATTGCATTTGCAGTACTTTTTTATATTACGGACTGGGTGGCGAGTGGCCTTTCCCGCGCAGTATTTAAAAATGTCCATCACCTAGCAGTGATTGGTCTCATGGATGTCCGCCAGAGAGCATAAGCGGAAGTGACGTGTTTTTCAGTCACTACTAGAGTATCCGCCATTAAGCAACTGCCAGCGACATCACCTATGCAACACTGTTTGGATGCAATTACCGCTTTTTGCCATAGTGGCGCTGCAGCAATTCTCGCTACAATTCTCTATACAATACCACATCAGTGGCTTAGTTCGGGGCTTCTCCAAGGCCACAGGCAGGTTTGTGGTGAAAAGTCCAGTTTATCGTAAAAGTATGATGAAAATGACATGTAGCAGATGGGGAGTGCTAGCATGCTAGCTGTGAACCAAGTGTGTGTGTTGGTGGCTGACTTAACATCTGGTGCACTGATTAGCCAATGCACCACAGGCGTGCAGCCCTACCCCCCCTACCGCTTAATCGTGGAGACTGGAGGCCTTGCTGCCTAGACTGGCGGAGGTGTCTCTGGGTGTGGGATTCGCCGGGCTGTCTGGATGGGCTGGGTAGGGGATTGGCAGCTAGGCCATGATGGAGCTCGTTGGAGGGCCTGGAACAGCCCCCGATAGGGCCACCCTCCACCAGGCAACTTGGCTCGATCCCCCATCTCTCTCCCGGAGCATGGGCCTTCGGCTTCTGTCCTACCTGGAAGAGGCATGGCTGGGTCTCGGGCTGCTCCAGGCTGGTTGCAGGGGTTGCCAGCAACATGCAGTTGCCCATGGCGGTTGCTGCGCCGCCACCCCTATCTTCTGCTGGGCCTCACTGATGTCCAACACTGCCATGAGGGAAGGGCTGGTGTTGTGAGGTGGCCATATGTCCTTTGTTCCTGGAGGGCCACACATTGGGTGCCAGTGTAGCAATTCTCCTTGCCACAATGCCACATTAAGTGACTTAGTTTGGGGCTCCTCCAAGGACACAGGCAGTAGTGGGGAAAGTCCGGTTTATTGTAAAAAGGGTGCAGGTAAAATTTAATTAATAGAGCAGATGGTACCTGCTAGCACTCTCTGCTGGTGGCTGACTTAACCTGTGATGCATTGATTAGTCAATGCACCACTGGCTTATAGCCCCACCCCCCAGACTCTAAGTGGGCCAGGTGAGGCCAATTAAGCCAGCCAGCCACCAAACACACTCCCACAGTCACCAAAGAGCACAAAACGGAATTATTCATTATTCATCACCTCATGTTTACCTCATCGAGACCAAGTCTGTTCCATGTCATCAGTAGAAGTTTCGCCTTGACAAATAGTCTGCTTTCATGACGTTCATGTCAGAGTAATTGGTCTACATAACCTAAGCCATCAAGCTTACACACAGTGTAACCCAACACTGCCTGTGTCCTCAATGTTGGGAGGACCACAGGCTGTAGATGCTACATATTTGTATATTTTGACTAAATTTGTAAATCTGTGTTTATTTTTACTATTCTGTTGATTTCCATATTGTTTTATTGTACTGTATTGCTATGCAACCTGGCACAAGAATTTCCTTCGGGATTAATAAAGTTCTATCTTATCTTATCTTAGTAGCCACTGCCTCAGCAGGTGATGGACCAACACACCTGGACAAATCCCTGGAGTGGGAGGAGGGGAAACGAGTAATATTATTGGTCTATATGATGTCCCTTATGTCCTGATGTGGCACATTAACACATACACACACAACACAACACACACACACCATAGGAACAGCTGAGCATGGGTCTTAAATTAATATTAATATTGTTGTCATTGACATTTAAATGCATTCCATTCCATTTTCTTTGATCCAACAGGAACAAGGAGGGCATCACACCCCTACAGTAGTTGTTTCTTTGACTAGACACAGGAAGTCAAACATTTCTCTCCAGCACAGAATGCTGAGTTTCAGCCAAGTCAAATGTCTCTCCCTGCTCCACCCAATGAGATTTAGTTTGACTTGATTCATGAGGCCTTACTGATTTTGTACACTTTATTAAATCATTCTTGCTAAATGGTAAACATTCTATCTCAATTGTAATGAATTCCAGTGGGTTAGTATCTTTGTATCTCTAGTATTTTGGTACATTATCACACTTGCATGTGACATTGAGTTGTTTGGGCCATTCATCATGTGGAAATCCAAACTAACTGATCACAATTTCAGCTGTTTAACATGTTTTTAAGTCACACCTGCCAACATGCTCTTTAGCATATAACTTGGTTTCAACCACACAATGGGTTGTATTAAGCAAAGATGTAAATAATAAATGTTTCTATTAAACAAAAACATAATTTGATGCATGTGATGTGAACACAATTTGGAACAGTTTTTATCCCCAAACTGAATGGCATGAAACTCCTCTATAAACCTTATTGCCTCAGGTTACATTTGGATCAAAGTCTGCTGGACTGAAGCTCTGGTTTTTCACACTACCATTGCTGAATGCAAAATTATATTTTCCCATTAAATTTTACTGTGGACTGATTTGAAGTAGATCAATGAAGACCATCCAAAAATGTAATTTTGTCCGACACTGCTTGTACTCGATTTCTCATGCCGGAATGGTTGTTTCGCCCTAAGCTTGACTTCTCTTGTTCTGCCTCAAAGCGTTTTCGTTATATCCCTTTGTGGTGTAGATACCGGTATAGATGTTCATTTATTTTACTATTTGTCTTTTTTAATGTTTCATATAATTCTATATAGTTTTATATATTATTATATTGGTTTAGTTAATGTTTTTCTTGATCCAATACAAAAGGACAACAATTTGCCATTATTTCATTTCCAATGGTTCACCAATACTTGTTTTTGTGTATGTTTGTCTCTGTGCATCCCTTTTTCGCTTGAGGGGAACAACATAACATTCTCTCTTACAGGACATGATGTCTGATTAAACAAACTAGTGTAATTTCTGGGATTTTTAAAAATGTATATTTCCTTGGATGGGATAAGGCAGTGATGGGATAAGGCACACACATACTCACAATCCATGGGTGTGTGAATGCGTGTGTATATGGACTAACTAGCTCTCCAGAAAGAGAGAGGAAGAGGATGTTATGTTACTGTAAGCCTTGGTCTCTCGCTCTCTCTCTCTCTCTCTCTATCTCTGACACAACTAAACACATTTTCACAACCATAATATGTGGAAACAAGGTGTAAAGTAAACACTGAATCGCTTTTGGGAAAATTACATAAAAAATGCAATTCAATGGCTTTGGGTCCATTAAATTACCCTTTGATGCTATTAGCATAATGTCCTTTTGATGCTAATAGTTTGAGCCTCACAGGCTTGGGCATAGGTCCCCTCAACCCCCTGCAGCCCTCCCTCTCCTTCGTGCTGACTCTGTTGTCTTTCCACCATGGTCTGCTCTATTCTGATCTATCTATCCATCCTTTGGATATAGCCTACCTCAGATATATACACTTGATACTGCAACCGATCTTGGAAGATACGTCTGCCTAAACGAATAACATTTCACAGGTGAAAAAGTGTTTTACAATGTTTTACTGTACGAAATAAATCCCATATCATAAATACATGTTTGGCATTTGTAACAAACTAAACAGCTTAACAATCAGTTGAAAATCCAGCTAGTTCTGATTATTTTCATTGTTTGACATTGACATACATGCATTAGGAGGCACGGCTTCCCCTGACTAATATGGCGACTGAGTTGCTGCATCGCTCCAATAAACAGCAGCAGTCAATGCGGTATCTGCGTGTATATATCTGTATATATACAGATATATACACGCCTCCACATGCTGCCCCCCCCTCCCGGGACGGACTACAGTCAACTACTGTCACTATGGCAACGCCCCTCCCTTTCAGAACCTCCCCCTCCCTTCTTGCCCACTCTCTCATCGGGTTAAAAAAAGCCAGATTGTGTCGGCATGTGTCATTGTGAGAGAGTGCCTTTGCACGTGCACGAATGTGTGTGTATGGGTGTATATTAGTGTGGATGTCCCTCCCTGTGTGTGTGTGTGTGTGTGTGTTGGCCAGTAATGGGATAATAAAAACACAAAATGAAAACGGTAAATTTGCTCAATAATGTCCGTCCTCCTTTCCGAGAATGCACCATGTTCCCTGCACAGCTACCACAACATAGCGACATCAAACGTCAGCCGTTAAACGCTGCACACAGATGTTTGATGAATGGAAAATATTCTTTTTAATTTCACCTTGTGGACCAACTGTCGTGTTCAAAAACCTAATTTCTCCTCTGCACACACACACACACACACACACACACACGTTGAGGGAGATTTCTAATGGAAAAGAAGCAGCCGTGTCCGGGGTCCACCTGCTGTGCAGCCAGACAGAGAAGGTATTTTCTTGGCCCCTAAACTGCACAGTAGCTACAGGAGGAGCCTGGAGAACCCAGGGCCAGCTTCTGCAGCATGGGTCAGATGGTGTGCATGTTTGGGTGGGGGAGGTGGGTGAGGAGTCTTTAACAAAGGTTTGTGTGGAGCAAGTGGGCCTGTTTGTTTTAAAGGCTATCTGGTGAGTTCCTATCTTAATGGGTGGGGTAAGGGTCACCTAGAGGATAATGGTCATATGTCCCTGTTTGGGAGGGACTGTGTGAGGGGGATGGATCAATATGAAGAGGGGTGTGTGTGTGTGTGTGGAGGCTAGGCTGGTGCTGTCCCTATGGAAGCAGTGCGGGGACCGCAGAAACCAATTCATCGTTCACCTGTCCTGTGTGTGTGTGTGTTGCTCTTCTGGAATACTCTGCATATATGAAGATAAAGCCATTGTTGTTTCTCTGTTTTGAGTGAGCACATGGCAGTGCATCCACTGCAGTCTTGGGAGAGCTTTATTGTGGGATGTGTGTGAGTATTTTATGTAGCGTTTTTACAGGCCTTGTTTCTGTGGACTGAGCAGCCCTCTGAAATGCTTTCTCTCTGGCCCTGGTTGCTATGGACAGCTAGGATTTATAACACAAGTGGATAGCATTGTGTGATACACAATGTGTATTTATCTTCCTTGAGATATGCAGACAAGAATGATGACACTTTTTAGCCACATTCAGGTCGTAGCGACTGGTTAATTCGTCTTGAATTTCACTTTAAAACACTTCTGGCTTCATTTTCAAATCTACCCAGTCTTCTGTATGCACCTCAGGTTGAGGATAAGTTTGCTTGCGTGAATAATCAGATATTTAATAACCGTGTAAGCAAACTCCCCCCCCCCCACACCCAATAGAAGCCCATTCAAAATCAAACTCCACGTTAAACTAATTGTAAAGATACGTCCCTGCTTCTCATTACTTATATTGTTCTTCTAATGAAGATGTCGACATTCATTTACCACTTAGTAATTTCATTATGTTGATATTTGACCGGTTTTTTTGAGAGTAGAACCAGGCAGTTTCGTGTCAAACTCGAGAATCCATATCATTTCGTGACTTATGCGTTCACCTTGACAATAGAGGAAAATGGATGACCTTGACTATTATCAATGATGATACAAATACCACCACCAAGACCAGAAAGAATGTTGCTTATTGACAGGAGCAACCCACTGAATGATTTTGATGACATACATTTCTGTGACTTTTTCCAAGAAAATGCAGCTGAAATAATTGCTTTGCATCAGCCAAAGCTTTCAGGTGACTCAGTTAGGGGAACCACTAACTTCTCCATTGCAAACCACTTCATTCAAATATTTATCACATTGAGGTTTTTGGCATGTGGAACCTTTCATCATGAAACAGAAGATTTGTGTGGTGTAAGTGAATCAACTGTGTGCAAAATAGTATGCAAAGGATTACATCAAGTTGCCCAATGCTGCTGATCAGGCCACCTACAAGGTAGAGTTCTATGAATATGGGAACTTCCCAGGAGTAATTGGCTGTATTGATGGATATGGCCATATTTCCACGAAGTGCCCCTCTACAGCAGATGAGAACTTCAGAAATCGAAAAAACTGACTTTCAATAAATGTACAAAAGTACACTATGCAGTTCTCCAACATTGTTGCACATTGGAAAGGCTCAACGGTTGACTGTTTTTCCACAACTCCTCTTTATACACTCAGTTTGAAGTGGGACAACATGGTAGAACACTACTTGGTGACAGTGGGTATGCACAAACTTCTTGTTCACCCCCTATATTCATCCAGACAGACCAGAGCAACGGCACTACAACCAAGCTCATATACACACCAGAGGGCTCGTAGAGGGCATGTTTGGTATATGGAAGAATTGTTTCCAGTGTCTCAAACACATTGTGGTTCGAACCAAGAAGATGCTGCATTGTCATAATTGCAACAGCAGTGCTCCATCATTATCGTAAACAGCATGGCTGCCCAGACCCTCATGTTGAAGATGACAACCCACATGTTCCCATGGCTGAGGCAGCCAATGACAGAAATTGACTCCCTTACAGAGATGAGGTAGATAGGTCAGCCTCTTCCCCCCTTGTCCTGCTGCATGGGTTGGAGATGCAGGTTGTTGATGGGTACTGCTGGATGCTGATGGCTGCTGCTGGAGATGTACTTGCCTGATCTTCCTGACTATTCTCTGGCTCCTCCATAAGTTATTGGAGCGTGCGGTTGGTTACTTTTTCATTTCATTCCTTCTTGTTCTTTTATGTTACTGAATCATGCTTTTTCTCAATTATAGGGTACTTCAACACAATTAACGAGGGTATTATTTTCAATTTCACTGAAATTCTTTGACTGTTTTCTTTTGCCTTTCGCCATTATTTTGTTGTGTCAGTTATCAAACTCCAGTTCAACACACTGCTTTATGCTTATGTCAAGGTATTGCACCCCAGGTTTTTGTAGCACCTTCACCTTAGCACCATGTGCACACCGTTAATCTAATTGGACTTCCAAAGGGTGATCTGACTACTCCTTGATTACCTTAGTTACCTTAGTGAGACTCAGTAGTATACAACTAATTAATCTCAAGTGTGAGATTGTGTCTTGCAGTGTGATTCCCCCTTTTTTTTTTTTAAATAAGGACCACCACCACGGTCTACCACTCCACAGGTACTGTCCCTGACCTCCATGCAACACTGAATGGGTGTGTCAGCCAAGATAGCCCAACAATGTCCAGAGCCTTCAGCATCTCAGGGCAAATTTCATCGATACCTGGCGCCTTGCCACTGTAGCTTTTTGACTACTACAGTGACCTCTGCCAAAGATATGGGTGGGGCTTCTCCCGAGTCTTCAGACTCTGCCTCAGAGGACATGCTGGTCGGGTTCAGGAGTTCCTCAAAGTGTTCTTTCCACCGTCCAACAATATCCTCAGTTTGCGTCAGCAGTTCTCCTCCCCTGAAGGAGCACAGCCTGAGCCAAGCCCTGCTTTCCCTTCCTGAGTCGCCAAATGGTTTGCCAGAACTTCCTTGAGGTCAACCGAAAGTCCTTCTCCATGGCTTCCCCAAACTCCTTCCATACCCGGGTTTTTGCTTTAGCGACTGCTGAAGCCGAAGCCCTTTTGGCTTCCCAGTACCAGTCTGATGTTTCAGGAGACCCATGGGCCAACCAAGCCCGAAAGGCCTCCTTCTTCAGCCTGACGGCTTCCTTCACCGCTGGTGTTCACCAACAGGTTCTTAGGTTGCTGCCACGACAGGCACCGACAGCCTTTTGACCACAGCTCCTAGCTGCAGCCTCTACAATGGAGACTCGGAACATGGCCCACTTGCATTCCATGTCCCCAACCTCCACGAGAAGTTCTTCCGGAGGTGGGAGTTAAAGACCTTACGGACAGGGGCTTCCACTAGACGTTCCCAGTTCACCATCACTACATGTTTGGATTTACCAGGTCTGTCTGGCAGCCTCCCGTGCCAACTGATCCAACTCACCACCAGGTGGTGATCAGTTGACAGCTCTGCTCTTCTCTTCACCCAAGTGTCCAAAACATGCGGCCGCAGATCTGCTGATACGATTACAAAGTCAATCAGCAACCTTTGGCCTAAGGTGGTCCGGTACCAGGTACACTTGTGGACCACCCTATGTTCGAACATGGTGTTTGTTATGGCCAGTCCATGACTAGCACAGAAGTCTAATAACAAAACACCACTCTGGTTCAAATCGGACAGGCCGTTCATCCCAATCACACCCCTCCAGGTTTCCCCATCATTGCCCACGTGTGCGTTGAAGTCCCCCAGTAGAAGTATGGAGTCCCCGGATGGAACCCTTTCCAGGATGCCACCCAAGGACTCCAAGAAGGCCGGATACTATGAACTGCTGTTCGGCGCGTAAGCACACACAGAGCCTTCCACCCAGCGACTTGTAGTCGCATGGAGGTGACCCTCTCATTCACCGGAGAGAACTCCAACACAGCGGCGCTCAGCCGGGGACTTGTAAGTATCCCCACACCCGCCTGGCGCCTCACACCCTGGGCAACTCCGGAAAAGGAGAGGGTCCTACCTAGGGCTGGGTATCGTTTAAAAAAAAATTCGATACCGGTGCCAAAACGATACTTTTTTCGATACCTATATGTAAATAAAAGCACATTTCATAATGCAATTCCCGGAACATGTTTTTACTGTAATACAAGTCTTTTTACATTAGTTTTTCCAAATAGAAAGAGTCCAAGTGTCATTCATTTCAAGTATGAAATATTTATTGCTCCTTTTTCACTTAGACAATTTGTAAACTAGGCCGTGTTTCCCATACATTGATTTATTTGTGGCGGCCCACGACAGAATGAAAACTGAGCTTTAATGATCCCACCCCCCTCTAAGTTTAGCCAGATTATGTCTTATAGTTTTAATTTGAAAATGTCTAACATTTTCACACACAGAGAAAGAAGCTCTCAAATTGCACCAGATTGATGCATTTTAAGTTTAAAATGTCCACATTTTTTACTTACTCTATCCATGTTGAGGAAGCAGTCTGTTCCCCGTGATCGTTAACGTTACCGCTAGTAGTAACATTAGTAGTCGTGTGTTTGAAGTCAAACACAGTGCAGCTCTCTTGTCTCAGGTTAATGCCATGCGAGATTAAATACTTCATTAAATTAGAAGTGTTGCCACCCGCGCCAGCTATGGTCTTATCACAAATATTGCATTTTGCACGTCCCTACTTTTTACAAAATGTAACCAGACCTTGGACCGTGGTTTGGACATTTTTCCACTCTCCCCAAATGCGGACATCCACATGGCTCGGTGTTTACATGCGTAGTGATGTAGTAATGCAAGGACGCGATTAACGGAGCCCCGCCCCCCAGAGACGCTGACTCATAGCCCGTCGCGCACATCATGGGAGCGTCATTGCGCATCTTTGGCGCAATATCTGTGATGTCCACCAATGTCCAAAACAAAAATACGCCCTTGATACCGCCACCTAAACCAGCAGTCACGTTAGATTTTAGAACAAATATAGTGATTGGATGAGAGACGAGGAAAAAAATAAATAAAAAAGGTACCGAAGTTTGGCACCGAATGTTCTGACCTCTGCCGGTGCTCGGTAGTACTGCAGTGATTCGGTCGGTAACAAAAAAGTACCGAATTTCGATACCCAGCCCTAGTCCTACCCCTCTCCACGAGTTTGGTTCCGGAACCGGTTCTGTGCATGGAGGTGAGCCAAACCATATCTAGTTGGTACCGATCCACCTCTCGCACCAGCTCCGGCTCCTTCCCCG
Source organism: Coryphaenoides rupestris (assembly GCA_002895965.2). Classification (NCBI taxonomy): domain Eukaryota; kingdom Metazoa; phylum Chordata; class Actinopteri; order Gadiformes; family Macrouridae; genus Coryphaenoides; species Coryphaenoides rupestris. Next base: position 266,452 of record PIJE02000143.1, read on the forward strand.
CCAGTGAGGTGACATTCCACGTCCCCAGAACCAGTCGTCGATGCCGGGGATCCGCACGCCCGGGACCCCGCCTTTGCCTACCGCCCATTTTACAATGCACCCGACCCCAATGACTCTTCTTGCAGTTGGTGAGCCCACAGGGAGGCGACTCCACGTTGTCCTTTCGGGCTTGACCCGGCCGGGCCCCGTGGATCCAGGCCCGGCCACCAGATGCTCGCCAATGAGCTCCCCTCCCAGGTCTGGCTCTAGGGGTCCCCGGTTTCCCTTGTCAGGGCGAGGTGACAGAGTTATTGGGAAGCCTTTTCATTGGGTCTTTGAATCGCTCTTAGTCTGGGCCCTCCCCGCCACCACATTCCCCCTTGAGCCAATCCCATCCTGCCTTCTCCAAGATATTTCAGATGACATCCTCCTCTTCCTCACCACCCTAAACAACACCTCCCTCAATTCAAGCCTTCAAGACTGCCAGAATCAAGCCACTCTTCAAGAAACCCACCCTTGACACCACCAACATCTGGAACTACAGACATGTATCCCTCCTTTCATTCCTCTCCAAAACCCTAGAATGTGCTGTCTCTACCCGACTATCCTCCTATCACTCTCAAAACAACCTGATAGACCCTCATCAGTCTATTGCTGGATCTGTGTTATCCTGGTTCACTTCCTACCTGGCAGATCGCACCTATCAGTTCACATGGAATGGCTCCCTGTCCAAACCCTACACCGGAGTCCCCCAAGGCTCAGTAATAGAACCCCTTCTGTTATACATTAGATTTCTAGGCTCTGTAATAACATCCCACAGGTTCTCCTATCACTGCTACGCAGACGACCCCCAACTTTTCCTTTCCTTCCCCCCCTTACAGCCAAATAGCAACACGCATCTCTAAATGCCTTCCTGACATCAGCAAATGGATGGCTGCCGACCACCTGAAGCTTAAACTAAACAAGACTGAGCTTCTCTTCAAGCCTGGGAATGACTGCCCTCAGATGGACCTACTTGTCACCATTGAGGACATCGAAGTCTCCCCTGCACCGACTCCAAGGAACCATGGCGTGATACTGGATGACCAGCTGTCCTGCAACACCAAAATCAACTCTGTGGCCCGATATTATAGAATTGCTCTCTACAACATCCGCAGGATCCGGCCCTTCCTCACACATGAAGCAGCACAGATCTTGGTCCAAGCACTCGTCATCATTTGCCTTGACTACTGCAACTCTTTCCTGGTGGACTCGCAATCAAACCCTTACAATGCATCCAGAACACAGCAGCTCCTGCAAGAGACTCAAGACTAGGGTTGGGTATCGTTTAGATTTTTCCGATACCGGTGCCAAAACGATACTTTTAAAATAGTACTGGTTCCTAAACGGTGCCTGAACCGATACCTTCTTTAAAATAAAGAGCAAACAACAACGTTAAAGAATGTCTTTTTTTATTGCGAAGGCAAAACAATTGAACAATATATTAACTCTTAACACTCTAACACTGTTTAAATTAGAATTACAATTAAATACAAAACACTATTACTAATTACTAATAAATATTAAATTAACAATACGGGGGGATGGGGGGCGGTAGCGAGGATTAAGGGCACTGGTCATCTCTCTGTATTAAAGAAATGTAAGGATGTGTATTAGTCTTAATGGCACATAACTAGATTATACACACTAAATAAACAAATATTATTTTCACATAATGCAATTACCTAAAACAATGATATTTATTTATTTATTTACCTGAACCATGGAGATTCCACAGTGGAAAAAGAATGCAGTCCCTTGACCACAAATCTCGTCACAGCCCTGTGGTATTCTTCCACCTTCTCTTTTGATAAGGTTCCCTTCTTGGCCAAGGTGAATGGGGTCACTACTGCAATAATAACTTATATTAACCGCATGTAGTTTGAGGAGTACCGGCACTTGTTTTGGTCCAATTCAAGCACTGTAATAAAACCAGCTATATTCTAACGTTCATAGTTGACAGCTAACGTTATTGACAGCTATTTACTTCAGGGTTGCATACCTCACGCAATTTACCTCACGTTAGCAAGCTAGCCAAAATTGCGTCACATTAGCTAGCTAGCTAACATAGCATGCATGGCAACATTAGCTTGCTGTGGTAAATTTAGTCACACAGTTAACGTTAGCTAGCTAACCGTAAACAGTTGATTACTTTATAAATTCAAGATTTGCATCGTTCACGTTACGTTACTAACCTGAGGAAACGCTGCTGGAATCCTCATCAATCGTCTCGTCACCGGGGTCGGGGACTCCCACATCACCGGCTGAGGTGCTTGATACTGGGCTTGACGACTTCAAAGGGTCGAACACTGTGCATGCTTCTGCCTTCAGGTGTATACCGTGACTCACTAAATGCTTCATCAAATTTGAGGTGTTCCCCCCTTTGCATGACATCGTTTTTAAACATTTGTTGAACGTGCTATTGTTCGCGTCCTTTTGTGTAAAAATATAGCCACACTTTTGACCGTCTTGATTTCAGCATTTTGCGTTTAACCTTACCTAACAGTACTTGCTGTCACTGTCACAAATGTTTGCTAACGTTAGGTGTGGGTCGGGGCATGCGTGAGCGTCAGCGATGTTTAGTTTCGTTTGGAGCACCAGAGGCCGCTGAAAAACAGTGGATATTTCAAACGGCAGCTCATTGTATTTTAACGTGGCACCGAAATGAGACAGAATATGCATTTTGATTCGGTACGGTAGGTACCGGTTGTACGGGAACCGGTGCCATAGTGGTATCGGGTTTCGGTACCCATCCCTACTCAAGACCCACCTGTTCAGAGTTCACCTGGACTCTGCATAACCCCCCCATCCTCCCTCTCCTAACCCTAGCAATAACTTGCGTGTTTGCACATTTTGAGATTATTAATAGTACTTGCGTTATTTAGCATATTATATGTTCTTTGATGTTGGTAATGCACTCAGAATGGCACTTCTGCTCTTATCCCAGCTATTATGCAGGCAACCTAGCAATTATGAAACTCTTTCTATTAGCCTTGCAACTATAAATGCTTGAAACCTGCTCGATTCTTATTTGTATGTACCACAGCTGTATATATTGCTGTCTCCTTTGACAAATGTTCTCTTTGTCAGTTGCATTGGATAAAAGCATCTGCCAAATGTCCTAAATGTAAATGTAAATTTAATGACACGGCACGATATGGCCAAGCCATCTTAATTGACATAGTAAGCATCTTGCTTTCCATGTCTAATTTAACATACAGTTATGCAGTTATTAAATTATCATTAAAATATAGATTTATATATAAAATAAATACATTGCGAAATAGTTGTTGTTCATCACATTTTTACAACAAAAATATACTCAATCTCCAGGGATGCTGCAGCACCCCTACTTCTCATAGTTGTCTCATCCTGTGAGGGAAAGTTACCTACAGCTGATTATATTCCTCCAATGAAAAGACAACCATGACACGTTTGTGATCTTCTTGGATGTTAAGATGACATGAGTCTCCGTTCAAGTTGAAAACAAACTTGATAGGTAACCTAACTGTCCCACATCCCCTAATGCTCAATGTCTCGTCCGTCAGGCATCCCCAGTTACAGCACTGAGTGGGTGTGAAGCTGGCTCCAAAGGAAAAGTACTCCCTGGATGGAGAGAGAGACTGTCTATGGAGCTTTCTGCCTCCAGTGATGAGCGCTAGCAATAAATGTCAGTCATAATCTCTGCAATTAAAGCTCCTTTTTATGTAGCAACAGTGGATGGGAAAGTTGTGAATCATGATGGGAAAAGAAAGAGGTGACAAAGAGGAGTAAAGATAACCAGAGGCATAAAAGAGATAATGCCAACCAATCACATAAGGCTGCTAGAGCGGAGTGGAATGTTATGTCACTCGTATTATGTTGCATGTAAAATGTCACTTAGTTTCAAGCGCCTTGAGTGCTATACCAAGTGCCAACATCATTTTGGGGCATAATCTTTGGGCAAAATCTTGGAAGCTAATTTAAAGCAATGGCAAATTTGTTTTTATGCATATTTATTAGAATGTTATTTAAATGCCATTACACACTTTACATAATGGTAATTCAAAAGTCCTTTTTGAGGAAGAAAGTAGACATAATAGAAAATGCAATAGGCTGTTTTGTGATTTGTCTACAGATCGCCTCTTTAAGCACCATTGTTTCAGCAGTTCATCACAATGCAATGAGAATCAATCGGAATGGCCTTTCCAAATGGACAAATTTCTTCTGAAAACTGAAAACCCACAAGATTTCTATCTTATCTTATCTTATCTTATTTGCATACATAGCCTTTGTGAAATGGTTTTCATCCATGACAACAGTCTTTTTATTCTATTGAATATCCAAATCCTGATGTGGCAGTAGACCCGACCACACAGAGTCGTGAATGTTTTGCAGGCAGAGCAGGTGGTAAAAACATGTCAGCAGTCTTTCTGAGTGTGTGTGGATGGCTGGTCTGTCCTGTGTGCATTGATTGGCCAATGCATCACAGGTATGCACCCAAAATCTAATCAGCTTGAGTTGGTCCAGATGAAACCAGCCACCAACCACAAACACTCCAAGCCTCAAATGCTCATTTGTTGTCACATTGTTATATATGTTATAACTTTCAGTAATACACTGTTCATACACACATGAAAAAGGGATTGCCTGCCTAAATTGATGGGGGGATCCCCTGGAAGGAACAGAGGGGACAGGTTTGAAGTGACGATGAGAGGGAATGTGTTTTTAATACTAAGAATTCCTGGAGTTGAACATCTGCTGTGACAATGTATAAGAAAACCCTGTTTATCTTTTCCCATAATTCCAATAAACTCTATAGGAATAACTCTACAGGACTCTATAGGTATGTCTCTACAGTATAGAGTTTGGTATTGAAATGAATGGTAATGAAGGATCCTTATTGCCTTCATGGCGCAATTGAACTGACGACCTTGGACAAAGGATCCCAAGGGGTTCACTTGTGGCACATTGAGGATGTTTTCAATTTTAGGTTAACATGAGTGAGAGAATGAGTGAGAGATTTGTTGACAGAGGTGGGTGTTGCACAAGGAGGGAACTAGGGGTGCTGCAGAGGAGAGACAGTAGGAGACAAACTAACCAAGAGAGCAATGTGGAGGACGTTTATGGATGGGGTAAAAAGCCGGAGGATGACTGTGATTTGTTTTCCGCTATGTCTCTGTGCCTGTGTGTGTGTGTGTGTGTGTGTGTGTGTGTGTGTGTGTGTGTGTGTGTGTGTGTGTGTGTGTGTGTGTGTGTGTGTGTGTGTGTGTGTGTGTGTGTGTGTGTGTGTGTGGTGGGGGGTTCCACAGAGGTCCACAGCGCAACAATGGCGTTTTAGTGACAGCTCGTTGGTTTTATTGGCTTATGGGGGTGGGGGGGTGTTTCAGTAAATCTATTCCTGTGACATGCCCATTTTACCATCAGCAAAGCACAGCAAAGCCAATAACCATTACCCAATAACCTGCACTGGGATTTATGCCTCAATCTACATCACACACACTCTGTGGTGTGGTGTGTGTGTGTGTGGGTGTGGGTGTGGGTGTGTGTGGGTGCATGTGTTTGTGTGCACTGATGCCATTTACAGTTTTGTAAATGGTCATTGATTCTTCGAGCTGTCTGTCTTTCCCAACACTTGCATCTATGGTGACGAAAACAAGTGGGCTGTCAGACGAGAGAGAGATAGAGGAGAGAGAGAGAGGAATAGACGAGTGACAGAGAGAAAGACAGAGTAAAGAGGATAGACATTCCAAATTAATGTCTATTCCTCTTTGTGTTTCTTCTTTTCTTTTCTCTGATGGACTGTCAATGATAATGATGATGAATGATAGTGTGTGTGTGTGTGTGTGTGTGTGTGTGTGTGTGTGTGTCTGTCTGTGTCTGTGTATTTGTGTGGAAGGGAGATAATGAAGGACATCTACTATTGTAGCAAGTAAGCTATACTTGCCTGTGATCTATGACAAATAAAGATTTGGATATCAAGAGGAAACAAGGTTACTGTATGTGCATGTTACTGAAACGTTGCTGGGAGTAATTGTTAACTACAATGGATGTTAACAGCGCTAAAGATAGCAGGGAGGGAGGGAGGGAAACCTGGATGAGGCCAATGTGCACACAGTTCATTCTACAAGTGATGAAAGAGACATTCTAACTGGACTGTGCACTGAGCTACCTGCCACAATACTTTCTCCTACAAAACAACAGCGCATCAGTCCACTGGTGAGATCACATCCTGTGATCTATGACAAGATTTGGATATCAAGAGGAAACAAGGTTACTGTATGTGCATGTTACTGTAACGTTACTGATACAACCCTGAGAGTAATTGTTAACTACAATGGTTGTTAACAGCGCTAAAGATAGCAGGGAGGGAGGGAAACCTGGATGAGGCCAATGAGTTAAATCTGTTCTTTAACAGGTTTGATGATGTGGCTCCTGTCCACCCTCTCCCCAGCTTCTCCTGTGACTCCCCCCCCATTTCTCCTTTCAACACCATAAAGCCTGCACTGCACGGGACTAAGCTGCTGGACATGCAATTGGACGCTCCACTATTGGCCTGGATCACCAACTACCTCACAGGTCGGCTACAGTATGTGAGGCTGCAGAGCAACATCTTGCATACAATAGTGAGCAACCAGTCAGCTACAAGGGGACCGAGGTGGACATTGTTGAGGAATACAAGTACCTGGGCATCCACATAGACAATAAGATGGACAGGACTAAAAACACAGAGGCCCTGTACAAGAATGGTCAGAGTCGCCTTTCAACGTCTGCGAAACCATGCTGCAGATGTTCTATCACTCGGTGGTAGCCAGCATAATCTTCGACGCTGTTGTGTGCTGGGGGAGCAGGGTGAAGACAGCCGATGCTAACAGACTCAATAAGCTCATCAGGAAAGTGGGTTCTGTCCTGAGAGTGGAACTGGAGTCTATGGTGGAGGTCTCGGAGAGGAGGATGCTGAGTAAAGTACTCAGAATTATGGACAATATCTCTCATCCCCTGCACGCTAAACTGGAGTCATACCAGAGCACCTTCAGCCATAGACTGAGACTACCAAGGTGCACCACAGAATGCCACCGGAGGTCCTTTGTGCCTGTGGCCATCAAACTTTATACCCCCTCCCCCTTCTGCGGGAAGGACAATTGAAATATAAGACACTGAACAATCATGTGCAAAATTACCTTTCAACATCATGTGCAATTTTAATATTACTACCCAACATCATGTGCAATATTTTTAATGTTATGTGCAATATTCTTAATATTCTTAATATCATGTGCAATACTACCTATCACCATTATTATTCTTACCTTTCAATTATTATCTTGTAATATTATCTTTCATCATCATGTGCAATATTTCTCATGTGCAATACCATTGCCAACTTGTTTTGCTGTCCGAATATCTTGCCTATATCTCTATATTTTTATATTTTTATATTTCTCGTAGGCTTAGACTTACTGTAAATGTGTTATTTTATTGTATTTATTATTTATTACTTTTATTATTCTATTGTTAATTTCTCTTGTTTATTATTCTATTGCTATGCAACTTCTGGCACAAGTATTTCCTTCGGGATCAATAAAGTTTGATCTTATCTTATCGTATCTTATCTCTCTTCCACACATAGTGTGTGTGTGTGTGTGTGTGTGTGTGTGTGTGTGTGTGTGTGTGTGTGTGTGTGTGTGTGTGTGTGTGTGTGTGTGTGTGTGTGTGTGTGTGTGTGTGTGTGTGTGTGTCTCGTTAGAGGAGGTCCAGCATGGTGGGGGTGATGAGAGGAAACTCCCTGGCCACTGCCTCGCCATGCTGGGCAAAACCATATGTCTCTCTCTCTCTTTCTGTTTCTCACACACAAACAAACACACACATGCACACACACACACACCATGTCAATTTCCTCAGTATCAATGTAACAGCGTTTTCTTCCCATTGCCATGGCAACCTGACTGGATTAACCAGGTAGCATGTATAGCCACCCCACCCTCCCCCCTATACACACACACACACACACACATACACAGCCCCCCTCTGGTTGAAGCCACCAAGGACACAGAAGGGCTTGAACAAAGGGAAAAAGGGCTGGATTGATAGAGAGTCATCTTTAGTTATCTTTGGATAATCTCTTCTCTTTTCTCTCCTCTTCCCTAGCTTTTCTCAGTTCTAGCCATTTGAGGAAATTAAATCTGTGCCAGGCCTGCTGAGATGTGTTGATGACCCAAAGACTCACACTCCACTGACAAATACACATTTCCCTTGACTGGTCTGTGGTCTTGTCATGGCCTTATTCAAAATCTGTCAGACCCTAAATCTGATTCCCACTAAAATATAAACCTACAAGTGGGCATCACAGCATCAGCAAAGTACTTACCAAGTAAAGCCCTTTCCATGCAGTTGTCCATGCCACAGTTTTGGAACAGCTGACTCAAGAGGATGTTGAAAAACAACTAATGGGATGTCTCCTCTGGCTTTAAAAGGAACCCTGACTATTAAGACTTGTAGGTATTATTAGATTAGTGTTGACATAAACCTATATAAATGTGATGTAAAAAAAGATCTAGATGTCTTCGTTTTTATAAAATCAGAAAAATACTTTCACTCATAGGCCGCTATTGTTGTTTACATCGCAATGCATTCTGGGTAGTGACGTCATATGGTTTCACCGGTCTTGGTCCCATTCTCTTGACCCTACAGTGAGATTCTGTTCCGCCTTTTCAATTTGAACCGAGCGCAATGTATGTGCAGGGGACAACATAGAAGACATTACTCAAAATGTACATCAAAATGAAGATGATCAGAGAGATGAGAAGGTGAGTGGAGCAAGATCGATGGTGTCTGTGCAACAACTGCTTGTCTCTGCCAACCAAGAGGGAGTGTGTCTGTTGTAAAGAGCTCCGCTTTCTGTCAGCAGCTGTTCAAGGTAAGTTAAGCATATGGATCAAACTATCGTATTTCAACATCAATAATTTCAGAGATTAGCATACACCGCCATCGTATGCTTTATACATTCTGAGAATATACAGTAAAACGCACAAACAAGATGCTTACGGCCGGGTTTGATTATATTTACAGGTATCCTGTGCATCTCAGCACACGACAACTTTGGGACAGTTTGCCTCAATCGAGATGTTTTCATGGGCTGCCCTCATCAGCCTCCATGACGGGAGAGTGGCCTACCAAATTGGAACCAGGTCACCAATAGGCAAGTCAAAACATCAGCCAATGTTCACTGTTAAGTTCTCAAGTTTCAAGTATTTTATTTTCAAGTTTCAAGTATTTTATTGTCACTTCACAATTTACACGTGAGTATAAGCAGTGAGTGAAAAACCTTTTGTGCAAAACGCCCGACAGCCAACAGTAATTATAAAAGAATACAAAATAGAAATAGAACTACAAAATAGAAGTAGGACTAGCAAAATAGAAATAGAACTATGCAAAATAGAAATAGAACGATAAATATAAATTCTGTGTAAAATAAGAATAAAATAAAATGAAATGGAATATACAACAAAATATCCAGGTGAGCAGTACACATATAAATCAATGTACTAAAATATACATTGTTATATGCTGATATTCACAGAATGTCACAGAATACCTTCTCAGACAGTCAACACAACACTAGCACCAGCAATTGGCACCAGGACTAGCACTAACACCAGTACTAGCACCAGCACCAGCAGTAACACTAGCACCAGGACCAGCACTAGCAGTAACACCAGCACTAGCACCAACACTTAGCACTACTACCAGCACTAGCTCCAGCAGTAACACTAGCACTTATCACCAGGACTAGCACTAGCAGTAACACTTAGTACTAGCACTTAGACATTGATGCCGAACTTGTTCAGCAGCCTGATGGCCTGACTGTGGAAGCTGTCTCTGAGTCTGCTCGTGTGTCACTTGATAGTGCGGTATCGCCTGCTTGACGGTAGAAGTGTGTACAGTTTGTGGCTGGGGTGGTTATTGTCTTTAATAATCCTTTTGGCCTTGGCCACGCACCGCCTGGTGTATATATCCAGGAGGGAGGGAAGCTCACCTCCAACGATGTACTGGGCCGTACGCACCACCCTCTGTAGTGTTTTACACTCCAGTGCGGTGCAGTTCCCGTACCAGACGGTGATGCATCCAGTGAGAACACTCTCGATGTTACAAGAGTAGAATGTTCTGAGGATGCGGGGGCACATGTTGAATTTCCTCAGTCGCCTGAGGAAATACAGGCGTTGTTGGGCCTTTTTCACCACGTGTGTGGTGTGCGTGGTCCATGTGAGGTCCTCGGAGATGTGCACGCCGAGGAACTTGAAGCTGCTGACCCTCTCGACTGCAACCCCGTCGATGGAGATGGGGGCGTGCTCACCTCTCCGCTTCCTGTAGTCCACGATCAGCTCCTTGGTCTTCTTGACGTTGAGGGCGAGGTTGTTCTCTTGGCACCACTGTGCCACTGATCCAACCTCCTCCCTGTAGGCTGTCTCGTCGGCGGCGGCGATCAGTCCCAACACTGTCGTGTCGTCAGTGTCTCGACATTTATTTGACATATTTTATATTGTATTTTATATAGGATGAAATGTTTTTATAATAGCTGAAGTTGTCTTGTATAAAGTCTTTTTTTCATACAAGATAAGTATTTTTCTTCTTTCTTTTCTTGTCTATTGTAATCTTTTCTGCCCAACAAGATTAAAATGTATAAAATTACACTAAATAGCATCCTTGCATTATTTTCCACATAGATTTGATTAGAACACATTTCATATCAGAACTAAGTAGTGTTTCTGTTGATCGAATTTAACATTTGCCTCAATCAGCAACTGAAATCCTCAGATGAAAAACTATATACGTTAGTGTAAAGTATTTATGTGAATTTTGGATTTTACTTTCCTACCTCAGGTGGCATGTTTGTATTTCAAGACAGCGGAGGACTGAGGGTTGTGTAGTTTCAGCTGTAACAGTTTACCTGTGCACACAGTTCATTCTACAAGTGATGAAAGTAACTGGACTGTGCACTGTGCTACCTGCCACAATACTTTCTCCTACAACACAACAGCGCATCAGTCCACTGGTGAGTCCACTCCACATTTTTTGATGTTTGACCAAGAACCGGTAGCTGGCAGCACCCATGACTGGATCCTGGAATATCAGACCTGGCTACGCCATGCTTTTGAGGGTGCTACCAAGCATCTGGACCGCAAACCAAGTCCTCAGACTCATGCCTCCCTCCGCCCAACCCCGCCAGAGGTGATCGTGCCACCTTCTGCGAGCCAGCCCCAGGCAAGTCAACTACCTGGTACAGCTGGTGTCTTTCCAGGCAACAGCGAGGAATCTAGGAGAAGGACCACCTATACCAATACTGGGAGACATCAAAACCCCCAACACCTTCCCCAGGCAGCAGGGAGCAGAGCAATAGGGGCTACAAAATCTTGGGTACCTGTGCCTTGTGTTTCTTCTGTTCGATCGTCGGGTTGACGATCGAACAGGATAGATTGTGGTGGTACTACTCTAAGGTACTATTGTAATAAAGAATTAGTGTTATCTTTTATTGGTGTCAGTAACTTTCTTTTGGCTGTTTATATTCTTTCCTTTCCAGCAGCTCCAGTCCCTGCCTACCTGACACACCTCAGTCTTGTATCAGCAACAAACCTGTGTGGTGTATCCCGTATCCTCAATTCCCAGCTACTATTCATGGATTCCTGAGTATTTCCTGGGGTGCAATTCCCCAGGTGGCGTTGTCGGATTTTCCCCTATTCTTCCCTTACTGCTCCCGCCACAATAGCAAGATAAAAGATAAAACGGCAAGAAGAGAGGTGTGTGTGTGTGTGTGTGTGTGTGTGTGTGGACTCCAGAAGTATTGAGAGAATATTTAAAATGTCCAAAGGTTTTTGCACTCCACCAGAAATTATTACTAATTGTTCCTCCATGATCAGGATTGTGTTCGATGGTTCACCTTCAGAGGCTGCAACTGCAGGAGCGGGTTGTTTACATCCTAGCAGGAGCTATCCAATGGAGTTTACATTCCTTGTTGGAGAAAATTGTTGGCACAGCATTTGGTTTTCGTCTTCGCTTATAACCAGCAGCACCTGTGAGCTCTTTTAGCAGCTGTGGTCGACTAAATGCATCAAATGCATCAGGACAGAAGTGGCTTCCACAAGCATTTTCCCTCTCAATTATCCTCTTCTGATCTGAGACAAGCTGTGAAGACTTAAAAGACTTCACTTGAGATCACTTGTTGCCTTTCGACTGAAAACTACAACCAAAAGCAGCACAGTGTGGCATTGTATTGACATTTCCTCTGGGCCGGTAAAAATAGCAACAGGTAATGGTAGCACCAGTAGCTCAGCTCGAGAGTGCAACCAATTTACGCCATTGACCCAGAGTGTCCTTATGTAAAAAATTGTATTAAACTTTAATTAAATTTTTTGAATAATAAAAACATTTCATGTATTCCGAACAAGGTATTTTAGTCAGAGAGGGCAATTATAGCATATTAAGGCCCACGAATCTTAATAGCCTTTTAAGTCCCAGTTAAAGGAACTTGATGCTACTTTAGGAAAAATAGCGGTTTCAGTTTAAACATCCTAAATGCTCTGAGTATTGTTCGAGGCGAGCAACAACACTGCTAGCGGGACCATAGCTGAAGTGAGTTCCGTTGCTAGGGACGAGCACACTCTCTCTGTGACCGAGCATGACGTGAGGAGGGCTCTGATGAAGGTGAACACCAGAAAAGCTGCAGGTCCTCACAGCATATCTGGACGAGTACTGTAGACCTGTGCTAACCAGATAGCTCCAGTGTTCACCACAATATTTAACCTTTCCCTGGCTGAGTTCCTGGTCCCAGCCTGCCTCAAGTTGTCCACCATTGTCCCTGTGCCCAAGACTGCGTCTCCAGCATGCCTGAATGACTACCAATCGGTGGCCCTCACCTCGGTGGTCATGACATTTTTTGAGAGACTGATCAAGGACTAAATCTGCCCCTCCTTACCTCCCTCCATGGACCCGCTGGGTCTGAACACCCCCCTGTGCCCTTGGATCCTGGACTTCCTAACCGCCATGCCCCAGGTCATCAGGGTGGGCAAAAACACCTCCCCACCTCCCCACCCTGAACACAGGATTCCCCCAGTGTTGCGTCATCAGTCCCATAGAGAGGAAGTTTCTAACCTACACCATATGGCCAAAAGTCAGTGGACACCTGACCATCACACCTATATGAGCTTGTTGGACATCCCATTCTAAAACGATGGGCATTAATATGGAGTTGGACCCCTCTTTGCGGGTATGACAGCTGCCACTCTTCTGGGAAGGCTTTCCACAAGATTTTGGAGTGTGTCTGTGGGAATTTGTGCCCATTCAGCCAAAAAAGCATTTGGGCGTTCTAATTCCTCCCAAAGGTGTTCAATGGGGTTGAGGTCAGGGCTCTGTGCAGGCCAATCGAGTTCCTCCACACCAAACTCGTCTAACCATGTCTTTATGGACCTTGCTTTGTGCACAGGGGCACAGTCATGCTGGAACAGCAAAGGGCCTTCCCCAAACTGTTGCCACAAAGTTGGAAGTGCCAAATTGGCTAAGATGTCTTCATATTCTGTAGCATTAAGCATACCCTTCACTGGAACTAAGGGGCCCAGCCCAAACCCTGACAAACAGCCACAGACCATTATCCCTCCTCCACCAAACTTTACAGTAGGCACTATGCATTCCGGAAGGTAACGTTCTCCTGGCATCCGCCAAACCCAGATTCGTCCATCAGACTGCCAGATAGTGAAGCGTGATTCATCACTCCAAAGAACACATTTCCACTGCTCCAGAGTCCAGTTGCGGTGTGCTTTACACCACTCCAACCGACGCTTGGCATTGCGCATGGTGATTTGAGTCTTGTGTGCATCTGATCGGCCATGGAACTCCATTCCATGAAGCTCCCGACGCACAGTTCTTGTGCTTCCAGAGGCAGTTTGGTACTCTGTAGTGAGTCATACAGCAGATGATAGACGCGCTTTTTACACGCTACGCACTTCAGCACTCGTCAGTCCCGCTCTGTGAGTTTGCGTCGTCTACCACTTCATGGCCGAGCTGTTCCTAGGCGCTTCCACTTCACAATAATAGCACTTACAGCAACTGACTTGTGGCAAAGATAGCATCCTATGATGTGTTCAAAGTCACTGAGCTCTTTACAAACCATTCTGAATTGTAAATGTTTGTCTGTGATGATTTCATGGCTATGTGCTTGATTTTATGCCCCTGTTAGCAATGGGTGTGGCTGAAACACCTGAACTCAATAATTAGTAGGGGTGTCCACTGACTTTTGGCCATATAGTGTATCACTATGGTGCCAAGACAACAGCCACGTGCATGAATTTCTCAAAAACTAAGAGCTGATAGTGGACTTTAGGAGGACACACCACTGGGGATTAATGAGACTGCCGTGGAGAGGGTGGTGCTTCCTGCGGGGAATCCGTCAGGAAGTGCAGCCATCGGGTGCCCACCCGGCTTGTTTGTCAGTGTCTGTGCCCCCTCATGCTGTGGCAAGGCAAGGGGGGAGGACTTGTCAGGCCCCGACAAAGCTGTACTTTATGGTCAGCTTAAAAATGTTGAGTCTCTGCAGAATATGGATAGCTTATTCAGCCACTTGGATGTCTCCAAGCGTAATCAACTTGCTGACTTGATTAAGCATTTTCCATGTCTGTTTGGCGATACACCTACGTGTACATATTTGATTGAGCATGATATAGATGTTGGAAATTCTAAACCTATTAAGCAGAGGTTTTATCGTGTTCATCCAGCGAAGCGCAAGTATCTTGATGTCGAAGTTAAATATATGCTAGATAATGGTATTGCAGAGCCATGCTAGTTGGGCGTCATCCTGTCTGCTTGTGCCAAACGCTGATAACACTCCCAGATTCTGTTCAGACTTCAAGGTCAATAACATAAGGCAACCAGACTATTTTTCACTTCTGCATATGGAAGGCTGCATTGACCAAGTGGGGTCGGCGAGGTTTGTCAGCAAATTTGACTGCTGTTAGTTTGACTGCTGAAAGGCTACTGGTAGGTTCCGTTGTCTGAGAGAGTGCGGGACATTGTGTCCTTCATTATGCCCACAAGTCTGTTTTATTATACGGTGATGCCCTTTGGTTTGCGGAATGCGGCAGCAACCTTTCAACGTCTAATGAACAGGGTTGTTGGTGACCTGGAAGGTTGTTCAGTGTATCTAGATGATGTGGTAATCTATTCTGGTGACCATATTGAAAAGCTGTTTGACCGCTTGGCTCACGCACATTTAACTGTTAAGCCAAGTGCAAGTTTGCAAAGGCCACGGTTTGTTATTTGGGTCATGTGATGGGGCAGGGCAGAGTATACAAAGGTGCAGGCTATTGATGACTATGGCCCGCCTACAACTAAGAAGGAACTCATACGCTTTCTGCGGCTGGTTAGTTATTACCGGTGCCTTTGTAGAAATGTTTCCACTGTGGTTGCCCCCCTCACAAACCTGTTGAAGGCTCAGGCCAAATATGTGTCGTCCTCAGAGTGTCAGAAGGCTTTTGAGAGTGTCAAAGCCCTCATGTGTAATGCTCCTGTTTTGGCTGCTCCACAATGGGAAATTGTTTAAACTCGAGGTAGTTGCGAGTTATGCGGGTGCAGAGCAGTGTTGTTAGAGTCAGATGATTTTGGTGGATGAACTAGTTTGTTTCTTTTCAAGGAAATGTAACAAACATCAGCTGAACTATTCAGTAATTGGAAAGGAAACGTTAGCTTTGATTTTGGCTTTGCAACATTTCAATGTATATGTTAGCTCTATGCCTGTGGTGGTCTTCACTGATCACAATCCTTTAAACTTTTTAAGTTCCTTGCAGTGTCCTAACCAGAGGCTGATTCGCTGGGCTCTGTTGCTCCAGTCCTACAGCCTGGACATTCACCATATCAAGGGGCGGGACAATGTGGTGGCAGATGCATTGTCCCGTGCTCCATGTCAGTAGTGTCTGGGTGTGCACTAATTTGCTCTCTGCTACGCGCCAATGTTCCTAAGCCTCACTCTCTTTCCTCTTAAATGAGCTTCCAGGACCCAGTGGCTGGCGATGGAGGAGGGGGAGTTAAAGGGTCAGTTGGAGCCGTTAGAGGCGTTTTCTTTATTTTTTTTCCCATTATATATATATTTCCATATATATTCTATTTCATACTTTGTTGCTTTACTCTATATTAGCTTTGTTAGACTGAGAGAGGGTGGGCTGGGTGATTAAATGGCAAGGTTCCCTCTGGGACCCTGGGACAACAGAGCCTGTTGTCTTGGTCCTGTGTATTGTGTGTACTGTGTCTTTTGTGTGTACTACAGGTCCTTGACTGGGTGGAGCTGGGGTCGTGGAATTAAGTGGAAACACCTGGCCAGTGTTCCCAGATTATTTATGCCTGCCTTCCCAGATGTCAGTGTGTCGGTCCCTTCACCATCACCAAACTCGGACTTTGGTTGCTTTCTTTTGTTTTACACTAACAACATACGCCTCACATTTTCCACTGCACTCATGCACCCTCTTACACCACTGATTCTGACCTCCACACCTCAGTGGTTTTCATTTGTGAACTTTGGGTAATACATTTTGGTTTGTTAATGCTGAGTTTGGCGTGAATCTCCTTCCTTTGTTGTGGCCCCCGAGCCGGTCGTACATATAGATCCACTCAGTAGTGTACACTAATCAAATGCACAATGGAGTAGCATTGCATGTCCTCTGTGATATTTTGTGGAGAGGGTGGAGCTAAGTGATTCCTGAAGCAAGTCACCTTCCTGGTTGCCTTCTCTCATTCAACCACTGGATCCCTTTAGTGCTCTCTTCCCCTGGACTAATACATTTGAGAGTTGGATTAAATATTAATACATTTGTTCTGATCTATTAATCTATATCATGGACCAAGAAATGTTTGTGTGAGTGTGTGTGTTGTGTAGATGGAAACTGTGACACAAACCTGATGCAATACAAAAAACAAATAAGAATAAGTAGTTATAAAAATAAAAGAAGAGCTACAATCCACATGCTAGCCCCTTCCGCTCTCTCACCATTCCCCATCTGAATCGACCACAACCACCACTGCCCTCTGAATGCCTTGAAATTTCCATCCGAAATATGTTACCCATTCCACATCCCCTCACCCCCTTCAGTTCTCCCCTCTGAGGGGGAAGTGATTGACTCAGATCTCACACACACACACACACACACACACACATATCCTCCCTTCCCTTCTATGGGGATGTTAGTTGTGCTTGTCCCTCTGTGATGCCGATCTGCTCCCCAGTTCTCCTGCTGCAATACCACATACATGTGGCTTGTTTGGGGCTCCTCCAAGGACACAGGCAGGTTTTGCAAAGTCCAGTTGATTGTACAGATTTGATAAAAATACATGACAGAGCAGATTGTACATGCTAGCATGCTAGTGCTCTCCTGAGTGTGTGTGCTGGTGGCTGACTTAACTTGTGGTGCATTGATTAGCCAATGCAGCACAAGTGTGCAACCCCACCCCCAGAATCTAACTGGGCCAGGTGAGGCCAATTATGTCTGCCACCAAACACACATACTCCCACAGCGTCATCTTTCTCATTATGGTTCATGTAAACACTCTCAGCAGCAAATATTCTCGAATCCAAATTGATGTATTATGATTGAGTGTTTTGATGCAGAAAAAGGTTATTACCTCTGTTCTCATCCACTAACTCTGTGTTCACAAACAAAATTAACTCCTTTAATTAACGAAAGAAACAGACGTTAGTTCACCTAATCAATCTCACCTGCTCGGACTGTCAGACAATCAGACCCACGTTTGAGACAATCGATTGGCTTTTAGCATACTTTTTTTTAATTTGCACTTAAAAGCCAAATGCTCTGCTTTTTACAGCTACTGGTGATGAACACTGCAAAAAACAAACAGCAATGACGATCTTAGTTGAAAGTCAAGAGTCCTATTTTTTTTCTTTATTTTTGAGGGACCACTTAGGGCACCATACACTGATGAGGCCCTCTCGGTGCTGAGACGGTTGCCATAGTGATGCTCACATCAATTACAGTCATAAACGACTGAGAGAAATGGACAGAGACAGAGATAGAAAGGGAGATGAGAGAAATAGAAACACTGACTGAAGGGAGGGAGAGATAGAGAGGTAGAAAGGGAGAGAGATAGAGAGAGTGAAAGAGGAAGAGAAAAGGAACACTTGTTACCTATCTAGTATTTCTCCTCCATTCGCCTCCTCTTTCTGGCTAAATTCATACTTCAGTCATCCACGTCAATACAAAACACCTTGGGGGTTGTGTGTGTGTGTGTGTGTGTGTGTGTTTTGGTGATTCAATGCCAGGAGGTGCTGTCAAATCCAGTGGAATGTGGGACTTTTTCTTTTATAAAGCACTATACTAATAAATATGACTGTGGCAATGTTCATTGAGAGGAAGAGAACCCAAACAAATATTCCACATCAACGTGCTGAAAGCCTAGCGACCATCACCCAGCCAGCAGCTGTTTGTTTGGGAAACAGTAAGGTGTTGTCCGTGAGTTCATGCCCACAGATAGAACCTCTTGATCTTGATCCCTCTCATCTTTCCCAATGCCAACAGGAAGACTTTGAGGCCATCATACCCCCTAACCCAGCAATCCACAAAGTCCGGACTCCAGTCCAGATCCGGACCGAACCACAACTGTCTCTGGACTCTGAGCAAATTATACTTTTCATATGTGTTATTTGTATTCAGGCCGGTTATAGCCATTTTGGGTGCCTAGGCGAGATAAGGATTTTATCTACATTGCAGCACAAGTGTGCAACCCCACCCCCCAGAATCTAACTGGGCCAGGTGAGGCCAATTATGTCTGCCACCAAACACACATACTCCCACAGCGTCATCTTTCTCATTATGGTTCATGTAAACACTCTCAGCAGCAAATATTCTCGAATCCAAATTGATGTATTATGATTGAGTGTTTTGATGCAGAAAAAGGTTATTACCTCTGTTCTCATCCACTAACTCTGTGTTCACAAACAAAATTAACTCCTTTAATTAACGAAAGAAACAGACGTTAGTTCACCTAATCAATCTCACCTGCTCGGACTGTCAGACAATCAGACCCACGTTTGAGACAATCGATTGGCTTTTAGCATACTTTTTTTTAATTTGCACTTAAAAGCCAAATGCTCTGCTTTTTACAGCTACTGGTGATGAACACTGCAAAAAACAAACAGCAATGACGATCTTAGTTGAAAGTCAAGAGTCCTATTTTTTTCTTTATTTTTGAGGGACCACTTAGGGCACCATACACTGATGAGGCCCTCTCGGTGCTGAGACGGTTGCCATAGTGATGCTCACATCAATTACAGTCATAAACGACTGAGAGAAATGGACAGAGACAGAGATAGAAAGGGAGATGAGAGAAATAGAAACACTGACTGAAGGGAGGGAGAGATAGAGAGGTAGAAAGGGAGAGAGATAGAGAGAGTGAAAGAGGAAGAGAAAAGGAACACTTGTTACCTATCTAGTATTTCTCCTCCATTCGCCTCCTCTTTCTGGCTAAATTCATACTTCAGTCATCCACGTCAATACAAAACACCTTGGGGGTTGTGTGTGTGTGTGTGTGTGTGTGTTTTGGTGATTCAATGCCAGGAGGTGCTGTCAAATCCAGTGGAATGTGGGACTTTTTCTTTTATAAAGCACTATACTAATAAATATGACTGTGGCAATGTTCATTGAGAGGAAGAGAACCCAAACAAATATTCCACATCAACGTGCTGAAAGCCTAGCGACCATCACCCAGCCAGCAGCTGTTTGTTTGGGAAACAGTAAGGTGGTTGTCCGTGAGTTCATGCCCACAGATAGAACTCTTGATCTTGATCCTCTCACTCTTTCCCAATGCCAACAGGAAGACTTTGAGGCCATCATACCCCCTAACCCAGCAATCCACAAAGTCCGGACTCCAGTCCAGATCCGGACCGAACCACAACTGTCTCTGGACTCTGAGCAAATTATACTTTTCATATGTGTTATTTGTATTCAGGGCCGGTTCTAGCCATTTTGGTGCCCTAGGCGAGATAAGGATTTATATCTACATTTAAATTAGTAATAAAGTGTAACTGTCACATCCAACCAACAATAATAACAACATTAATAATGACAAGTATAGTAGTATACTTATAGTACAAGTATAATCAATTACACAAAACCACAAATAATTGGCTGAACTTACAAGCTTCATAAAGTGGAAGATCATGTCTTCCACTTCCACTTCTCCAGCATCTAGAGGCTTATGCAAATATTTCCTTCGTGCATCTAGACCAATTATAGAGTAGATATTAGTTCATTGCAAGCAGAAACATGTAACTGTTGAGTATGACAAACACCTACCAGTATTGTTAGCCATTGACATATCAATCAGCCACTCAATAGTAAAGTCACTTTCATATTTACCAGCATTTGGCTGATGGCTGGTGCTAATTTCTATCCCCTGAATTGTGTTCTCATCCACATACAACACACTGAAGCTGAGACTATTTACACCTGCCATTGGATTGAAGCCTGGCATTCAGATTAATATCCTTCAATATGTATTTGAGTCTACTACCTATTGTAACATTATTATTTAGCATTACGAGCTGTATTGCTCCTTAGCTAGCTACTACAAATGAAAACATCGACACACAAAAACAGCATTTTAATGTTTGTCAATTAATGTCAATAAATTAATATTATGTAAGGCGACATAACTTTATTTGTGGCATTCTTATCCTCCTCCTCTTTTCTCTGTCTTCACCCTTGCTTGCGCACCTGAAGTCTTGGGCTGATCAAATCTAGCTTGGTCTGAGTTACGCATCAAGCAGTAGGCCTACCCATCATCCCCACTCTCACACCACAAGTGCAGTGCGAACAAGTATTTTGTCACTTTTGACATGTGAATTCAGAAACATGTCATGTTTATTAGTGTAACATATTGCATTTTAAGAAACTTTACAAAGCCCCTCTGACAATACAACGAACTATTCAATTTCACTGTTGGCACAAATTAGAGCCAAAGTTCTGGAGAGGTCTGTGTAGGCTCAGATCAGGAACAATGAACTACTGAGGTAGAAAATTATAACAATTTCAAGACATCCCTTGTGCACATTTTTTTGCAAACAGAACACAACAAAGTCGCAAACTGTAAGCAATCATAGAATATCAGTCTTTTAAAGTGTTGTTTTGCAATGTAACATGCGTTCACGTTGTGAATCGTATCGGACATTTTTTGTCTTATCGGTGGAGATCTCGGTGAGTTAAGTTCAGAGAGAGTTTAACATATTTCCTATGTGTTTAAATTGTAGTTATTGTCGTTAGAATTTCGGATATAGTTATTCAGTGCCAGTGTCAGTAGCACCAGTGAATCCAGTAGGTTGGCAGTGTCGCTACGGGGGCCTACTAGCGAGAAGCAGAAAACACTGTTGCTAGTGTAAACAAATATGTTTTTGCATTTTAACAGGTAAGTCGTGATATTTCAAATTGTCTGGGTTAGGATGATGTTTAGACTATAGGCCTACTTCTGTGGCACTGTGTTATGTTCTTTAACTGTTTATCGTGACTGTTATTAACTGCATAAGTTTAGCCAGTTAGCAGCTAATGTGAGTAGTAGGAGACAATAAGCCCTTGCGTGACACCCCTCACTCATATTTGTATTTAGAATTATTGTTGAAGAAATATGGTGTGATGCTGAACAAAGATTACTTATATATCTATTACCTCGAAAGAGTTTGGTGGTGCAATCTTTCATCTTGGTGTATTTTTGGTATTTTGCTATTGTTTATTTTGAGCACATCAGAACGAGAATCTCTGTGTACAAGCGGGAAGCAGAAAACATTGTGTTGCGAGTGTAAACTAAAGATATTTTAGCATTTTACAGAACATCAAAATTAAATGTGTAGCACCAGATTGAGCCTGTGTGATATCATTCCTGTGCACCGCTACACAACAGTGCGAACCGAATGTCCAACTGCTCCAACTGTCTGTGTAAGGAGGATGTCTACTCGTCTACTAGTGTCACGACCCAGCACGGGGATCAAGCGCAGATCCTAATACACAGACAGTGGAGCAGTTGGACATTCGGTTCGCACTGCTGTGTAGCGGTGCACAGAATGATATCACACAGGCTCAATCTGGTGCTACACATTTAATTTTGATGTTCTGTAAAATGCTAAAATATCTTTTAGTTTACACTCGCAACACAATGTTTTCTGCTTCCCGCTTGTACACAGAGATTCTCGTTCTGATGTGCTCAAAATAAACAATAGCAAAATACCAAAAATACACCAAGATGAAAGATTGCACCACCAACTCTTTCGAAGGTAATAGATATATAAGTAATCTTTGTTCAGCATCACACCATATTTCTCAACAATAATTCTAAATACAAATATGAGTGAGGGGTGTCACGCAAGGGCTTATTGTCTCCTACTACTCACATTAGCTGCTAACTGGCTAAACTTATGCAGTTAATACAGTCACGATAAACAGTTAAAGAACATAACACAGTGCCACAGAAGTAGGCCTATAGTCTAAACATCATCCTAACCCAGACAATTTGAAATATCACGACTTACCTGTAAAATGCAAAAACATATTTGTTTACACTAGCAACAGTGTTTTCTGCTTCTCGCTAGTAGGCCCCCGTAGCGACACTGCCACCTACTGGATTCACTGGTGCTACTGACACTGGCACTGAATAACTATATCCGAAATTCTAACGACAATAACTACAATTTAAACACATAGGAAATATGTTAAACTCTCTCTGAACTTAACTCACCGAGATCTCACCGATAAGACAAAAAATGTCCGATACGATTCACAACGTGAACGCATGTTACATTGCAAAACAACACTTTAAAAGACTGATATTCTATGATTGCTTACAGTTTGCGACTTTGTTGTGTTCTGTTTGCAAAAAAATGTGCACAAGGGATGTCTTGAAATTGTTATAATTTTCTACCTCAGTAGTTCATTGTTCCTGATCTGAGCCTACACAGACCTCTCCAGAACTTTGGCTCTAATTTGTGCCAACAGTGAAATTGAATAGTTCGTTGTATTGTCAGAGGGGCTTTGTAAAGTTCTTAAAATGCAATATGTTACACTAATAAACATGACATGTTTCTGAATTCACATGTCAAAAGTGACAAAATACTTGTTCGCACTGCACTTGTGTGTGAGAGTGGGGATGATGGGTAGGCCTACTGCTTGATGCGTAACTCAGACCAAGCTAGATTTGATCAGCCCAAGACTTCAGGTGCGCAAGCAAGGGTGAAGACAGAGAAAAGAGGAGGAGGATAAGAATGCCACAAATAAAGTTATGTCGCCTTACATAATATTAATTTATTGACATTAATTGACAAACATTAAAATGCTGTTTTGTGTGTCGATGTTTTCATTTGTAGTAGCTAGCTAAGGAGCAATACAGCTCGTAATGCTAAATAATAATGTTACAATAGGTAGTAGACTCAAATACATATTGAAGGATATTAATCTGAATGCCAGGCTTCAATCCAATGGCAGGTGTAAATAGTCTCAGCTTCAGTGTGTTGTATGTGGATTGAGAACACAATTCAGGGGATAGAAATTAGCACCAGCCATCAGCCAAATGCTGGTAAAATATGAAAGTGACTTACTATTGAGTGGCTGATTGATATGTCAATGGCTAACAATACTGGTAGGTGTTTGTCATACTCAACAGTTACATGTTTCTGCTTGCAATGAACTAATATCTACTCTATAATTGTCTAGATGCACGAAGGAAATATTTGCATAAGCCTCTAGATGCTGGAGAAGTGGAAGTGGAAGACATGATCTTCCACTTTATGAAGCTTGTAAGTTCAGCCAATTATTTGTGGTTTGTGTAATTGATAATACTTGTACTATAAGTATACTACTATACTTGTCATTATTAATGTTGTTATTATTGTTGTTGGATGTGACAGTTACACTTTATTACTAATTAAATGTAGATATAAATCCTTATCTCGCCTAGGGCACCAAAATGGCTAGAACCGGCCCTGAATACAAATAACACATATGAAAAGTATAATTTGCTCAGAGTCCAGAGACAGTTGTGGTTCGGTCCGGATCTGGACTGGAGTCCGGACTTTGTGGATTGCTGGGTTAGGGGGTATGATGGCCTCAAAGTCTTCCTGTTGGCATTGGGAAAGATGAGAGGGATCAAGATCAAGAGGTTCTATCTGTGGGCATGAACTCACGGACAACACCTTACTGTTTCCCAAACAAACAGCTGCTGGCTGGGTGATGGTCGCTAGGCTTTCAGCACGTTGATGTGGAATATTTGTTTGGGTTCTCTTCCTCTCTGGCATCTCAATGAACATTGCCACAGTCATATTTATTAGTATAGTGCTTTATAAAAGAAAAAGTCCCACATTCCACTGGATTTGACAGCACCTCCTGGCATTGAATCACCAAAACACACACACACACACACACACACAACCCCCAAGGTGTTTTGTATTGACGTGGATGACTGAAGTATGAATTTAGCCAGAAAGAGGAGGCGAATGGAGGAGAAATACTAGATAGGTAACAAGTGTTCCTTTTCTCTTCCTCTTTCACTCTCTCTATCTCTCTCCCTTTCTACCTCTCTATCTCTCCCTCCCTTCAGTCAGTGTTTCTATTTCTCTCATCTCCCTTTCTATCTCTGTCTCTGTCCATTTCTCTCAGTCGTTTATGACTGTAATTGATGTGAGCATCACTATGGCAACCGTCTCAGCACCGAGAGGGCCTCATCAGTGTATGGTGCCCTAAGTGGTCCCTCAAAAATAAAGAAAAAAAATAGGACTCTTGACTTTCAACTAAGATCGTCATTGCTGTTTGTTTTTTGCAGTGTTCATCACCAGTAGCTGTAAAAAGCAGAGCATTTGGCTTTTAAGTGCAAATTAAAAAAAAGTATGCTAAAAGCCAATCGATTGTCTCAAACGTGGGTCTGATTGTCTGACAGTCCGAGCAGGTGAGATTGATTAGGTGAACTAACGTCTGTTTCTTTCGTTAATTAAAGGAGTTAATTTTGTTTGTGAACACAGAGTTAGTGGATGAGAACAGAGGTAATAACCTTTTTCTGCATCAAAACACTCAATCATAATACATCAATTTGGATTCGAGAATATTTGCTGCTGAGAGTGTTTACATGAACCATAATGAGAAAGATGACGCTGTGGGAGTATGTGTGTTTGGTGGCAGACATAATTGGCCTCACCTGGCCCAGTTAGATTCTGGGGGGTGGGGTTGCACACTTGTGCTGCATTGGCTAATCAATGCACCACAAGTTAAGTCAGCCACCAGCACACACACTCAGGAGAGCACTAGCATGCTAGCATGTACAATCTGCTCTGTCATGTATTTTTATCAAATCTGTACAATCAACTGGACTTTGCAAAACCTGCCTGTGTCCTTGGAGGAGCCCCAAACAAGCCACATGTATGTGGTATTGCAGCAGGAGAACTGGGGAGCAGATCGGCATCACAGAGGGACAAGCACAACTAACATCCCCATAGAAGGGAAGGGAGGATGTGTGTGTGTGTGTGTGTGTGTGTGTGAGATCTGAGTCAATCACTTCCCCCTCAGAGGGGAGAACTGAAGGGGGTGAGGGGATGTGGAATGGGTAACATATTTCGGATGGAAATTTCAAGTTTTCAGAGGGCAGTGGTGGTTGTGGTCGATTCAGATGGGGAATGGTGAGAGAGCGGAAGGGGCTAGCATGTGGATTGTAGCTCTTCTTTATTTTTTATAACTACTTATTCTTATTTGTTTTTTGTATTGCATCAGGTTTGTGTCACAGTTTCCATCTACACAACACACACACTCACACAAACATTTCTTGGTCCATGATATAGATTAATAGATCAGAACAAATGTATTAATATTTAATCCAACTCTCAAATGTATTAGTCCAGGGGAAGAGAGCACTAAAGGGATCCAGTGGTTGAATGAGAGAAGGCAACCAGGAAGGTGACTTGCTTCAGGAATCACTTAGCTCCACCCTCTCCACAAAATATCACAGAGGACATGCAATGCTACTCCATTGTGCATTTGATTAGTGTACACTACTGAGTGGATCTATATGTACGACCGGCTCGGGGGCCACAACAAAGGAAGGAGATTCACGCCAAACTCAGCATTAACAAACCAAAATGTATTACCCAAAGTTCACAAATGAAAACCACTGAGGTGTGGAGGTCAGAATCAGTGGTGTAAGAGGGTGCATGAGTGCAGTGGAAAATGTGAGGCGTATGTTGTTAGTGTAAAACAAAAGAAAGCAACCAAAGTCCGAGTTTGGTGATGGTGAAGGGACCGACACACTGACATCTGGGAAGGCAGGCATAAATAATCTGGGAACACTGGCCCAGGTGTTTCCACTTAATTCCACGACCCCAGCTCCACCCAGTCAAGGACCTGTAGTACACACAAAAGACACCAGTACACACAATACACAGGACCAAGACAACAGGCTCTGTTGTCCCAGGGTCCCAGAGGGAACCTTGCCATTTAATCACCCAGCCCACCTCTCTCAGTCTAACAAAGCTAATATAGAGTAAAGCAACAAAGTATGAAATAGAATATATATGGAAATATATATATAATGGGAAAAAAAATAAAGAAAACGCCTCTAACGGCTCCAACTGACCCTTTAACTCCCCCTCCTCCATCGCCAGCCACTGGGTCCTGGAAGCTCATTTAAGAGGAAGAGAGTGAGGCTTAGGAACATTGGCACGTAGCAGAGAGCAAATTAGTGCACACCAGACACTACTGACATGGAGCACGGGACAATGCATCTGCCACCACATTGTCCCGCCCCTTGATATGGTGAATGTCCAGGCTGTAGGACTGGAGCAACAGAGCCCAGCGATCAGCCTCTGGTTAGGACACTGCAAGGAACTTAAAAAGTTTAAAGGATTGTGATCAGTGAAGACCACCACAGGCATAGAGCTAACATATACATTGAAATGTTGCAAAGCCAAAATCAAAGCTAACGTTTCCTTTCCAATTACTGAATAGTTCAGCTGATGTTTGTTACATTTCCTTGAAAAGAAACAAACTAGTTCATCCACCAAAATCATCTGACTCTAACAACACTGCTCTGCACCCGCATAACTCGCAACTACCTCGAGTTTAAACAATGTATTATCAATTACACAAACCACAAATAATTGGCTGAACTTACAAGCTTCATAAAGTGGAAGATCATGTCTTCCACTTCCACTTCTCCAGCATCTAGAGGCTTATGCAAATATTTCCTTCGTGCATCTAGACAATTATAGAGTAGATATTAGTTCATTGCAAGCAGAAACATGTAACTGTTGAGACAGTGACAAACACCTACCAGTATTGTTAGCCATTGACATATCAATCAGCCACTCAATAGTAAGTCACTTTCATATTTTACCAGCATTTGGCTGGTGGCTGGTGCTAATTTCCATCCCCTGAATTGTGTTGTCAATCCACATACAACACACCTAACCTGAGGCTATTTACCTGGCATTGGATTGAAGGCCAAACCATTCAGATTCATATCCTTCAATATGTATTTGAGTCTACCACCTATTGTAGAATTATTATTTAGCATTACGAGCTGTATTGCTCCTTAGCTAGCTACTACAAATGAAAACATCGACACACAAAACAGCATTTTAATGTTTGTCAATTAATGTCAATAAATTAATATTATGTAAGGCGACATAACTTTATTTGTGGCATTCTTATCCTCCTCCTCTTTTCTCTGTCTTCACCCTTGCTTGCGCACCTGAAGTCTTGGGCTGATCAAATCTAGCTTGGTCTGAGTTAACATAAGTCAATACTATAAATGTGCCATTGCTTACCTTCAAATAGATTTATCAAAGACCAGGGAACAAGTATTTTGTCACTTTTGACATGTGAATTCAGAAACATGTCATGTTTATTAGTGTAACATATTGCATTTTAAGAACTTTACAAAGCCCCTCTGACAATAAAACAAACTATTCAATTTCACTGTTGGCACAAATTAGAGCCAAAGTTGTGGAGAGGTCTGTGTAGGCTCAGATCAGGAACAATGAACTACTGAGGTAGAAAATTATAACAATTTCAAGACATCCCTTGTGCACATTTTTTTGCAAACAGAACACAACAAAGTGGCAAACTGTAAGCACTCTTATAGAATATCAGTCTTTTAAAGTGTTGTTTTGCAATGTAACATGCGTTCACGTTGTGAATCGTATCGGACATTTTTTGTCTTATCGGTGAGATCTCGGTGAGTTAAGTTCAGAGAGAGTTTAACATATTTCCTATGTGTTTAAATTGTAGTTATTGTCGTTAGAATTTCGGATATAGTTATTCAGTGCCAGTGTCAGTAGCACCAGTGAATCCAGTAGGTGGCAGTGTCGCTACGGGGGCCTACTAGCGAGAAGCAGAAAACACTGTTGCTAGTGTAAACAAATATGTTTTTGCATTTTACAGGTAAGTCGTGATATTTCAAATTGTCTGGGTTAGGATGATGTTTAGACTATAGGCCTACTTCTGTGGCACTGTGTTATGTTCTTTAACTGTTTATCGTGACTGTATTAACTGCATAAGTTTAGCCAGTTAGCAGCTAATGTGAGTAGTAGGAGACAATAAGCCCTTGCGTGACACCCCTCACTCATATTTGTATTTAGAATTATTGTTGAGAAATATGGTGTGATGCTGAACAAAGATTACTTATATATCTATTACCT
The DNA here is from genome assembly GCA_002895965.2 of Coryphaenoides rupestris. Lineage (NCBI taxonomy): Eukaryota > Metazoa > Chordata > Actinopteri > Gadiformes > Macrouridae > Coryphaenoides > Coryphaenoides rupestris. Next base: position 295,157 of record PIJE02000143.1, read on the forward strand.
TCGAAAGAGTTGGTGGTGCAATCTTTCATCTTGGTGTATTTTTGGTATTTTGCTATTGTTTATTTTGAGCACATCAGAACGAGAATCTCTGTGTACAAGCGGGAAGCAGAAAACATTGTGTTGCGAGTGTAAACTAAAAGATATTTTAGCATTTTACAGAACATCAAAATTAAATGTGTAGCACCAGATTGAGCCTGTGTGATATCATTCTGTGCACCGCTACACAAGCAGTGCGAACCGAATGTCCAACTGCTCCACTGTCTGTGTAAGGAGGATGTCTACTCGTCTACTAGTGTCACGACCCAGCACGGGGATCAAGTAGACACTCCTTACACAGACAGTGGAGCAGTTGGACATTCGGTTCGCACTGCTTGTGTAGCGGTGCACAGAATGATATCACACAGGCTCAATCTGGTGCTACACATTTAATTTTGATGTTCTGTAAAATGCTAAAATATCTTTTAGTTTACACTCGCAACACAATGTTTTCTGCTTCCCGCTTGTACACAGAGATTCTCGTTCTGATGTGCTCAAAATAAACAATAGCAAAATACCAAAAATACACCAAGATGAAAGATTGCACCACCAACTCTTTCGAAGGTAATAGATATATAAGTAATCTTTGTTCAGCATCACACCATATTTCTCAACAATAATTCTAAATACAAATATGAGTGAGGGGTGTCACGCAAGGGCTTATTGTCTCCTACTACTCACATTAGCTGCTAACTGGCTAAACTTATGCAGTTAATACAGTCACGATAAACAGTTAAAGAACATAACACAGTGCCACAGAAGTAGGCCTATAGTCTAAACATCATCCTAACCCAGACAATTTGAAATATCACGACTTACCTGTAAAATGCAAAAACATATTTGTTTACACTAGCAACAGTGTTTTCTGCTTCTCGCTAGTAGGCCCCCGTAGCGACACTGCCACCTACTGGATTCACTGGTGCTACTGACACTGGCACTGAATAACTATATCCGAAATTCTAACGACAATAACTACAATTTAAACACATAGGAAATATGTTAAACTCTCTCTGAACTTAACTCACCGAGATCTCACCGATAAGACAAAAAATGTCCGATACGATTCACAACGTGAACGCATGTTACATTGCAAAACAACACTTTAAAAGACTGATATTCTATAAGAGTGCTTACAGTTTGACACTTTGTTGTGTTCTGTTTGCAAAAAAATTGCACAAGGGATGTCTTGAAATTGTTATAATTTTCTACCTCAGTAGTTCATTGTTCCTGATCTGAGCCTACACAGACCTCTCCAGAACTTTGGCTCTAATTTGTGCCAACAGTGAAATTGAATAGTTTGTTTTATTGTCAGAGGGGCTTTGTAAAGTTCTTAAAATGCAATATGTTACACTAATAAACATGACATGTTTCTGAATTCACATGTCAAAAGTGACAAAATACTTGTTCGCACTGCACTTGTGTGTGAGAGTGGGGATGATGGGTAGGCCTACTGCTTGATGCGTAACTCAGACCAAGCTAGATTTGATCAGCCCAAGACTTCAGGTGCGCAAGCAAGGGTGAAGACAGAGAAAAGAGGAGGAGGATAAGAATGCCACAAATAAAGTTATGTCGCCTTACATAATATTAATTTATTGACATTAATTGACAAACATTAAAATGCTGTTTTGTGTGTCGATGTTTTCATTTGTAGTAGCTAGCTAAGGAGCAATACAGCTCGTAATGCTAAATAATAATGTTACAATAGGTAGTAGACTCAAATACATATTGAAGGATATTAATCTGAATGCCAGGCTTCAATCCAATGGCAGGTGTAAATAGTCTCAGCTTCAGTGTGTTGTATGTGGATTGAGAACACAATTCAGGGGATAGAAATTAGCACCAGCCATCAGCCAAATGCTGGTAAAATATGAAAGTGACTTACTATTGAGTGGCTGATTGATATGTCAATGGCTAACAATACTGGTAGGTGTTTGTCACTGTCTCAACAGTTACATGTTTCTGCTTGCAATGAACTAATATCTACTCTATAATTGTCTAGATGCACTAAGGAAATATTTGCATAAGCCCCAGCTGCTGGAGAAGGGAAACATGATCTTCCACTTTCTGAAGCAGTAAGTTCAGCCAATTATTTGTGGTTTGTGTAATTGATAATACTTGTACTATAAGTATACTATATACTTGTCATTATTAATGTTGTTATTATTGTTGTTGGATGTGACAGTTACACTTTATTACTAATTAAATGTAGATATAAATCCTTATCTCGCCTAGGGCACCAAAATGGCTAGAACCGGCCCTGAATACAAATAACACATATGAAAAGTATAATTTGCTCAGAGTCCAGAGACAGTTGTGGTTCGGTCCGGATCTGGACTGGAGTCCGGACTTTGTGGATTGCTGGGTTAGGGGGTATGATGGCCTCAAAGTCTTCCTGTTGGCATTGGGAAAGATGAGAGGGATCAAGATCAAGAGGTTCTATCTGTGGGCATGAACTCACGGACAACACCTTACTGTTTCCCAAACAAACAGCTGCTGGCTGGGTGATGGTCGCTAGGCTTTCAGCACGTTGATGTGGAATATTTGTTTGGGTTCTCTTCCTCTCTGGCATCTCAATGAACATTGCCACAGTCATATTTATTAGTATAGTGCTTTATAAAAGAAAAAGTCCCACATTCCACTGGATTTGACAGCACCTCCTGGCATTGAATCACCAAAACACACACACACACACACACACACAACCCCCAAGGTGTTTTGTATTGACGTGGATGACTGAAGTATGAATTTAGCCAGAAAGAGGAGGCGAATGGAGGAGAAATACTAGATAGGTAACAAGTGTTCCTTTTCTCTTCCTCTTTCACTCTCTCTATCTCTCTCCCTTTCTACCTCTCTATCTCTCCCTCCCTTCAGTCAGTGTTTCTATTTCTCTCATCTCCCTTTCTATCTCTGTCTCTGTCCATTTCTCTCAGTCGTTTATGACTGTAATTGATGTGAGCATCACTATGGCAACCGTCTCAGCACCGAGAGGGCCTCATCAGTGTATGGTGCCCTAAGTGGTCCCTCAAAAATAAAGAAAAAAATAGGACTCTTGACTTTCAACTAAGATCGTCATTGCTGTTTGTTTTTTGCAGTGTTCATCACCAGTAGCTGTAAAAAGCAGAGCATTTGGCTTTTAAGTGCAAATTAAAAAAAAGTATGCTAAAAGCCAATCGATTGTCTCAAACGTGGGTCTGATTGTCTGACAGTCCGAGCAGGTGAGATTGATTAGGTGAACTAACGTCTGTTTCTTTCGTTAATTAAAGGAGTTAATTTTGTTTGTGAACACAGAGTTAGTGGATGAGAACAGAGGTAATAACCTTTTTCTGCATCAAAACACTCAATCATAATACATCAATTTGGATTCGAGAATATTTGCTGCTGAGAGTGTTTACATGAACCATAATGAGAAAGATGACGCTGTGGGAGTATGTGTGTTTGGTGGCAGACATAATTGGCCTCACCTGGCCCAGTTAGATTCTGGGGGGTGGGGTTGCACACTTGTGCTGCATTGGCTAATCAATGCACCACAAGTTAAGTCAGCCACCAGCACACACACTCAGGAGAGCACTAGCATGCTAGCATGTACAATCTGCTCTGTCATGTATTTTTATCAAATCTGTACAATCAACTGGACTTTGCAAAACCTGCCTGTGTCCTTGGAGGAGCCCCAAACAAGCCACATGTATGTGGTATTGCAGCAGGAGAACTGGGGAGCAGATCGGCATCACAGAGGGACAAGCACAACTAACATCCCCATAGAAGGGAAGGGAGGATATGTGTGTGTGTGTGTGTGTGTGTGTGTGTGAGATCTGAGTCAATCACTTCCCCCTCAGAGGGGAGAACTGAAGGGGGTGAGGGGATGTGAAATGGGTAACATATTTTGGATGGAAATTTCAAGGCATTCAGAGGGCAGTGGTGGTTGTGGTCGATTCAGATGGGGAATGGTGAGAGAGCGGAAGGGGCTAGCATGTGGATTGTAGCTCTTCTTTTATTTTTTATAACTACTTATTCTTATTTGTTATTTGTTATTCAGGTTTGTGTCACAGTTTCCATCTACACAACACACACACTCACACAAACATTTCTTGGTCCATGATATAGATTAATAGATCAGAACAAATGTATTAATATTTAATCCAACTCTCAAATGTATTAGTCCAGGGGAAGAGAGCACTAAAGGGATCCAGTGGTTGAATGAGAGAAGGCAACCAGGAAGGTGACTTGCTTCAGGAATCACTTAGCTCCACCCTCTCCACAAAATATCACAGAGGACATGCAATGCTACTCCATTGTGCATTTGATTAGTGTACACTACTGAGTGGATCTATATGTACGACCGGCTCGGGGGCCACAACAAAGGAAGGAGATTCACGCCAAACTCAGCATTAACAAACCAAAATGTATTACCCAAAGTTCACAAATGAAAACCACTGAGGTGTGGAGGTCAGAATCAGTGGTGTAAGAGGGTGCATGAGTGCAGTGGAAAATGTGAGGCGTATGTTGTTAGTGTAAAACAAAAGAAAGCAACCAAAGTCCGAGTTTGGTGATGGTGAAGGGACCGACACACTGACATCTGGGAAGGCAGGCATAAATAATCTGGGAACACTGGCCAGGTGTTTCCACTTAATTCCACGACCCCAGCTCCACCCAGTCAAGGACCTGTAGTACACACAAAAGACACAGTACACACAATACACAGGACCAAGACAACAGGCTCTGTTGTCCCAGGGTCCCAGAGGGAACCTTGCCATTTAATCACCCAGCCCACCCTCTCTCAGTCTAACAAAGCTAATATAGAGTAAAGCAACAAAGTATGAAATAGAATATATATGGAAATATATATATAATGGGAAAAAAAATAAAGAAAACGCCTCTAACGGCTCCAACTGACCCTTTAACTCCCCCTCCTCCATCGCCAGCCACTGGGTCCTGGAAGCTCATTTAAGAGGAAAGAGAGTGAGGCTTAGGAACATTGGCGCGTAGCAGAGAGCAAATTAGTGCACACCCAGACACTACTGACATGGAGCACGGGACAATGCATCTGCCACCACATTGTCCCGCCCCTTGATATGGTGAATGTCCAGGCTGTAGGACTGGAGCAACAGAGCCCAGCGAATCAGCCTCTGGTTAGGACACTGCAAGGAACTTAAAAAGTTTAAAGGATTGTGATCAGTGAAGACCACCACAGGCATAGAGCTAACATATACATTGAAATGTTGCAAAGCCAAAATCAAAGCTAACGTTTCCTTTCCAATTACTGAATAGTTCAGCTGATGTTTGTTACATTTCCTTGAAAAGAAACAAACTAGTTCATCCACCAAAATCATCTGACTCTAACAACACTGCTCTGCATAGAATATCAGTCTTTTAAAGTGTTGTTTTGCAATGTAACATGCGTTCACGTTGTGAATCGTATCGGACATTTTTTGTCTTATCGGTGAGATCTCGGTGAGTTAAGTTCAGAGAGAGTTTAACATATTTCCTATGTGTTTAAATTGTAGTTATTGTCGTTAGAATTTCGGATATAGTTATTCAGTGCCAGTGTCAGTAGCACCAGTGAATCCAGTAGGTGGCAGTGTCGCTACGGGGGCCTACTAGCGAGAAGCAGAAAACACTGTTGCTAGTGTAAACAAATATGTTTTTGCATTTTACAGGTAAGTCGTGATATTTCAAATTGTCTGGGTTAGGATGATGTTTAGACTATAGGCCTACTTCTGTGGCACTGTGTTATGTTCTTTAACTGTTTATCGTGACTGTATTAACTGCATAAGTTTAGCCAGTTAGCAGCTAATGTGAGTAGTAGGAGACAATAAGCCCTTGCGTGACACCCCTCACTCATATTTGTATTTAGAATTATTGTTGAGAAATATGGTGTGATGCTGAACAAAGATTACTTATATATCTATTACCTTCGAAAGAGTTGGTGGTGCAATCTTTCATCTTGGTGTATTTTTGGTATTTTGCTATTGTTTATTTTGAGCACATCAGAACGAGAATCTCTGTGTACAAGCGGGAAGCAGAAAACATTGTGTTGCGAGTGTAAACTAAAAGATATTTTAGCATTTTACAGAACATCAAAATTAAATGTGTAGCACCAGATTGAGCCTGTGTGATATCATTCTGTGCACCGCTACACAAGCAGTGCGAACCGAATGTCCAACTGCTCCACTGTCTGTGTAAGGAGGACGTCTACTCGTCTACTAGTGTCACGACCCAGCACGGGAATCAAGCGCAGATCCTAATAACTTTGAAGTGACTGAAATGTATTCACAAAATCGTCCGGCAGGCAAAACAGAGTCCAGGTACAGGCACAGGTACTGGCAGTCAGGTAACATATAGTACACGCTGTGACGATCTGACAAAGAGAACTGAAAAAGCAGGGTTTAAATACTCAAACTAATCAACACAAAATGAGAGACAGGTGAACAGAGAAAATGGAGGGAAAAGAACAAAGGCAGGAAGTTGCCCAAAAAAGGACATGGGCGTGACCCCGGGCACATGACTCAAGGCTTTTCCATACTCCGCGAGACGCGAGACGTTTCGTCTTGCACCTAGGTCTGCGAGAACAAGAAAAAAGTTCTCGCCGCCCTGGACATTTCATACTCCGCGAGACACTCCTCAAAGGCCCCGCCCACAGCAGCACACGTCACACGCGCAAAGCATTGTGGGAATCAGAAATAAAACAAAACAACAACAATACATGTCTTTATAATTATGACAGGACATGTTATATAGATGTTCGTACTTTCTCACGGCCTCGGCCAGCTGTTCCTCAAAACTATCCATTCCTGTACAAACTTTTCCGCGCCGGCGTTTTTAACCACGCCCACTTCCATAATTGACCAATCACACAATAGTTCTCGGACAAGACGCGAGAACAAAGTTCGGCCGGGCTGATGTGTCAAGAACGTCTTGCGAGAACACCTGACCTAGGTCTGCGAGACGAAAATGACGTCATTTTGTGGGCGGGGCACTAGGTGCGAGACGAAACGTCTCGCGGAGTATGGAAAAGCCTTAACACACATGGCCATATAAACAAACAAAGTCCCAAACTGTCAAATTCGAACAGGTAGGGGGAGACAAAAACAACAGTCCAAGCAGGAAACCTGACAACTAGGATGTCTGCTTTCAAGTTTCAAGTATTTTATTGTCACTTCACAATTTACACGTGAGTATAAGCAGTGAGTGAAAAACTTTTTGTGCAAAACGCCCGACAACCGACAGTAATTATGAAGGAATACAAAATAAAATAAGAACTACAAAATAGAAATAACTGTGCAAAATAAAAATAGAACTATGAAATAGAAATTCTGTGTAAATAAGTAATGAAATATAAAATGAAATGGAATATACAACAAAAAATATCCAGGTGAGCAATACACATGTAAATCAATGTACTAAAATATACATTGTTATATGCTGACATTCACAGAATGTCACAGAATACCTTCTCAGACAGTCAACACAACACTAGCACCAGCAGTTGGCACCAGGACTAGCACTAACACCAGTACTAGCACCAGCACCAGCAGTAACACTAGCACCAGGACCAGCACTAGCAGTAACACCAGCACTAGCACCAACACTTAGCACTGCTACCAGCACTAGCTCCAGCAGTAACACTAGCACTTAGCACCAGGACTAGCACTAGCACTAGCAGTAACACTTAGCACTAGCACTTAGACATTGATGCCGAACTTGTTTCAGCAGCCTGATGGCCTGACTGTGGAAGCTGTCTCTGAGTCTGCTCGTGTGGCACTTGATACTGCGGTATCACCTGCCTGACGGTAGAAGTGTGTACAGTTCGTGGCTAGGGTGGTTATTGTCTTTAATAATCCTTTTGGCCTTGGCCACGCACCGCTGGTGTATATATCCAGGAGGGAGGGAAGCTCACCTCCAACGATGTACTGGGCCGTCCGCACCACCCTCTGTAGTGTTTTACGCTCCAGTGCGGTGCAGTTCCCGTACCAGACGGTGATGCATCCTGTAAGAACACTGTCGATGGTACAGGAGTAGAATGTTCTGAGGATGTGGGGGCACATGTTGAATTTCCTCAGTCGCCTGAGGAAATACAGGCGTTGTTGGGACTTTTTCACCACGTGTGTGGTGTGTGTGGTCCATGTGAGGTCCTCGGAGATGTGCACGCCGAGGAACTTGAAGCTGCTGACCCTCTCTACTGCAGCACCGTCGATGGAGATGGGGGCGTGCTCTCCTCTCCGCTTCCTGTAGTCCACGATCAGCTCCTTGGTCTTCTTGACGTTGAGGGCGAGGTTGTTTTCTTGGCACCACTGTGCCAGTGATCCAACCTCCTCCCTGTAGGCTGTCTCGTCGTCGTTGGCGATCAGACCCAACACTGTCGTGTCGTCAGCAAACTTGATGAAGACTTTGGAGCTGTGCATAGCCATGCAGTCTGGTGCTAGTGCTGTGCTGGTGTTACTGCTAGTGCTGGTCCTGGTGCTAGTGTTACTGCTAGTGCTGGTGCTGGTGTTAGTGCTAGTCCTGGTGCCAACTGCTGGTGCTAGTGTTGTGTCGACTGTCTGGGAAGGTATTCTGTGACATTCTGTGAATGTCAGCATATAACAATGTATATTTTAGTACATCGATTTATATGTGTATTGCTCACCTGGATATTTTTGCTGTATATTCCATTTCATTTTATATTTCATTTACTTATTTTACATAGAAATTATATTTATAGTTCTACTTCTATTTTGCACAGTTCTATTTCTATTTTGTAGTTCTATTCTATTTTGTATTCTTTTATAATTACTGTCGGCTGTCGGGCGTTTTGCACAAAAAGTTTTTCACTCACTGCTTATACTCACGTGTAAATTGTGAAGTGACAATAAAATACTTGAAACTTGAAAACTTGAGTCGTGGGTGTACAGGGATTAGAGGAGAGGGCTCAACACGCATCCATGAGAGGCTTCAGTGTTGAGGGTCAGCGGCTCTGAGGTGGTGCTGCCCATCCTCACCACCTGGCGGTGGTCCGACAGGAAGTCCAGTATCCAGCTGCACATGGTCGGGTGCAGGCCTAGACTCCTGAGCTTGGTGTCGAGCTTGGCAGGAACTATCGTGTTGAACGCTGAGCTGAAGTCCACAAACAGCATTCTCACACAACAGTTCTTCCCCTCCAGGTGAGAGAGGGCGGTGTGAAGTGCCATGGCAATGGCGTCGTCGGTGGATCTGTTTTGACGGTACGCAAATTGCCATGGGTCCAGTGTGGCAGGCAACATGGAACAAATGAAGTCCTTGACCAGCCTCTCGAAGCATTTACTGACAATCGAGGTGAGGGCTACGGGTCTCCAGTTCATTCAACGACAGCCTGGGACAGGGACAGGTTGAAGATGTCTGCGAAGACTCCTGCCAACTGGTCTGCGCATGCTCTGAGGACGCGCCCCGGGATGTGGTCTGGGCCCGCCGCCTTCCAGATGTCCACCCGCTTGAAGGCTCTGCGCACGTCAGCCTCTGAGATGTTCAGCAGGCTGGCCTCCTCAGGCAGCGCTGACTTCGGCGGGCTGCCGTTCACGTCGAACCGGGCGAAGAAGGTGTTTAGCTCGCCAGGGAGGGAGGTAGAGGAGTTCTCTACACCGCTGGTTCTCCCTCTGAAGTCCGTGATAGTCTGCAGCCCCTTCCACACACCCCTCACGTCGTGGCTCTTGAATTTGTCCTCCACCCTGTTCTTATACTCCCGCTTGGCAGAGCCGATGGTCTTGCGGAGGTCGTAGCGGGCTCTCGTATATTCCACCATATTCCCGGAGTTAAAGGCGGCGTTATGCGTGCGGAGTGCGGCGCAAACATCGCCATTAAGCCACGGTTTCTGGTTGGGATAAATCCGAACCGATTTAGTAGGAACAACGTCATCTATGCATTTCTTGATGAACCCGGTGACTGAGGACGCGTACTCGCTGATGTTATTGTCCGACGCGACCCGGAACATACGCCAATCCGCGTCATCAAAGCAATCCTGCAGCATAGACTCCGATTGGTCCGACCAGCATTGGACCTCCTTCACAGCGATTGGTTGCTGCTTCAGTCTCTGCCTGTAGGCAGGGAGTAGTTGGATCGAGCGGTGATCTGATTTGCCGAACGGTGGCGGAGGAGGGACTTGTAGCCGTCCCGGAAGGGGGTGTAGCAGTGGTCGAGGATCCGCTCGCCCCGTGTGTTGCTTGTGATGTGTTGGTAGAACTTCGGGAGAACTTTCTTCAGGTTCGCCTTATTGAAGTCCCCCGCCACAATGAAAGCAGCCTCCCGGTGAGCTGACTCCTGTTCGCTGATAGCCCCATAAAGCTCCTTCAGCGCTATGTCCGTGTTGGCTTGAGGGGGAATGTACACAGCAGTCACGGTTACTCCCGCGGTAGCCAGAATGGTCAGCACATAAACATCAGGTACTCCAGGTCCGGGGAACAGAAAGACTTGAGGGTCTGCACATGACTCTGGTTGCACCAAGATCTGTTTATCATGAGACAGACCCCCCCCTCCACGATCTTTACCGGAGAGAGTCTTTGTTCTGTCCGCGCGGTGGACGGAAAATCCTGTCGGCTCGATGGCTGAGTCGGCAACCCCCTCCGACATCCATGTCTCCGTCAGGCAGATGATGCAGTTGTCCTTTGTTTCCCGGTGGAATTGAATAAGAGCTTGTAGTTCGCATAACTTATTGTCCAGAGACTGTACATTAGCCAGCAGAATGGTGGGTAGTGGAGGTCGATTGGCACGACGTCGCAGCCTGACCAGCACGCCGGCTCGCTTCCCTCTCCGTTGGCGACGCCTGCATGTGATCGCGCCTAAGATGGACGAAGATAATCCAGCCACGACTCCGGGCGGGACGTCCGAGTCGAAAGACTTGAAAAACTCCGGTAGGCGGCGAGCGACTGTTGTTCTAATCTCCAGAAGTGTACAACTGTCGTAAGTGAACTTGATGCTAACTTCTTGTGCAAAGATAGTCACAATTAAAAGAGTAAATAACAAAAAACCTCGTCGGCGTACGAGAGCTCGCAACACGGCAGCCATCACCTACGGCGCCACTCTGTAGTGTGGTACAATCACATTCAGCGTCCTGTCGTCTCCATGAAAGCGATGCGTAGCAAAAATTCAAAGAGGAATGGACTGAAAAATATTGTGGCGAGCGCCACGGAGGGAGCGAATGGATAGAACGAGTCAGACGGGGAGTACTGTTTATGTTGTCCTGTGCCCCATACACCGCACGACCCCAGGTACAACCTTTATTAACTGCCACAACCACCACACTCAAATGAACGCCCACCGGGGTTCACTCCCCACAATACCACTTTCCCCAACGGTGGCGCACATATAACAGATGAACACACATAGGCAAGAACAACACTTGTAAACAACTGTGCAAACAGCATCAACAACAATAGAACACAAAACATTTAATTAACTAAAAAACCAAATGACATAACATTCCCCATAATCCCTCGGGCCCCCTACGTCATCACGCGGCCACGTATCGGCTCCTACATCATCAGCGCGGCTATGTGGTGGCCCTGCTCCCCCTTGGCCGCTACAATATGCATCCTCCCTCCAATGAGCACCAATATACCTAATATGCCAAGAAACAGCCGCTCTTGTAAATAGTGGAAATTTGAATCATCGTGATGAATTTAATTTGATGTAATGTTATGATTTATTTAATATATTTTATATACTTTAATTTGATATTATATATTTAATTTGATATTTAATTTACCGTATTTTCCGGACTATAAGGCGCACCGGATTATAAGGCGCACTGTCAATGAACGGGTCTATTTTCATACATAAGGCGCACCGGATTATAAGGCGCACCGTCAATGAACGGGTCTATTTTCATACATAAGGCGCACTTAGAGCCCTGCAATGGAGCCCGGGGCCCGAAAGCCCGACAGCCCGAGGGTCGGGCCTCGGGCCAATGATCCCATCATTAACTCGGATGCGGGCCGGGCTCGGGCTTTTTTTTCTCTCTCTCTCAATTAAATTAAATTCAATTCAAAGAGGCTTTATTACCAGCAGCAGCAGCAGTGAGCGTGCGGGGACATGTCCCCACCAATATCCACACCTCACGGTTGCGTAATTGCGCATCCTTGACGCAATATCTGTGATGTCCCAACCAATGTCCAAAACAAAAATACGCCCTCGATTATTATTATTCTTGGAATGGCCTGTTTTGGTCAATTTTATTTTAGTCAAGGCTTACTCGGGTAAGACAAGCTGTTTTCTCTGTTAATAATAGCGTAACAGTTTCTCCGCACTTCCGTGTGCTTATTGTTCCAATGGTTTTTATAGGCTACGTTTAATAATAAACACTGATATACGCTTTAACTGTTGAGTTGTTTTTTGTAGCCTATTCACTGGGATATAATTTGTAGTAGCCTATTCAACATTGATCTGATATGTAGCGAATGGATCAACTGTTAATCGCCGCGCAGCTGCTCGTCACTCACTTCAGAAAATAAAAAAAATTATTTAACTGCCTACAAAATGCTTCAAACATTTTCCTAAAATAACTTAAAATTGAAATGAAACTAAATATAACCACTTATGCCATTTAAAGTGCTCAAATAAGATCGGAAGTCTATAACTAGACTTGTCGCATCTGGGCAACAAGTCTAGTTTGCGACATTAGTCGCAAATATGGGAGGTTAAAAAAATGTCGGGCTTAATTCGGGCCTGAGAGTTCTAATAATGTGGCGGGCCGGGCCGGGCTGGGGCCTCACTCTCTCGGGCCAGGGCCGGGCTAGGGCCTACTTTCCAGGCCCGCGCAGTCCTCTATACACACACCATAATATTACCGGTATGTTGAAGCACAGTACGTATTACTCCGCAAGGCTAGTATTACACCGCGGTAGCCGTAATGCGCCGACAATCCATCAAGTATTACGCCGCGGTAGCCGTAATGCGCCGACAATCCATCAAGCGGTGCGGCTTGACAGATTTTTGAGCGCCGTGTACTACATAAAATCGGTTCGAGGTTAATACATAAGGCGCACCGGATTATAAGGCGCACTGTCGATTTTTGAGAAAATTACAGGATTTTAAGTGCGCCTTATAGTCCGAAAAATACGGTAATTATACTTTTAAAAGCTTGACTGACCTTAATAAACAGACCTGTGTCTCATTGAAAATGTTCTTTGTGGACCTTTAAGATTTGTATTTGAGTACCCCTGCCCGAACCTATTCCATGAGAGGCGTGGAACTACCGCCATCATGGTATGCATGCATGATATCCAGCTGAAAGAGAATGAACAGAATGAACAGGATACCAGAGAGTCTGATCTCTGTGCTGAAAGAGGGGGTTGAGCTCATATTGTCCTGGTGCCCAGGAAGAATGGCAGCATTCGCTTCTGTGTTGACTTAAGGAAGGTAAATGAACATTGAGTATATGGATTTCACATTCACATTTACGGCATTTTTTATCCAAAGTGATTTTGTTGAAAGGGTGAGACAACAGTATATCTGATGGTACATAAAGATAAGAATAGAACAAGTTTCAAGCATTCAGAATTGCTAGGTTAATATAACCAAGTTTGAAATGCTCATAATTGCTAGTGTGGTGGGAGCAGTAAGGGGAGAATAGGTAACAACCGACAACGCCACCTGGGGAATTGCACCCCAGGAAATACTCAAGAACCTTAAATAATAGTAGGATATGGCACACAGGTTCATTGGCTGATACAAGACAGACATGTTTTCACAATAAACTAAATGTTTTATTGAAATAAAGAAAATTAGGTAGGCAGGGACTGGAGCTGCTGGAAAGGAAATTTCCAGCAGCAACCAAAAGAAAGTTACTGACACCAATAATAGATAACAAATTATTTATTACAATCGTAGCTAAAACAGGCCTTGATACAACATCTAAAAACCCTAAAATGTACCTAAAATCAATACATTACCAGTCCATATAAACCAAACGCTTGTGGAGAGGCAGACTACCTTGAAGAATGCCCGGGGTGCTACTGTATACTCACCGCAGGTGCCACAGAAATCCTCACAGCAAACAATGGTGCAATCTACATTCGTGTCCCCATGCTTCTTGACAATATGGCACTCAGCTTCACTGAAGGAAATAACAACAAGAATTAAACAAATAAACAACCCAGTTGGTTCAAGACTACAGACCAGAGACACAAAACAATAAGTAAACAGTGGCAAAACAGCAGCCAGTGAACCACCTCTGGTATGGTTGCATTAAACCATGGATCACTCAAGGTGGACAGGGCAACAACAGGGGTTCCAAAATGTCTAAAAGCTGAAACGCCCAACACCAGCCAAAACCCAGACACAGGAAAGGAACCAAGGGATTGAGCATAAGCCCACAGGTGTTTTATATAACCAATTAGGTAATTGGTTGGGGAGGAGTCAGGCTTGGGCTGTGTTCAACACCATTACAAACACTAGGGGACCATTCCCCACCACACTAGGTTGACAGCAAGATAGCTAGGATAGGAACACTAAGGATAAGAACAGCAAGATGGGGTAGGATGCAACACAATCTTAAGTACCGTTTTAAGGGCCATATGAATATCCAACAACATGCAAGATGCTGCACAATGCTAAGTACTATTATTTCGTGCCAAGACATACAAACATGCAAGCTAGGGTTCAGAGAGTGGATGGCATTCAAACCCTGGTTGGGTAAGTGGAAGTGGGTTATTGATGAGTGAGGGGGGGTTAAGGAACTCTGAACAGGTGAGTTTTTTGTGTCTTGTGGAAGCTAGTGAGTGTCTCATCAGCTGTGAGGGAGGAATGAGGAGGAGGAGATGGAGGGAAGATAACATGGAAAACATGGAAAGCTGTGGAAAACTTTCCTGGGATTGGAGACAGAGGTGAAGCCTGAGAGGAGGTGGCGGTAGTGAGAGAGATAATTAACAGAGTCTGATTTCCTCTATTTTCTCTAAGCTGTCCATAGCTCTGCTCTAGGGGGAGAAGAGGATTATGCTGGTCTGGTCTGGTCTGGAGGCGAGTGGACAGAGAAGTCCAAGAAGGAGGAGAGAGATGATGAGTGGAGGAGGTTTCCTCTGTTCCTCTGGGATGATCAAAGTCTGTGAAAGGCCGGAGAAGTGGAGAGACTGGGGGGCGGTGTAGGCCAGAATTTGTCTCTTTTTTTTTGACAGATGATTGGCAATTCCAGAGTCCCCTCATCACATCAATGTCTGTGTAGGTTGAGAGAGATGGGTACAAAAGATTGGAAGTATCTGCTCCGGTAGGATGTCCTGACGGTAATAGAGGTATGGCACATGGCTATGTTAGGTGGCAGAGGATGTAGCTGTTAGACTCACCTGATTGACTCCTGCAGAAAGACTCCCTTATCTTCATTCGTGAGGCCTGACACTACAGCTTTCAGAGAGTTGCAGTAATTGAGGTGAGTGATGACGAGTGCTTGGACCAAGATCTGTTCTGCTTCACGTGTGAGGCAGGGCCAGATCCTGCAGATGTTGTAGAGAGCAAATCAGGCCACAGAGGTGATGCTGGCGTTGCAGCACAGCTGGTCGTCCAGTACCACGCCAATGTTCCCCGCTGTTGGTGAAGGGGAGACTTTGATATCCTCAATGGTGACAAGTAGGTCCATCTGAGGGCAGTCTTTATCCGGCATGAAGAGAAGCTCAGTCTTCTCTAGGTTAAGCTTCAAGAGGTTGGCAGATGTCCATTTGCTGATGTCAGCCAGGCATTTAGAGATGCGTGTTGCGATTTGTCATAAGGGGGAAGGAAAATGGATGGTGGCCATATTGGATTTCTGGGTCAAACATTTTGTCATAACGTCAAACTGATGTCAGAATCAAATGTCATCATGCATGATTCTATGTGCTTTGGTTCAAAAAGTAATCTTTCAAGATGGTACCAGTGGCCAAAGTTCAATAGGGAAAGCACAGATAATTATTCAACCTGAATAATCGCGTCATTATTCTGAGAAAAAAAAAGTCTGCTCCATGACTTCACTGTTTATTCAATCTGAGAGGGCATTAACTCCACAGATAAGGTGTTTCTCACTAATAAGCTCACCAGTTAAGGATACGACCTTAACTGGACCTTGGTGACATTGTACTGGAGCATTAGTTCACTGAGTTAATGAAAAACAGAAACTAGGCAGAACATGTCTATATAAGGATATGGTGTGCAGGACAAAGAAACATACAGGCATGTAGAACCTTTAACTATATGTATATGGTAATTTTCCACTACAAGTCAAGATCCCTGGTGCTGAAGAAAGGAAAGACCACCGACAAGTTCCGCTTCACACTTAGTAGTACCCAGATACCATCGGTCACGTAGAAACCAGTGAAGAGCCTTGGAAAGGTGTTTGACTGCAGCTTGAGGGACACAGCATCCATCAGAGCCACCAACCAGGAGCTGGAAGCCTGGCTAGGGGCCATGGAAAAGTCACGACTACCAGGCAAATTCAAGGTCTGGATATACCAACACGGCATCCTCCCTAGGATCCTCTGGCCCATCTTGGTCTATGAGGTCCCACTCCCCACAGTCAGGGGCTTTGAGGGTTAGCAGGTTCATACAGAAGAGGCGGGGGGTACCTCGGAGCCTGAGCAGCATCACTTTATATGGGCAAAACAACAAGCTGAAGCTAACCCTCAGAGTTTATGGCGACCCATACTAGGGAGGTGCTGCAATAAAGATAGTCCTGTGACCCAAAAGGCTCTCAGGCTAGGATAGAGGTCAAGACTGGATGGAAGTGGAGGGCAACAGAGTCCGTGGATGCTGCTGAGTCACGGCTAAGGCACAGGGCGCTGGTGGGCACAGTGACTTGTGGGATGGCTGGCTTGAGTAGCAGCACTACACCTCACTACGACACCTCACTAAGGCGAAGAGGAAGGATAGGAGGGTGCTGGTCCAGGATGAGGTGTGGGCATCACTCGAACAGTGAGCCAGGAGGATGGTTTGGAATGCGGCAGCAGGGAGCCTGGACAATATGGGAGCAAGTGGTGGAGTGCAAAATCTCATGGGCTGAGCTTTGGAAATCTGAGCCCCATCGAATTCAATTCTTAATCAAGACTGTCTTAATCACGACATTCTACCTAGTCTGTCCAACGTGTTCTTCTGGGGGAAGGTGGAGTCACCAGCTTGCCCTCTGTTCCTGAAAAGAGAGACCCTAGAGCATCTCAGCAGCTCTTCGAGAGCCTTGGGTGAGGGGCACTTACTTTAATATGCATACAGATTGCTTCTGTCATTCGTAGGTACAACAGGCTACCTTTTATAAATAGCCACTTATGGTTTTCTTAAAGCTATTTGTTAATGCTATGGTTTCCTTAATGCGATTTGTGAAAACTTGCTTAACATTATTATTATAACTTAAATGTTAAAAGCCACTTGAATTATGATTTGGCCCATTTTCATATTGCTTCATATTGCTTCTAAGACTCACTCTGGGAATATTAGAGAATGCTGACTCACCCCTACAAACACCAGAATATATAATGCAGTAGTGGGGCCAGGATTTTAATATGTTCATGAGGCTGGAATTTTTGGAGTGGGCATAATTCATAGGTGATGGTGGTGTAGTGGTCAGCCGCTTAAAGTTCAATTTCAGACTGTTGCAAGTCTCCATACGTTTTGGATAGGGTTGGGTATCGTTTAGATTTTTCCGATACCGGTGCCAAAACGATACTTTTAAAATGGTACCGGTTCCTAAACGGTGCCTGAACCGATACCTTCTTTAAAATAAAGAGCAAACAACAACGTTAAAGAATGTTTTTTATTGCGAAGGCAAAACAATTGAACAATATATTAACTCTTAACACTCTAACTCTGTTTAAATTAGAATTACAATTAAATACAAAACACTTAAACATTACTAATAAATATTAAATTAACAATACGGGGGGATGGGGGGTGGTAGCGAGGATTAAGGGCACTGGTCATCTCTCTGTATTAAAGAAATGTAAGGATGTGTATTAGTCTTATTTGTCTTAATGGCACATAACTAGATTATACACACTAAATAAACAAATATTATTTTCACATAATGCAATTACCTAAAACAATGATATTTATTTATTTATTTACCTGAACCATGGAGATTCCACAGTGGAAAAAGAATGCAGTCCCTTGACCACAAATCTCGTCACAGCCCTGTGGTATTCTTCCACCTTCTCTTTTGATAAGGTTCCCTTCTTGGCCAAGGTGAATGGGGTCACTACTGCAATAATAACTTATATTAACCGCATGTAGTTTGAGGAGTACCGGCACTTGTTTTGGTCCAATTCAAGCACTGTAATAAAACCAGCTATATTCTAACGTTCATAGTTGACAGCTAACGTTATTGACAGCTATTTACTTCAGGGTTGCATACCTCACGCAATTTACCTCACGTTAGCAAGCTAGCCAAAATTGCGTCACATTAGCTAGCTAGCTAACATAGCATGCATGGCAACATTAGCTTGCTGTGGTAAATTTAGTCACACAGTTAACGTTAGCTAGCTAACCGTAAACAGTTGATTACTTTATAAATTCAAGATTTGCATCGTTCACGTTACGTTACTAACCTGAGGAAACGCTGCTGGAATCCTCATCAATCGTCTCGTCACCGGGGTCGGGGACTCCCACATCACCGGCTGAGGTGCTTGGTACTGAAACGGTCGAACACTGTGCATGCTTCTGCCTTCAGGTGTATACCGTGACTCACTAAATGCTTAATCAAATTTGAGGTGTTCCCCCCTTTGCATGACATCGTTTTTAAACATTTGTTGCACGTGCTATTGTTCGCGTCCTTTTGTGTAAAATACAGCCACACTTTCGACCGTCTTGCTTTCGGCATTTTGAGTTTAACCTTACCTAACAGTACTTGCTGTCACTGTCACAAATGTTTGCTAACATTAGGTGTGGGTCAGGGCATGCATGAGCATCAGCGATGTTTAGTTTAGTTTGGAGCACCAGAGGGCGCTGAAAAACGGCAGCTCATTGTATTTTAACGTGGCACCGAAATGAGACACCGAAATATGCATTTTGATTCGGTACGGTAGGTACCGGTTGTACGGGAACCAGTGCCATAGTGGTATCGGGTTTCGGTACCCATCCCTAGTTTTGGGAGAGCATTTGTGAAACACCTGCCTTTACTTTAGTTATAATAGCTTGTGGCGCCGCGCCTGATCATATACTTATGATCACCTGATGGCACTTTGGACCCTCATTGAACCAGCAACATCAAAAACGGTATGGCCTAGGCTGTACCGTGGCCTGGCTGCAGGCATCATCTGTCCCTCCTCCTCTCCGGTTGGTGCAGGTTTTTTCTTTGTTGGAAAGAAGGATGGGACCCTGCGGCCATGTTTTGACATCCGTGGTATGAATAATATCACGGTGAAGAATAAGTACCCTCTGTCGTTCATCAGCTCTGCTTTTATCCCTCAAGGTGCCACAGTCTTCACCAAGCTGGATCTGTGTAACATTTACCACCTTGTCCGCATCTGAATTCCGACGAATTGAAGACGGCGTTCAACACCCCACGGACATTTTGATTATCAAGTAATGCCGTTTGGACTAACAAACTCCCCTGCCATCTTCCAAGCTTTGAATACGACTCTGGGACATGCTCACATGTTTTGTGTTTGTCTACCTGGACAACATTCAAACTTTTTCCCAGAGCCCCACTGAGCATGAGCTGCACATAATGCCAGGTACTCCAGCGCCTCCAAGAGAACAAGCTTCTTCACAACTGCTTGTGAAAGCAGAGTAATGCAAATTAGTAAAGTAATGCAAAACTACCTACAGCTAAAAGTGGGGGGGAAGTGAGATGATAATCATCGGCCCGAAGCAAAAACTAACACAACTTGAAAACGTTGCACTGTGCCTTAAGGGATCTACTATCGCCCAAAGCCCCTGCGTCAAGAATCTTGGTGTTTTTCTTGACCCTATGCTTTCTTTTGATCAGCATATCAAAAATATTACCAGAACTGCATTCTTTCATCATTGCTGAGATTAGACCAATGTTATCCGCCGCGGACGCAGAGACACTCATCCATGCATTTATCCTGGATTACTGTAATGCACTGTTCTCTGGCTTACCAAGCTCTACTACGAAAAGCCTCCAGCTTGCGCAGAACACTGCTGCTAGACTTCTAACGAGAACTAGGAAGTTCGATCACATTACTCCTATTCTCACTTCCCTCCACTGGAATAAATAATAAATGCCAGATCAGATTTTAAGATGCTACTTCTTACCTACAAGACCCTGCATGGGTCCGCACCATCGTACCTGAAGGACCTTATTGTTCCCGATTGTCCTTCTCGGCCCCTTCGGTCTTCAGGGGCTGCCCTTTTATCAATTCCAAAAGTGAATATAAAATCAGCAGGAAACAGGGCATTGTCTTATGGAGTGCCCTATCTGTGGAACAGTCAGCCACCTATAATCAGGGAGACTGACTCTGCTGATATATTTACGGCTAGACTTAAAATCCACATATTTAACCTTGCTTTTGGCTGCTAGGAGTGCCCCTCAGCTCCAATTACAGCTAAATCAAAACTCTGTCAGCACTAGGCTACTCTGGCTGCTGATAGGTATTAGGGTAGAGGTTGCTTATATGTTCCCTGTTCACTATCCTCCATATAACCTTCATGTTGTCTACAATTTTTCCGGTTTTGCTGTGATCATGACTGGATACATGGCCACCCCACCTGACGGCTACCAGCTTGCTCTCCAGCCAGCACCCCATCTAGGGCTGGGTGATATGGACCAAAAGTCATATCCCGATATATTTAGGTTGAATATCGATATACGATATATATCCCGATATTTTTGAGAGCTGTGAAATGAAATGTTCAGTCAAAGTCAAAGCCAAATACGAGTAGTTTTATTGAAAACTCACTATAAAATGTAAACATAAACACTGTATAACAAAGCTCCGTAAGGTGCACATTTAAATAAAAAAAATATCTTAAATAAAATTAGCCTATGAAATAAAATAGGTAAATCTTTTTCTGAGGGCAGCATTTATATATAAAGAGATAACAAAATAAAGTGCTCAGTTTAAGAAAAACGTTTTTAAACATCAGCTTGAGATTACCTGTTTCTTTTTGTTAACTTAATAGCTTATCTGAACAGTCTCAACCAGTTGCACAAGAAAAAGACTATCAACTCAATAAACATGTTCTTTTTTTACTTTGATAAACAGTAGTGCTGTCTTGAGGTAGACATTAGAAGACAGACAAGCGTGTCCTCCTTCATTTAAAGATTTTGTGCAAGAAACACCAGCCTGTCAACGGCATCCGGCTTCAGAGATGCTCTGTGGGAGGTCA
The DNA here is from genome assembly GCA_002895965.2 of Coryphaenoides rupestris. Taxonomy (NCBI): domain Eukaryota; kingdom Metazoa; phylum Chordata; class Actinopteri; order Gadiformes; family Macrouridae; genus Coryphaenoides; species Coryphaenoides rupestris. The sequence continues at coordinate 316,436 of PIJE02000143.1, forward strand.
CGATATTGCCACTGCAGCTGAAAACCCTTTCGGAGGGTGAACTGGTAGCTGGTACCAAGAGATACTTTTTTGCCAGGTGGCTCAGAGCTGGAAAGACAACTTCATGTTCCTTCCACCACTTGAGTGGATCAGTGTCACTCTCCACACTTGCTGACTGCAAGTAACTTGACAGTTCATTTTCAATAGCCCCCCTCTTGGTTGGTGCAGTGGTGGTGGCTGTGCGCTGCTTGAAGAAGCTTGCCAGTGTCTTCTTAGCTTTTGGTGCTACTGCTGCTTCTCCATCTGCAGGCTCAGGCACAGTGGGCACTTGTAGGTCAGGCGTCTGACAGCTGCTCTGATCAGCCAGTAGTGTCTCCACCTCCAAGACAGCTCTGTGCTTCAATGCATCGACTTTTTCACTTGGGATGTAGGTGGCCCTGAACCGTGGATCCACAAATGAAGCCATCTCCAATAGGTCAGTAGTGGCTGGGTCAGAATACTTGCTGTTGAGGTACTCAACAATGCTGGTCTTGATTGATTTGCAAAGCTCACTGTCACCCTCTTCACATGCCAGGAGACTTTCGTTAAAAAGGTGCAGCACAGGTTTCACATATGATAGAGTGACGTATTCCTCACCTGACAAAGCATCGGTAAAGTCCTGGAGAGGTTTCAGGACCTTTTGGACTGCTTCTAGGACCTCTAAGTCCTGCCAGGTAAGGATAAGGTGCCTGGTCTTTTTGTCACCAGACAGGACTTTGGCCAGTGCGCCTTCCTGCTCCAGGACTCTCTGGATCATCTGCTGCCTTGATCCCCAGCGTGTGGCAGACTCGGTTATGAGTTGGTGACTTGGCAGACCCAGCTGAATCTGGACTTCAGCAAGCTGTCTCCTTTTCTTCCAGCTGTACGAAAAACAGCTTACAATTCTCTTGCACAGAGAAATGGCCCGGGCGACGCGCTTGTCATTCAAGCCATGTCCTGTCAAAATCATAAAAAACTATTAATCAAATGGGCATAAATATCAAATATTAGCCTATATTCAGTTATTTTCTGAATTTTAATCCTGTAAGTGATTTTTATGTATTATTATTTTTGTATAATTTATAAATGATGACTATACTGTATGTGCATTTACTCATGTTTTGTTCTTGTTGTTATTTTAATTATGCTATATTTTAATGCTACTTCATATTTCTACTCCACTAAAAACTCCACAATGTTTAGGCCTACGTGTCAACATTAGTTTCTAGTTACTTTGCAGTTTGCTCTTTCAAGCCAGAGAAAACCTATCATAATAGCTAAATATATGTTACCTTGATGATATCAACAGGCTAACCAGCATTTTAAAGTCATATTACCTCACCTTTACCAGCTGTAACATTAAAGTGGTAAACACATCAATGCATCACTAATTCTTATCCAATAATCTAATAAATATGGTTCTGAAATCTACCTGTAGGCCTATTGTAAGTGATTTTACTTTTAGCACTTTAAGTTATTATTAATTTATTTAACCTATTTAACAATGAATTTTTTTAACGGAGACCTGGCCAAGACAGCAGCATAAAACACAAAGTTGCAGACAGACACACAAAGGAAAATGAGGAAAAACTAACATTTTAATATGTTTTTGTTTAAGGGAAAATATACTCCACTGCACTCACCAATAGCCAAGTGTAGTCTGTGACCGAAGCACTGCATCCTCAGCCACTCGTTCAGCTCAACCGCTTTGACGATGTTGCTCCCGTTGTCGGTGGTTATAGCAACCAGATGCTTTTCTTGAAGTTTCCAGCTTGCAATTGTGTCCTGCAGGGCCTCAGCTATATGCTCACCGGTGTGATCCTGGGGAAAATAACTTGTTTGGAGACAAGCTGTTTTCATCTCCCAGTCTTGAATGAAGTGAACTGTCACGCTCATATAAGGCTCACACGTCCTGCTTGACCACATATCGCTGGTCAACGCAAAATGGGTGACGTTAGCGAGCCGGTCTGCAAGGCTCTGTCTGACTTCACTATACATTTGCGGCAGTGCTTCTCGTGCAAAATAGTTGCGACTGGGAAGCTCATATCTCGGGTCCATCGTTTTCATTAGCTTTTTGAACCCGACCTGTTCCACTGTTGCAACAGGGACCATGTCTTTGGCAATGTGAAAGGACACCGCTTTTGTTATTGCACACCACTTGTCGCTTTTCTTCTCATACGGCACACAGCGGGAAAATGAAGCTTGCAGTGAGCTTTGTTTTGGGGCTGGAGCTTTGTCGGGTTGGGGACGGCTTGTGCCTGTGGCTTCTGCAGCGCGCAGTTTCACACACTCTTCATATTGCACTTTGTGCCACGTTTTTAAGTGATGAAAAAGATTCGTAGTGCTTCCACCACTGGCTGCAATGTGCTTATGGCACTCCCTACATATAGCGCGGTTTTGTTGCTCATCTGATAATTTGTATCCGAACCATCTCCAAATGATTGAGCCACTGCTTTTTCTTTTACCAACCAAGGGGCTCTCCTCCGCACGCTCCGCAGACGTTGTTGCTTTCTCCATGTTTGTTGAAGAGTGCCGGAGTGTCCCTCCCCCTCCCCCCTCTGTGCATGAAAGAGGAGGGGCGGGGCCGGGGCGCGGGAAGCAGTGCAGAGAGCTCCGATCAGCGGCTTGCCTGAAGCAAGTATTACAGCGCAAATTTGAACTATATCGATATATGCGATATGGTCTAATTCCATATCTTATTTAAAAATATATCGATATATCTTAAATATCGATATATCGCCCAGCCCTAACTCCATCACAATATTACTATTCCATTTACCATTTGTACTTTGTCGCTTATAATTGTTATGCTTTGTTACCCCTTTTTTGAATGCCCGTATGACACCCATTGAACCATCCCTGGAAGGAGGGGTCCCCCACTCTGTGTTCCTTCTCGAGATTTCTTCCTTGTTAATTAAGGGAGTAATTTCTTGCCCTTGGGGGGGCTAGGGCTAGGGGGGTGTCATAAATCACTTTTGGCCCATAATAATCTGGCCTGTAAAGCCCTTTGAGACTTTATTGTGATTAAGGACTATACAAATAAAATGGAATTGAATTGAAAATTTAATTGAGGGGAGCTCGTTGGTGAGCGTCTGGTGGCCGGGCCTGGGCCAAGCCCGAAAGGACGATGTGGAGTCGCGTTGTAAACCGAGCAGTAGGATCCCCAACATCGCCGACGTGGAATGTCACCTCATTGGCGGGGAAGGAGCCGGAGCTGGTGCGGGAGGTGGAGCACCAGTTCCGGAACCAAACTCCTGGAGAGGGGCTGGACCCTCTCCTTTGACGGAGTTGCCCAGGGTGTGAGGTACCAGGCGGGTTTGGGGATACTCACAAGTCCCCGGCTGAGCGCTGCTGTGTTGGAATTCTTTCCGGTGAACGAGAGGATCGCCTCCATGCGACTGCAATTTGATGGGGGGAAGGCTCTGACGTGTGTGCTTACGCACCGAACAGCAGTTCAGAGAATCCGGCCTTCTTGGAGTCCTTGGGTGGCATCCTGGAAAGGGTACCATCCGGGAACTCCATAGTTCTACTGGGGGACTTCAACGCACACGTGGGCAATGATGGAGAAACCTGGAGGGGAGTGATTGGGATGAACGGCCTGCCCGATCTGAACCAGAGTGGTGTTTTGTTATTGGACTTCTGTGCTAGTCATGGACTGGCCATAACAAACACCATGTTCAAACATAGGGTGGTCCACAAGTGTACCTGGTACCGGACCACCTTAGGCCAAAGGTCACTGATCGACTTTGTAATCTTATCAGCAGATCTGCGGCCACATATTTTGGACAATCGGGTGAATAGAGGAGTAGAGCTATCAACTGATCACCACCTGGTGGTGAGTTGGATCAGATGGCGCGGGAGGCTGCCAGACAGATCTGGTAAACCCAAATGTGTAGTGAGGGTGAACTGGGAACATCTGGTGGAAGCCCCTGTCCATAAGGTCTTTAACTCCCACCTCTGGAAGAACTTCTCATGCATCCCGGGGGAGGTTGGGGACATGGAACCTGAGTGGGCCATGTTCAGAGCCTCCATTGTAGAGGCTGCAGCTCGGAGTTGTGGTCAAAAGGCTGTCGTGCCTGTCATGGCGGCAACCCAAGAACCCGTTGGTGGACACCAGCGGTGAAGGAAGCCGTCAGGCTGAAGAAGGAGGACTTTCGGGCCTGGTTGGCCCATGGGTCTCCTGAAACAGCAGACAGGTACCGGGAGGCCAGAAGGGCCGCGGCTTCAGCGGTCGCAGAAGAAAAACCCAGGTGTGGGAGGAGTTTGGGCAAACTGTCCGGTGACTCAGGAAGGGAAAGCAGGGCTTGACTCAGGCTGTGCTCAGTCGGGGAGGAGAACTGCTGACCCAGACTGAGGATATTGTCGGGCTTTGGAAACACTTTGAGGAACTCCTGAACCTGACCAGAACTTCCTCTGTGGAAGAGGCGGAGTCTGAAGTCTCGGGGGAAGCCTCACCCATATCCTTGGTAGAGGTCACTGAAGTAGTCAAAAAGCTCTTCAGTGTCAAGAGCCAGGTGTGGATGAGATTCGCCCTGAGATGCTGAAGGCTCTGGACTTTGTCAGGCTGTCGTGGCTGACACGCCTAGTCAATGTCACGTGGAGGTCGGGGACAGTACCTGTGGAATGGCAGACCGGGGTGGTGTTCCCTATTTTCAAAAAAGGGGACCGGAGAGTGTGCTCCAATTATCGGGGTATCACACTGCTCAGCCTCCCCGGGAAAGTTTATTCCAGGGTGCTGGAAAGGAGGCTCTGGCCGAATCTCAGCTTCAGGAGCAACAATGTGGATTCCATCCTGGCCGTGGAACAGTGGACCAGCTCTTTACCCTCGCAGGGTTGTTGGGGGTTGGCATGGGAGTTTGCCCATCCAATCTACATGGCCTTTGTGGACCTGGAGAAGACTGATCACAGTGTCCCCTTGGGAATCCTGTGGGGGGTACTACGGGAGTATGGGGTTCCCGGGCCGTTGGTACATGGCATTCGGTCCTTGTACAAACAAAGTGAGAGCTGTGTCCGTATTCCCGACACAAAGTCAATCACGTTCCCAGTGGGTGTTGGACTCCATCAAGGTTGTCCCTTGTCACCGATTCTGTTTGTGATCTTCATGGACAGAATCTCAAGACTCAGCCGAGTTTAGGAGAGTGTCTGGTTTGGGGACCTCAGAATTGCATCTCTGTTCTTTGCAGACGGTGTGGTTCTATTGGCTACATCAGACCGTTACCTCCAGCGTGCACTGGGGCAGTTTCCAGCCGAGTGTGAAGCGGTCGGGATGAGAGTCAGCACCTCCAAGTCTGAGGCCATGGGGTTCTCTGCCGGAAAACGGTGGAGTGTTCCCTCCGGGTTGGGAGTGAGTTTCTGCCTCAAGCGAGTTCAAGGAGGAGTTCAAGTATCTCAGGTCTTGTTCACGAGTGAGGGCCAAATGGAGCGGGAGATGGACAGACGGATTGGTGTAATGTGGGCGCTGTACTGGTCCGCTGTGGTGAAGAGGGTTCACCACAGGTCCATCTACGTTCAAACTCTCACCTATGGTCACAAGCTTTGGGTAGTGACTGAAAGAATGAGATTGCGGATACAAGCGGCCGAAATGAGTTTCCTCCGCAGGGTGGCTGGGCTCAGCCTTAGAGATAGGGTGAGGAGCTCAGAGCCGTTGCTCCTCCATGTCGAAAGGAGTAAGGGAATAAGCGGAAGAGAATGGATGGATGGAATGTCATGTGCAATATTATATTCTCAATATCATGTGAAATATTATTAATATCATGCTACCTCTCAATATTACCTTGCAATATTACCTCATCTCCTCTCATCATCATGTGCAATATTCTTAATGTCATGTGCAATACTTCTTTTCAATATTATTAGGGCCGGGACTTTAACGCGTTAATTACGATTAATTAATTACAGAAAAAATAACGCGTTAAAACAACAGCTTTGCTGCCACACCAACATGGCCCGATCTTGTAGAATTGCTCTCTACAACATCCGCAAGATCCGGCCCTTCCTCACATCCAGCAAACCCCAGAAACTACAGCACCTCCTTTCCGTTGGTAGGTCTCGCCCAGTCTTTGACTTAGCTGATTTTGTCTGTTTCTGTCCTGATGCCCCCCAAAGACACTAGGTGACCGAAGTACTGAACCACTTCCATACGAGTTGACACTTGGAGGGCTTTAGCTTTAGGCCATGTTCCCAAAGCAGATCAAACACCACTTGCAGCCTCTCTAGATGCTCCTCAAAGGTCTTGGAGAAAAAGATCAGTTCATTGAGGTAGATTAGAAGCTGGGAGTCCCCTAGGTCCCTAAAGCAGCAAGTCAAGAGTGGAGAAGTACTTTGCGTGCCCCAGTGCCCCCAGGGCTTCCTCTATTGTAGGCAGGGAATGTGTCTTGGGTGCTGCAGGAGATGAGCTTCCAATAGTCAACAGATATTCTCAGTGACCCATCTTTCTTTGTCACAATCACCACTGGAGAAGCTTATGGACTTGCTGGGGCGGATGACTCCTCCTGATTCCATCGCCGTCAAAAGCTTCCTCACATCTTGCCACTGGGGGGGTGGGATCTTATGATAGGGATACGAAATGGCCTTGAGTCCACCAGAGGTATTTCATGCTATATTGTCTTGGTGTGTCCATAGCCTGTGAAGTGCTGTCAGAAAACACCTGCATTCCTCTCCACTAGATTTTTGAGACGAGAACGCTTGCTTTTCTCCTGCTGCTTCACTTTGGTCCACCACACAGCTAGTGACCACTTAGTCATGGCTATGGCATTTATCTTTGTTCTCCTTGCATTTGTCCCCCCCCTGTTCACTGGGGGACAAATGCAAGGAGAACAGAGTCCTGTTCACCATGCGGTTCTGCATGGTCATTAATCAAGTTTCAAGTTTCAAGTATTTTATTGTCACTTCACAATTTACACGTGAGTATAAGCAGTGAGTGAAAAACTTTTTGTGCAAAACGCCCGACAGCCGACAGTAATTATAAAGGAATACAAAATAGAATAGAACTACAAAATAGAAATAGAACTGTGTGTAAGTAAGTAAGTAAATGAAATATAAAATGAAATGGAATATACAGCAAAAATATCCAGGTGAGCAATACACATATAAATCAATGTACTAAAATATACATTGTTATATGCTGACATTCACAGAATGTCACAGAATACCTTCCCAGACAGTCGACACAACACTAGCACCAGCAGTTGGCACCAGGACTAGCACTAACACTAGCACCAGGACCAGCACTAGCAGTAACACCAGCACTAGCACCAACACTTAGCACTGCTACCAGCACAGCACTAGCTCCAGCACCTTGGCTTGAGTGGCCTTGTCTCTACTTGCAGGGTGTCGTTCTGAGTCTGCGGACCGCGCAGCTGTTAGACCAGGGGTCGGGAACCTTTTTGGCTGGGAGAGCCATAAAAGCCAAATATTTCTAAATGTATTTCCTTGAGAGCCATATAGTATTTAATAAAGTTTAATGCAACTTTATGCGTGCATTTTTTAAGTAAGACTGTAAAAGTCCTGTGTTGTCACAATGCCACTGCTGTGGCTTTTCCTGGGTTCACAGAAGGAATGGAGAGGATCCGTGGATGTGGTAATAATAACGCTGTTTATTTACAGTCTCAACTTAAATAACGCGTTGATCAACATATAACTTAATATAGTCGCCTGTAGTCCGCTGTACAGTGGGATTCCAGAGGGGGTTTGGCGGTTGAAGTCCCTCCGGTCTTCTGTCGCCTGCCCAGCCTCGACTACGCATGTGTCATTATAGCGTTAATTGCACTCATTCGCTACAGCTGCGTCACATTCCAGGCATTCCTGCCGCTCCGCTCCCCCTGTCACTGCGCGACAGCGCTAACCACGCCCCCTCATGTCTCACAAAGACATACATTTTTAAAACATTCTAAATAATACTAAAACCCGATGTAAACACGATGTAAACAAGCCGGGATCCTCTCTGTCTCCTCCTCTCTGTCCTACAACTTTCTGCGCAACCCCGTCGAGTTTACCGTAATACCCCTATATGGTTGGAAAGCGCAGCTCCTCTGCTTTCAGAAACCGGAATTTCCTCGATCGCGCAAAAGCTCGAGGAGTTACGGTAGTTTGAAATAGATGAGTGTTTTGGGAGCGCCGGCGCTCCCGTCAAAATTGTCTGGGAGCCATATGCCGTCATCGAAAGAGCCATATATGGCTCGCGAGCCATAGGTTCCCGACCCCTGTGCCATACGAATCACATGAGAAGCCCCTGTGCTGTGCCCCCCCCCCCCCCCCAATTAAAAGAAACAGATCAGAGAGTCTTCTTTGTCAGGATGACATCTGGCATGAAGTCTTACATAGATAAGGTGTTTCCCACAGTTTGGGGATATGGCCTTGACTAATTCATCTACCGAGCTCACTTACAAGCGTATGGTCCCTGGACGCGCATGCACTCTCATGCACGCGCCGTTGTCATGTCATGTGGTAAACTCAGCAAAACATGGGTGCACGTAGTTCATACAGGATGAGCCTACGATTAAGAGGAGGAGATGTATCTTCCCTAGCTGAGAGGGACTTAACTTAATGAACAAGGGACACAACCTTGACTGGACCATGGTGCCATTGTACGGGAGCCTTATTTCACTTAGAGTTCATGAAAAACAGAAACTAGGCAGAACATGTCGACATAAGAATATGGCGTGCAGTACAAAGAAACATACAGGCATGTAGAACCTTTAACTATATGTATTTGGTAATTGTTCCACTACATTTCCTCCCTTAGATAGATAGATAGATATCTGGAGCGGAAGCAAGCTGAGGGGTCAGCGAGATATGTGCGTAATTCCCCACCATCCCATTCACTGTTCTCTGGACTAAGGGAACGACGCAACATGAGCATATGCACAGCAGAAATAGAATGGTGGCTAACGCTATTCCCGCCAACATTACCCAGTGTTGCCACGAATTGAGGAACCACCAGAAGTCACTGGAGGTATCCGTAACATTATCCGTAAGGGCCGCGTCACGAAGCATGATGAGGTTGTGGATGGCCTGACCGATTATATGGCCATCTTCATAATTTTCTGGGATAAACATGCAACAGGCCAACCCGGCCAGGACGCATACGCCGCCCTGGGCAGCCGTGAGCTGGTCTAACACCATGCGGTTCTGCATGGTCACTAATCGGAGGGCTTGGACCTTGGCTTGAGTGGCTTTGTCTGCTTGCAGAGTGTCGTTCATAAACGCCGTTAACCTGTAACTTAGCGTCTCTATTTGCAGATATGCCTTTCCTACGCCCACCCATGGGAACAGGGCATTTAATACCTTTGACTTGTTGTCCAGAGCTTCGCGTCATCTGGGACATCTGAGCCCCTAACCGGGTCATGCACTGGGAATTGGTTGGCCTCTCTCGCTACGATTCTTACTCTGGGTACGTGTCACGATCACTATCGTGGCTCCAGGCTCCCGGGCGCCAGTGCCGCCCCTGGACGATTAGCGGCACCTGCGCTATGTTCGCGGCTGTCCGCAATGAGCAATTAGGCATGGCATAAAAGCCCCGGCTTTCCACCCACGGGGGTCGGACCATTGTCAATGTTTTGTCATTGTTATGTCTTGTCTTCTGTTGTAATTCGACATACAACATACAACATGGATTTCTACCTGCCTGTTCCTCACCACGGTAATAAATAACATTTATTGCACTGCAAAACCCTGAGTCCTGAGTCTGCGATTGGGTCCTACTGCTCACTCCCATGACAGAATGGTCCGACCAATAATGGACTCAGCAGACTCAGACTCGGGGTCCGCCAGACTACAGAAGGCACTCGTCAGCCAGGGCGAGTTGCAGCAAGCACTCAACCAACTCACCAACCAGATAGCCATGCTCGCTACTCAGCTCCTGCCGGTCCCTGCTCCCTGGTCCCAGCCACCCCGAGTCCCGGTCCCGGCTGGACCACAGCAGCTCCTGCCGGTCCCTGCTCCCTGGTCCCAGCCACCCCGAGTCCCGGTCCCGGCTGGACCACAGCAGCTCCTGCCGGTCCCTACTGCATGGTCCCAGCCACCCCGAGTCCCGGTCCCGGCTGGACCACAGCAGCTCCTGCCGGTCCCTGCTCCCTGGTCCCAGCCACCCCGAGTCCCGGTCCCGGCTGGACCACAGCAGCTCCTGCCGGTCCCTACTGCATGGTCCCAGCCACCCCGAGTCCCGGTCCCGGCTGGACCACAGCAGCTCCTGCCGGTCCCTACTGCATGGTCCCAGCCACCCCGAGTCCCGGTCCCGGCTGGACCACAGCAGCTCCTGCCGGTCCCTACTGCATGGTCCAGCCACCCCGAGTCCCGGGTCCCGGCTGGACCACAGCAGCTCCTGCCGGTCCCTGCCTCCCTGGTCCCAGCCACCCCGAGTCCCGGTCCCGGCTGGACCACAGCAGCTCCTGCCGGTCCCTACTGCATGGTCCCAGCCACCCCGAGTCCCGGTCCCGGCTGGACCACAGCAGCTCCTGCCGGTCCCTACTGCATGGTCCCAGCCACCCCGAGTCCCGGTCCCGGCTGGACCACAGCAGCTCCTGCCGGTCCCTACTGCCAGGTCCCAGCCACCCCGAGTCCCGGTCCCGGCTGGACCGCAGCAGCTCCTGCCGGTCCCTACTGCCAGGTCCCAGCCACCCCGAGTCCCGGTCCCGGCTGGACCACCGCAGCGCCCACCAGTCCCTGCTCCCAGGTCCCAGCCTCCCAGAGTCCCGGTCCCGGCTGGACCACAGCAGCTCCCACCAGTACCTGCTCCCAGGTCCCACCCATCCCTGGTCCTGGTCCCGGCTGCACCACCGCAGCGCCCACCAGTCCCTGCTCCCAGGTCCCACCCATCCCTGGTCCTGGTCCCGGCTGCACCACAGCAGCTCCCACCAGTCCCTGCTCCCAGGTCCCACCCATCCCTTGTCCTAGTCCCGGCTGCACCACGGCAGCGCCCACCAGTCCCTGCTCCCAGGTCCCACCCATCCCTGGTCCCGGTCCCGGCTGGACCACAGCAGCTCCCACCAGTACCTGCTCCCAGGTGCCAGCCAGCCCCGGCCCCCGCTCCGAGGGCGCCGGTGTCCTCCACCCAGCCTCCGGGTCGCCCGCCTGAGGGTCCCTGCTCAGCCTCCGCCCAGCCTCCGGGTCGTCCGCCTGAGGGTCCCTGCTCGCCCTCCGCCCAGCCTCCGGGTCGTCCGCCGGAGGGTCCCTGCTCGGCCTCCACCCAGCCTCCGGGTCGTCCGCCGGAGGGTCCCTGCTCGTCCTCCGCCCAGCCTCCAGGTCGTCCACCCGACGGTGCCGGCCCGGTCATCGTGGGTCGCCAGGAGGCTCCCGTTGAGGGGGGGGTACTGTCACGATCACTATCGTGGCTCCAGGCTCCCTGGCGCCAATGCCGCCCCTGGAGGATTAGCGGGGCTCCCGGGCGCCAGTGCCGCCCCTGGACGATTAGCGGCACCTGCGCTATGTTCGCGGCTGTCCGCAATGAGCAATTAGGCATGGCATAAAAGCCCCGGCTTTCCACCCACGGGGGTCGGACCATTGTCAATGTTTTGTCATTGTTATGTCTTGTCTTCTGTTGTAATTCGACATACAACATACAACATGGATTTCTACCTGCCTGTTCCTCACCACGGTAATAAATAACATTTATTGCACTGCAAAACCCTGAGTCCTGAGTCTGCGATTGGGTCCTACTGCTCACTCCCATGACAGTACGTGTGGTTTGTTAGTGCTACCATTGCGCATAACCCTGTCCATGATTTAGGTAGGTGCGTGGAGGCTCTGTTTCTGCACAGCTAATATACGTCGTTAACTAATCGAGTACCGTTTTCGCTTGTTTGTTTGGATATTTCATCTGGTTACCTTTGTAGTATTCCGTGTACTGTGAACATCAGGATTTAAGCCTGTTGCAAAGATCAAGGTTAATTTCGCCAATTGGGAGGGTGCCGTTGTTTGTATAGCATATTCCTTCGCAAAAGTGATACGGAGGTGGTGCCACTGGTTTGGAAAGGTCGGTGTTGTGTCCATACTTCGCTTTTTTTGCCTAAGTGACTGACGCGTACTCGAGGTGTGTTTACCGACGCTGGCATGTACGAACATACCAGTGTTAATTTTGGCAGCTATTTTAGATTTAGTCTTAGTCTTAGTCTTTAGACGAAAATGCATATTAGTTTTAGTCATATTTAGTCATTTTTATCCTTCTTAGTTTTAGTCTAGTTTTCGTCGACGGAAACTCAGAACATTTTAGTCTAGTCTTCGTCGCGAAGATTTGATGCATTCATCTGATTGATAAAAACCCGACAATGCGTGCCTGCCCCCCCCCCCCCTCCTCGCTGGACCTTCTTAACTGTTATAAGACGCAGAAGCGCCTGGTCCTGTTCAACTTTACTTCAATGAGCGTAGAAAGACTGGACGTTTTGATCAAGATCACCAGCAATAAGCTGATCAGCGTGACTAAAGTTGAACAGGACCAGGCGCTTCTGCGTCTTAATAAGGTCTAGCGACCACAGCCAGAATGTCGCATTTTCTTCACATTCTCCCGTCTATGATGATCTTTTGATGGTTTATGTTTTTTTTCCCACTGTAGAAACAACCACCGGCTCCTCTGTTCCATCAAAGTTATTCATTATTTCATTCAATGAATAATTTCACTTAAAATCTCTTACGATATGTGTGTGTTGTCTCTGACAGGACTTTGACAGCTGTCACTAGGCTAGTTAAGTCACGGGAATGGCGCGCTGTGATTGGCCGAGCGGATATATCTGAGTCTGCTGAAAATCTGCCATGGCGTTTATCACAGTTTGGAAAGAAAGGGAATAATATAATAATATAATAATATAATGCAGAGAAACTAGCCGGTTGTCGCGTTTTGCGGAAATTGAATGTAGAACTTCAAATGGCAAACTCCTAGTGGCGAGAACTCGATTATTTTTTAAATGGCGCTTATCGCGTTTTGGAACCAAACTCTTTAATAATTCATAACATTTTTAATGTCCGTCAGTCCACGAACATTTTCGTCTCGTCTCGTCAACGAAAGTAAAAATAGGTTTAGTCACAGTTTTTATTTTCAAAGATCCGTTTTCGTCACGTCAACGTCACGTCTTAGTCATGGGAAAAAGGTTGTTAACGCATATTTTTCGTCAAACATTTCGTTAACGAAATTAACACTGGAACATGCATAACAATTCTTTTCATCTGTCTGTGAGGCCATACATTTAGCGTATCGCCACCACATGTTCGTAGCATAGGAGTGGTGGGTCTGGGTCAGGCAGCCATTCATGCTGTGAGTGTTAGTCTCTCTTTGCTGAGACTATCCATTGAACGTCGGTGTTGCTGTTTTCGAGTAGAGTTGTTGGGTCAATTGTCAGGTCCCACTGCTGCCGTACCATTACCTCTTGGTCGATCCATCAGGGTCTGCTTTTCCCACCAGAGGATCGGAGCCACTATTACCACTGCGATGATAGCTAGCACGCACGTGGTACCTCGCAGCCCGCACAGCCCTGGTTGTCTGAAGGGATGCCATGGTTTTCATCTTTGGGGATCCATCGTCGAATCTCGGGGGTTCCACATTAAGTTTTCTGTGTGCCCGCGTGTATGTGTATGTGTCTGGTTAGGTAGCAGCATTCGGCGTACACTACGTAACCAGTGTGGTGTGGTCATCTACTTCTCGTCCTGGATCTTAGCGGCTGTCGGTGGAGCTGGAGCTCATTTGCAGTGTTGGACATGAACCCACATCTGTCTTTCTGCGATTTTGACCGATGTTTGTGTGGTGAGGAGGACTTGATATGGGCCTGTCCATCGTGGTTGTTTCCAGGACTTTCTCCTTGTGTCTCTCACAACCACCCAATCTTCTGGTTCCAGGTTGTGCAGCTGTCCTGCTGCCGGAAATCGTAAGGCTTCCTTCACCTGCACGTGGATCTGTGAAAGAGATTTTGACAGGGACATACAATACCGTAACATTTCATCTTCGCATTGATCAGTAGTTGGTCAAGGTCGTTTTGCTAGGCCGATTCCCGTGTTGTCGGGTCGGCTGAAAAGTACTTTGTAAGGGGAGACTCCATTCTTGGGCCTCACCCTTGCCCTCATCTGTAGCAACACAATCGGGATTGTCTTTGGCCATGGTAAGGCTGTTTCCACGCAGCACTTGGCCAATTTGTTTTTGAGCATTCCGTTCTCTCTTTCTACCACGGTGGTACGCGCAGTGTCGTCTGAGAGAAGTAGTCTCCTATTTGTTGAATGGCTGTATTTACAAAGTGTGAGCCGTTGTCGCTACTGATTTTGAGAGGAATGCCCCATCTTGGAATGATTTCTGTAATTAGTGCTTTTGCTACCGCCCCTGCGTCTGCTTTTGATGTGGAGTATGCTTCTACCCATTTCGAGAACAAGTTGACGATTACTAGACAATATTTCTTTCCTTCACTGGGCGATAATTCGATAAAATCCATTTGGAGGTGATCGAATGGCATGTCTGGAGTGGGATTTGCTGCTGGAGAGGTGCAAATTCCACGTCCCACATTGTTAATTGCACAGATGATACATGCATGATGATACATTTTTACTAATTTGTAAAGCCTTTGGTGAACCAATGTGTGCTGATGGTGCTCATCATTCCCCCTTTTGACACATGGTCTTTCCCATGTGTCAACTTTGCATAATAAGGGAATAACCACCTGGGAAGGCACGGCTTACCCGGACCTTCCCATACCCATTCCCATTATAAATTGTGGGGGATTCCGAGTACCCCTGTGGAACGCGAGTCCAGGTATACTTTTTATCATTAAATGAGAACGCGAACCAGTACTGACTGGTTTTATCCCCTGGGACACTAAAGAACGCGTTGCTGAGGTTTCCTACCAAGAACCATTTCACCTTGTCGAGTATTTTAGATATGCTGGTGTACGGGTTTGGTACGATCGGGGCGTGAGGTTGTATTGCCACATTAGGCCGCTTTTAGGTCTTGTACAAATCGCCATTCCACTGGATCATCTGGACCGCGTATTTTCTTTACCGGGAAGTCTTCACACGGGACAATGACTCCTGCTTTTAGCAATGATTCAAAAACCGGTGTGATCCCTTCAATCGCTTCCTTTTTTAAAGGATATTGACGAGCACATGGTCTGTAGCTGGATTTGGGGATGATCACCACTGGTTGCAAGCTTGTGATTAGTCCGACATCATATTTATTTTGAGCCCACAGTTTGTCTGGGACTTCAAATAATTCTGGGATATCCTTGATGTTTAGCTTTGCCATGCATGGTCTTCGTACACTGTCTGATCTTTTGTCCGCTGCTAACGTCACGGTGCGACGTGTTTGCACTACCGCACTGTATGTTTGCATGTAAGTCACCTTTCTGTCAGGATCTATCAGTCTTATCCCGGGGTTATCCATCGGTTCCCAACCTTGTTTGTCCAACAAATATGACATCCATGGTCCTAGGTCACACCATCGATCCTATCTACTCTTGGCTCGCGACACATGTGGTGCTGAGCCAGGGACGTTGAAGGGGAATTCTGCCGTGGTACTCCATATAGACTACGGGGTTGTTCTTTGTTCTTTTTTATGGGTACATACACTCCGCATCTATGCTGATCCCAGAATAGGTACTTGATCGTTAGCTTTTCATGCTTATCGCTCTCCTTCAACCATCTCGTTTCTGGCCCTCACTGTACATGAGGTGCAGTGTAGATTATCTGGCTTCATGTATTGGGTGTTGGGCACACATGTACGATTCCTTGCCATTTCCACGAATTCTCTATTTGTGGAGGGGATAACTGATGAAAAAGTTCCCACTTATATATGTAGAGAGGAGTTGTCGGACTGCATTTTACCATCGTGTAACTGATCTCCACTCCCTCCGGAGTGGAGATCAGGCAGATCCCCATTTTGCACATCATGTCACGCCTTACAAATGTATTGGGCAAAAGGTAGAGTATAGGAAATAATGCTTGTATACTCTTGCCTTGCTATCTCTGCAACTTAGGGGCACCATATAATGTTCCTTAACTGTGATTCCCGCTGTTGTGAGTGCTTGCACCCATCGGCCGCTAATCTTTTGTTCTTTCTCTAATGCCGTTACTTTTACTAGTGATTCAGTGGCCCCAGAGTCCACTAGGAACTCGATGTCCTCTCCTCCTATGTTCAATATCATAGTTGGTAACCCTCTCCATGCTTCATTGTCTAGCTTTGGATACGTGCTTACTTGTGATGTTTCTAAGTGTGTGATGGCTTGCTGGATCAGTGTGTAAGTGTCGGGTGTGTGTGTTGTGATACTTTCCCGATTACTGTCTTCTCCGTCGGTGTCCTCCAGTGCCTGCAGGCTTTCACCTTCCCTGGCCTGCGCTGCCCCGGTTAGTCAGTCTGCCTGATTGTATTCCCACGGACGACGTCGTTGGCATCTGTCACGTTTGCGTCTTTCAGGGCATTCTCGAGCCCAGTCTCCACACGTTCGTCAGGACCAACTTTGTGTTCCGGTCCCGCTTCTTCTTCTTGATCTTGATCTTGGTTCTGGTTTTTTCTGTCTTGGAATCGATTACCGTGAGTCGAGCCTCTTCCCATCCGACACAGTGGCATTTCACCCATGCTGAGATGTTGGCTTTCAGTCCGTTCAGGTAGTGGTTTCTCAGGTGGGCTTCCCACGGTGTCATATCGTTCTGACCTACGGCTGGTGCCTTGATGCCACTGTGGTGAGTGTGGACTTCAGTGAGGCGGATAAGGTAGTCATGGCAGCTTTCATTCTTGCCTTGGACGTGGGCTGCAATCTTCGCCATGTCCATTCTCACCGGGAAGTTGGCGGTCAGGCGTTCGACGATGCCGTTGATGCAGTTGACAAAGTTTATGTTGTCAGCATGGTCCCAGTTGATTCCTGTGGCCATGTAGCAGCTACCTTGTTTCATCCGGTTCCCAGGTGAGCCATCAACGGCGTCTGAGTTCATCGGTGGTTGGACGGAACTCTCTGCAGAAGGTGTGGAATTCTCTGCTGAAGGCCATCTCCCCAACATCGGCCACCTTTGGGAGGTGGGCTATGGCTGTTTTCATGTCAGCCTCGGTCCATGGTCTGTAAACCAGAAGTGGTGCCGTCGCCGGACACCACTTCTATCATGGGCATGGTGATGATCTCTGGTTTCTCGGTTGCGCTGAGGAACCGCGTTCCGCTTTGGTTGTGACTCAGGGACGTGGCTTTGCAGGACAGGTTGTTAGGTGAGAGGGGTTCCAGAGGTGGGGCACAGGGATCGGTATATCCCACTCTCTGGAGAGCAGGATACAAGGCTGGTGCGGCTGGGACTGGAACTGGCTGTTGATGACCTTGGATGACCCGTTCTTGGGGCTGGGCTGGTCGTTGAGGTGCGGGGGGAGCGCAGTCCAGGTCCGGATCGACCTTGAGCAAGATGGAACACTGGCATGATTTGTTGTTCCCTGCCTACTCTGGCGTCTGTCCCTAAACTCTGCTTCTTTTCGCCACATTAAAAATGTGGGCCAATCTGCCTTGAATGTATCTTTATTTTTTTTTATTTGGTCTATGCCGATCTTTTTCCTCTTTCTCATTCAGTCTTACTTCTAGCTGATTGCCTTAAACTAAAACTACCTTTTTCTAGAAAACCAAAATCTTTTATCCAGACTTCAACTTGGGCTAATGATCTGATCGTATTTGTCTAATATGACTTGCATGTTTGGAGGCAAATCCTTTCTTTCAACGTCCTTGCTGTTGGCAGACTTCGACCCTGAGGTTCCCATTTTCCTATTTCTATTTTTTTGTCTTCTTTAAATCCTCACGCCTAAGTTCCTATTGTAGTTTTACCTTCTAATGTTTATTACCCTTTTATTAAACCAACCAATACCCCCCCCCCCCCCCCCAGTCGACGTCTTATTATTATATTATATTATTATTATTCTGTTTATTGAACCAACCACTGCTTATATAAAACAACCAATGCTTACATAAAACAAAACAATTTTTTTTTACGTGGTCTAGATCCTGGATCAAGACGCAACTTTCCCAACACTCGTCAGTGAGGCCCAAGTTTTTTCCTAAAAAAAACCCTTTCTCCCAGGCGTACCGTCGTACCCTCTTCCCATCGCTCGTCAGTGAGTTCTACGTTTTTCTAAACTTCGGTCAAAAACCCTTGTTCATAAATATCCAATATTTAATGACACGCACCCGGTACGTGGAGCTACTGTCCGACTGTCTTTCCAACTCAAAATTAAATCCTATTCTCATGAGATACTTTCTAAGTGTTACCCCTTTACCCCTAGGTTGGTCAAGGATGTTCAGAATATCTCACCGTGTTCTTTTAGGATCCCTGCGCCGACTCCACAGGCCCCGGGTTGGAGTGGCTCCTCCGCTCAACTTGTCTGACGAGGAGGTCTGAGGCCCGAAGGGATGATCAGTCAGCCAGGCGCGTTGAGGCCCACACGGTCCGGTCGAGGGATCCCACTTCTGACACCAAGTTGTTGTGGAAAATCTCGAACAATCAATGACCAAATAACGTGAAATTAAGTAATAACAAACATACATTTATTCTACAGACAAAACAGGACAACAAATATTCAGTGCTGAAGGCTCACGCCGTACAACAGGCCACCAAGACGCATCGAACAGAGTCCGGTGCTCACATTTATGGCAAAAAAGTGCAGGGTGTTACATAACATATGAATCATACGAATCACACGAGAAGCCCCTGTGCCGTGCCCCCCCCCCCCCCCCCCACAAATTATAGAAACAGATCAGAGAGTCTTCTTTGTCAGGATGACATCTGGCATGGCATCTAGATAACGTGTTTCCCACAGTTTGGGGATATGGCCTTGACTAATTCATCTGCCGAGCGTTAGTTCACAAGCGTATGGTCCCTGGACGTGCATGCACTCTCATGCACGCTCTGTTGTCATGTCATGTGGTAAGCTCAGCAAAACATGGGTCCACGGAGTTCATACAGGATGAGTGCCTATGAGTGAGAGGAGGAGATGCATGAGAGGGCCTTAACTCCACAGATATGGTGTTTTTCGCTAACAAGGGATACAACCTTGACTGGACCATGGTGCCATTGTACTGGAGCCTTATTTCACTTAGATGAAAAACAGCACCATGAAAAACAGAAACTAGGCAGAACATATAACAGTCTATATAAGAATTTGGTGTGCAGTACAAAGAAACATACAGGCATGTAGAACATTTAACTATATGTATATGGTAATTTTTCCACTATACCAGTTGCTCCTCTTGACTGTATGCTCGGAGAGCTCGGAGGTGTGCTTTGTCCTGTCTGCTTTTACATTTGCCCCACTCTCAGCTTTAACATGCACCTGGGCATAAGTCTTCTTAGACTTGTACTGTGGCTTTTTAGTTTCCCTGACCAGGCTTCGGAGCTCAGCTTGGAGCTCCTGAAAGCTGAAGAGTCTAGGCTGTATCGGTGCCATTCTTGCAAACACCTCCTCATCCATCAGCCCTCTTAAGAACTGCCGGTTGGGAAATGGCTGGCCCTCTCACTGAGTTTCTTCCACAGGCCGCAAGGTTGCCTCAAGTGCAATATCATAAGAGCAATCACATTCCCCTGGTCGCTGGCTATGTTCATAGAAGTCAGCCAATGGATCCCAAGAGACTTGTGTGTTGCTGTACTCAGCCTTCAGCTCCTCAAAAGCTTTCTCTGGGTTTGCTCATAGAGGGGTAGGTTTAGAATCAGCAATGATGGGAAGTAACGAAGTACAAATACTTTGTTACTGTACTTAAGTAGATTTTTCAGGTATCTGTATTTACTTGAGTTTTTATTTTTTGGACAACTTTTTACTTTTACTCCCTACATTTAAACACGAATATATCTGTACTTTCTACTTCTTACATTTTCAAAACGGGACTCGTTACTTTAGTTTTATTGCATTTGAGGGGAATTGTCGGGGCTTTTTACATCATTGCATCACGTCTTCCCAACATCAAGACCGATTTCAACCTAAATGGATGGACAACAACACATAGAAAAGACGCTTGGTGCATCCATCTGTGTTAGAGGAGCTCTGATTTTATGCATGTGACCTCAGACATAACGAGACGAAACAGACTTAAAAATAAAATACCAGAGGGACAAGTGAGGTAACTAGCGAGAACTAGACATGGATGAACAAGAAGCCGATATTGCTGACTCCGCGTCAGGGAAGCAGCAGCAAGACATTCCTCCCCCCCCCCACCACCACACACACACACACACACACACACACACACACACCTAGGTCTTGTGTAACATTGTGTGTGTGTGTGTGTGTGTGTGTGTGTGCAGTGCACATGTGTGTGTTACAACTATTATGTATAATGTGTCAGTAAAAATCATCCTATGACAAAAGAGTCTAAAAGTTTCAAAAGTGTCAAAAGTTTCCAGTTCTGTTGCTGGCATTGAAAGCTGATTTTCTGCATTGGAGCCTCACGTTAATATTGGTCCACGTTAAGTTTATTACTTTCAGTATATTAAGAATTAAAATGGCAACTTTTTACTTGAGTAAAGAATTTGAATCAGTACTTCAACTTATACCAGAGTCGTTTTTTACACAAGTATCTGTACTTGCTTACTTACTTGTATACTTTTGCCACCTCTGAGATTATGGGAGGGGCACAAGCATGGCGTACATAAGGCTGGGGTACAGCCAAGGGCCTTGCATGGAAGGTTGAGGTGACAGAGTAGGGTTAGCTAGATTTTGCTCGGGAGACTCATGCATGGTAACTGGGGGGGTGTCTTGGAGGGGGCTGGGGTTGTGTATGTGGTATTCATAAGTGTGAATGAATCCTCCCCAGAGCGCACCACGTCATCACCAGCGGCTCGGGATCCCAGCCCGAACATTCCGGAGATTGCCAAGCGAGCGAGACACGCCCTGCGGAGGCGAGTACGTGGGGCACCAGGTGTAGCGAATCGTAATCAGGACGCAGCAGCTACTTAAGTCCTTCCTGAACAATGATTGGTGCTAGAACGTACTACCCCCTCGTCACTAGCTCCCCGGTGTTCTCCTTCCTCGCTCCTACGTCTTCCTCGTCTCCGTGATTACCCTCGTCAATCCCGTGCCCTCCTCGATCCTCGCTCCAGTGTCTCCCTCGTCATTCTACGGACCCCTACCCGCCTCGGACCCTCTCCACGCTCCTCTACCTGGACTCCCCTTTTCCCGCGGACGGACCCCCTCAGAAACCCCTGACCCCCGGACTGCCCCTGACTCTCCCTAAGCCCCCTCGCTAAGTATTTTGTTGTGAGATTAGTTTTTTTTATATATATTTATATATATTGTTTTAGATAGATATTATAGATATATATATATAGATATATGGTAACCATAGTTTTCCTACTAGTCACGTTCCCTGTGAATATATTAAATATCCGTGGAACTTATACTTGTGTCTGTTTCTCCCTTTGTTTTACTCACTGACTCCTGATCGTGTCTGGGTCGCAACAATAAGTGTGGTATTGCAACTTTGACCTCACTGTTTGCTGCGTGCCCATATTGCTAGCCCCTGTCTCCCAGGCTGGTTTGGTGCCCTGTGACTTAGATGACAAACTGTGGTTGGGCCTAGATGGAGCCTCTATATATTCATTCAACATTCTCTATACTCTTTATATGCACATATAACAAACTTCTGTGGTAGGACTAACAATTAGTTTCTCTTTACAACATATTTAGACCAATAGACAGCATAAACAAACAGCATAAACACAGCAAAAACAGGCTTATTAACATATTTAACTAGATTGACTGACTTGATGACCCACTTGGGTGTTCGAAACTGCAATCTGGGTCACGGCACTAGATGTAACCCAGGAGTCTTCGGTCCTAGCCCTGGCGTCCCGCCTCCGAAATAGTCTCTGCGTTGTTTGGTTGTGTGCTGGTGCAGGGTGCAGGCAGGAAGAGGCAGGCAGGAAGAGGCAGGCAGATTTGCAGTACAAAGGGGTTGATCTGGGTTGGCTGTTTATTTTCATTCCCTTCATTAAGTGCAAACAAAAGGTCACATTACATCAAACACATTGGACCTCATTCACGAACGCAGTTAAGAAAAAGTTAAGAAGAAATTTCTTCTTAACTCCACTTACGAAGTTCCTGCGACAATTCTGGCATTCATGAATGTTTTCTTATCTGGGATTGGTTCTTAGCTAAGAACAGGATTTA
Organism: Coryphaenoides rupestris; assembly: GCA_002895965.2. Taxonomy (NCBI): domain Eukaryota; kingdom Metazoa; phylum Chordata; class Actinopteri; order Gadiformes; family Macrouridae; genus Coryphaenoides; species Coryphaenoides rupestris. Next base: position 338,520 of record PIJE02000143.1, read on the forward strand.
AGAACGCGGAAAAAGCAGTCGTAGAGACCTATTTGGAGTGCGCCCATGTTCTTAAGGGCTGAATTTGTGAGAAATCATTGGTGATTGCGTTCACATCAATTCTACAGACATCCTCGGATGTAAATAATTATAATAATAATAAATACGAGAATATTTGTATCATTAACAATTACGTTTCACATGCATAGTCATGATTCTACGAGGCATCGTGATGTCCTAAAATAAATAAAAGCACGACACGAACACTGCAAATGGCAGTGAATAAATAAATAAGCACTAAACTCAATCGCGTGGATATAGACATAGGGGAATAGAATTAACACATCTACATTCTGTGAATGAACATGTGAATATCCATAAATAAAATATATCATATGGGCCTATATAATATACATATGTATATATAGGGCCCAAGGACGTATTGTTGTTTAGGACATTGGTGGGGACATCACAGACATTGCGCCAAGGATGCGCAATTATGCTCCTGTAGCCGCTTTTCCACCAAAGTGAACCGAGAGCTGGTTCTGGGCTGGTGCTAGTGCCAGTTCGGAGCTGGTTCAACGTAAGAACCGGTTTGCTTTTCCACCGGCTAGAGAGCCTCGAGAGCCAACCCGCCCCCACGTCATTACGTCACTGTACGTCTGTATAAGTCTCCGCCTTCCCAGCAACGCGAGCACAACAAGAACAATGGCGGACTACATCGCGATACGAGTGATCTTGTTTTTGTAATTGTATATTTTGTTACTACCTGTTCTGTCATAACTCAAATAAAAACTGAATCTTATTTGTTTCTCTGTTCTTTAAGTATACTGAAGCAGACATGTTAACATGTTTATTTAGAAAAAAAAAACAATGCTGCTCCGTTAATTCGCGGTTCTGATGGGGGGGGGGGCTCTGTTAATTTGCGGTTCTGATGGGGGGTTGCGCTGTTAATTCGCCGTTCTGATGGGGGGTGCGCTGTTAATTCGCGGTTCTGATGGGGGGGTGCTCTGTTAATTTCGCCGTTCTGATGGGGGGGGGGGTGCGCTGTTAATTCGCGGTTCTGATGCGGGGGGGTGCGCTGTTAATTCGCGGTTCTAATGGGGGGGTGCGCTGTTAATTCGCGGTTTCTGATGGGGGGGTGCTCCGTTAATTGGTGGGGACATGTCCCCCAGCGTCCCCACTAAATTCTACGCCCATGCTCGGTACCATGCGCAGTTTCTATTAAACATCCATAAACGCCAACTCGGTTGCATCTCTTTATTTCAATATTCCTTGCCTAAGAATATTACAAGGTTAACGTTGCGTTGCCAAAGTGGTATCAGTGCGGTTGTATCGGAGTAGTCACTTCCATTGTCGGGGTTTGTTGTGAAATGGAGCTCAGAAAGTTTTTGGCGGACTTGCTAATCCCGCCCCCAGCCTCTGACGTAGTCGGTTCTTAGTTGGTTCAACTCTGGCCCAGCAAAGAGTGGAGCCAAGAACGAACCAGTTTTTCGGGCCGGGAGCCAGTTCTTTGTCTGTGGAAACAGGAAGAACTGGTTCGTTTTAGGCTCTGGCTCCGAACCGGCCCAGAAAACGCCTTGGTGGAAAAGCGCCTTGTGAGGCGCGCGTCGGGCTCCTAGTCGCGGTTCTGATGGGGGGGGGGCTCCGTTAATTTGCGGTTCTGATGGGGGGGGGGGGGGGGGGGGGGGTGGATATCGCTGGATATTGGTGGGGACATATCCCCAGCGTCCCCACTAAATTCTACGCCCATGATAGGCCCTATCAAGATCCACAAGTAGCCTACTCATGTATTTAACTCAACTGTACAATTGAATCTGCTCTCAGCCGTCTTGTTCTCTATTGTTATTTTTCATTGTTGGTTCTATTATCTTTACCTTGCTTAGTGTGTACATTGTAAGAGCCAGTGGAGAAACATTCCACTGCTTATCTTACTGGTATGATGTTGCATGTGACATGCGCATTCCATTTAAGAATGAGTGGCATTCCTCATCGGGGAGCTCAGCTGAGAACACTTTGGCGGTTTAAGAACACATTTCCCCGCGTTCATGAATCCGGCAGGCAGATTTCTTAAGTTTGTTCTTACGAAGTTCGTAAGAAGATATTTAAGAAGACACTTAAGAAAATGTTTGTGAATGAGGTCCATTATACTTATACAAACTAAACAGAACAATTGATAACCAAAATGGCCACTATACATCAACAAATCACTCAAGAACTGCATGAAGGCATAAATAGTACAGAAAAACACTAGTGCCCTTTTTTGGCCAGTTTAACTCCTTACACTGACAACAAGCCATTGAAGTATGTGCTCATGTCCGCGAAGCTCAATGCCACAGGACACAGATGGGTCGCAGAATTTACAATACGAAACCGCCCTGGAAAGAACAACGCAGATGCAGATTAACTGTCTCGTATGCCAATAGACATGGAGATCTACATGGAGGAGTGCACCAAGGAGGTACAACAGGAGGTCATAAGTGCGTCGATGGAACGTGTGGCTGTAGAGAGAGATAGAGTCCACAGGTGTGACCTGGTGAAGGACGGCGGCAACAGCAACCCCGTCCAGCCATTCATGCCTGCACAGATCTGCAAAGCCCAGGAGGAAAAGAGTGTCATTGGCAGGGTCCTGTGGTACAAGCTAGAGAACAAACAACAAAACAGAGTGGTGCTTAAGACTGAACATCTGGTGGTGGCCATGCTTTTAAAACAGTGGTTGAAAATCTTCATCTGCAAAGATGGAATATTATGGCGAAAGACCTCCAGACGAGAACAGCTGCTCCTACCCAGAACTTACCACCCATTGATCTTCAAAGAGCTGCACCACGACATGAGCCACTTGGGGGTTGAAAGGACGCTCAGTCAGTTATATTGGCCACAGATGTAAAAGGACGTTGAACACTTTGTGACCAATGTAGGTCCACACTACCGACATGTTTGAAATGGTATCCATAGACTTTCTACACAACTGTTTGCCTCCTTCCCTTATGTTTTCATCTAAAGTCTGAGTGGATCCCCGTCCATTGTTAGATCTGTACATGTCCCTCTCTTTTGGTTTTCTCCCCCTTTTACTAACAAAGTGCATACATCTTGTTTTAGTGTTTGATATTGTTGTTAGAAGTGAGTGATTCAAATCCTCTCACCTAGTCACTCTCTGATCACGTAGACTCCTTTGTTAGGACAACCCCCCCCCCCCCCCCCACACACACACACACACACACCACACAGACACTCCAGGTTGTGCATTACTTATTGTATTTGAGGAATACTTTCTGCCATTCGCCAACTTGAATGTAATAAACATTCAGACAGTAATTATTAATTAATTATTAATCATAGTCCCAGTTTAGTTTAGGACCTTTTATAAAACTTAATCCACTGTCCGGTTATTGGTCCCTTTGATTATTATTATTTATAAAATAATAACTGACCATAGGACCTACAAGATTATCGTAGAACAATGTTAAATAATTACTTACCTGGTGTTTCCATGCAAACAAACACTGTCTATTGCTTACCTGTCTATACCTGAAAGGAGAATAATTCTACAGCTAAACCATTACTTACCTGTATCCCTGTAAGAGAAAGAAATTGAATTGCGCACTTAGCTGTGAAAACAGATTAGTAGAGACAGTAGGCCTAATGTGGTTATATGTCATGTTGTATGAGTTGTCAATGGCATTTAAATGTGTCTTATTATTCGTTATATTTTGTTATTGTAGCAATGTCCTTTGCCACAATGCCACTTCTGTGGCTTGTTCGGGTTCTTTCTTCTAAAAATAAGGAGAGGATGGAGTCGGTCTAACGGATAATCCAATAATGTTTCATTCACAATGAAGGTCGCTCACGCGCGTTTAAGAGAATATCATAAATTATAATCAACAATATGATGTTCGATTATTTCCTGAAGAGGGGTTCGGTGTTGGAGACGTAGCGGAGCTCTCCCGTGCCGTTCGTATCCAGGCTCTTACTGTGGGGAGAGTAAACGGGTGTCAATAAATACCGTCTGACTTCAACTATATCTTAATTTCCAACAGAGATGAAATGTGTCGCACCAGAGTGAGCTTTGTCTCATTCTTGCCTGTGTAACACATACATTCCTGATGTTTTATGTTCCGTCAGGGCATCTACTCTTTTGACGCATACAATTCTGATGTTTATTTGAGAACTTTCTGACTTTAAAAATTAACCATCGATCTCTACCTCCCTCTTAAACATACATACTTCAGGGGTTTTCCATATGGCAACACCAATTGGTGGTGCAGAATGTAAGTCCCCTCTTCATTTATTTCATTCATATAGCATGTAGGGCAGAAATAGTGATTATATTCCCTTTATATGTATCATAAAATTCTCCCATGAAGTCATAAGGGGAGCTTTGATCTGCAGCACTTTCTTCACCAAAAGTGGACATTTTAGGAATGCCATCAATGTTCTGTAAAAGTTTGGGACGTTTGTCACCTTTATAACACTTTTAGGGAACGTTACGGTCCACAGAACGTCACCTCCTATGGGGGATTATTCTATCGCCATTACACAAGTTAAAGAGGAAATCTTAACTACAGTTTCTTTAAATAAAAAACACACAAAAGAATATCAACCAGGACTCAAGACGAACATGTTCTACTGGTTAACTTTTTCATTTGGCAGCACCCTAACTTGGACAAACCCCTTTTTCAACCCTTTTTTTGTCGCAGCATTGGCCTTTCACGAAGGCCTACCATCTTGTGTACATTCATCCCCACAGCAACTGGCCTCATTAACAAGTCCCAGGACCCCCACTAATCCTCACTGATTCCCACCCCGTATGATCACTATACTACATGTTATATTAACATTTAACCCCACTGACTCCCACCCCCCATGGACTGCGTTACATTAACCCTAATCTTTTCTTTAAATTGCACCTTTTTATTGTTTTTTCTATATTTTTTGTAGAATTTCGATATCATTACTCTCTTTTTAATGTTCAATGTTAGGCACTAATTTCACAAAAGCACATTCCTAAGGCAACAAAGGTGTTTCTGATTCTGATTTCTGATTCTGATTTCCACCGAAAGTACCAGAACTTTTAGTCCCAGAAACTACTTTTCAGGAAACAAAAAGTTCCTTGAGCCGGTTGCTGTCTGCTTTTCCACAAGGAATTGTGGGACAGCAATTTCTAATTTCCTTTTGTAAAGGATGGTCCAGTGTCCAGAGATAAGAAAGGATGCATTGAAGCAACCTTCCTTAGCGTTTGGCATTTCAAACAGCTCTTATCATGCCAGCCATTCACTCAGTTAGGAACCTTCCTAAGCAAGAAACATGATTCGACTGCAACTACAGCATCAGAAATAAGGGAGCTCTTCTCAGTTCTTCTTTTGAGTTATTACCGCCATCTGCTGAACTGTCCCTTGACCATCTATTCTGGCATTGGTTATAATTATCATTTACCCCTGGTAAATGATAATAATGTAGCTTTTTTTAAATTATAATAATTTACCAGGGGCTATGTTTAAAACATGGCTGATGTTTTCCTCTTTGTCTTTCTCCCCTTTACCCTGTAGTTATGTGTCTGTCTTTCTATCCTCCTCTCTATCAGTCTCTCTCCTCTTCTCACTATTCGGTTGTTATGTCTGACACCACGTGTGTCATTCAGGTCCCAAAGCAAACCACAATGGTTGAGCCTGTAACCCTTTTTACGATCACTTCCTTCTTTAGTGAGGCACCATTGAGGGTGCAAATGTTCTGTATATTTTTTTTACATTTTCATTTGTTGAATTTCTAATAAAAAGACATTTTTTATAATTACTGAAATAATAATAATATTGTAATAATGTTGTATTAATTAACATAAAAAAACAACAACACAGAGGGGCACAGCATTGCGGCATGTTGAAACGACGAGCGCCTCAGCCAGCGATGTAGGGACTTGGACCCACTTGGACCCGGAAACAGTATTATCAAAACATTGATATGTCACAACTGAAAAACCGGTTAGGTCTCCCTCTCTGTGTCTGGCTCTCTGGCCATAGCTCGCTCCAGCAGATCACCTACCCAGCAGCGTATCCATAATGAATGTGACAACAGCGCAAGGTGGAGCCTCATTTATTCATGGTGTAAAACGTAAAGTCACCCTGCTTGCCCCGCCCCCTGGGGGTTAGCATGGACCCAGGAGATAGAGCCTGTTATGTTGCAAGTAGTATAATAAGCACAGGAGACCGACATACGTTCAAGTGTAAGTATATTGAAGGTAAGCACGTAGCACAGTACTGTAGGTCTAGCTTCCTAGACTATATCTCACGTGTCTTCTACCTCCTCTCTAGTACTACAACACACTACCTAACAGTAGAGCGCACCTAGTGGTGTAAACAGGTAGTGGACACAACATCCCCCCACAACGTAAAACAATTACTTCTCTCTATAAGAACCTCTGAAGTAATATGATTATTCTTATGTAAATCTATAACCATAGAACATTAAACCAAGTGATAGAAATGAGAAATAATATCATGGCTAGTATCAGACCGTAATAGTTAAATGCAAAATAATAATTGACTGTATTTATCAAAACACATTTAGCAAGAACATTTAAGCTCAGAAACATGACTTAAAAGGATACAGCAAAGTCCTGGGTTCTTGCATCTCCTGTATCATAGTCTTTTAACCAGTCCGGAGGTTTACGATCTCTGGCAGGATGCACTCGGTCATGCATGGTTCTCTCAGGCGTGCAGGGTTGAGATGTTCCAGCCAGCGGCTGCTCGGAAGGCATCACTGCTGCATCAGTTGCTTGAGTGCGCTGGTCTGCAGATATCACGGCTGCATCAGGTACGCGAGTGAGGTGAGAGGAATGCCAAAGTTTCCCATCAGAAAGTCTGTATGTGCAGGGACCCACTTCCTTTTGGATTTCAACTGGCTTTGTGAATCTGGGATGTCCTTTGGGCACATGAGTCTGCTTCTTCACTCTTACTTTGTCACCTACTTTGAGAGTAGGCGCTCGTGCTCCCCTCTTTTTGTCACAGTATGTCTTGATCTGAGTCTGGCGGTTGGAGACCCGCTGGCGTACCTCAGCATCACTGTGTTCGCAGTCTGGCAATGGCATAACAGCAAGTTTGGTTCTCATCTTGCGACCAAACATCAGTTCAAAAGGTGAAACATTCGTCATTGAATGTGGGGTTGCACGGTAAGTCTGTAGGAAAGCGGTCATTGTTTCTTTCCATGGTGTAGCTTGTACGATGGCAGCTTGCACACAGCTCTTCAAGACTCGATTAAATCTTTCTACAGCTCCATTAGACGCTGGGTGATACACAGACACCTTGATCTGTCTTATGTTGCGGTCTTTGAAGAATGTGGAAAGGGCAGTGGAAATCAGTTGAGGCCCATTGTCAGTCACTACACATTCAGGGTTGCCATAACGACTGAAGATGTTAGCGAGGAATCCAATCATGACCTCGCTGGTAATTGATGCTGTAAAAGCCACTTCAGGCCATTTGGAATAGTAGTCAGTAAGAGCAATGGCATACCTACAGTTCCATGGGGCTGTCTCGAACGGTCCTACTATGTCCAGACCTATCTTGGTCCATGGTGCTGCAGGCAAAGGTACTGGCTGTAGTGGTGCGGCGAAAGTCTTTGCCGTGCGGTCCAGGCTTTGGCATAGCGTGCAGGCTGAGATGTAAGACTGAGCAAGGGCATCCATTCCAGGGAACCAATACAACTCGCGCAGGCGTTGTTTAGTTCGTACTATGCCCTGGTGGTTCTCATGTGCCAGCACAACTAATGTTTTCCGTAAAGAAATAGGCACCACTAAGCGAGACCCACGGCACACTAAGTCTCCGTGTACACTCAGTTCATTTCGCATTTTGAAGTATGGTTGCAGTTCAGTACTCACAGATTTTTGAGAAGCAGGCCATCTTTTTTGAATCTGTGCGCGCAGAGCAGAGATCTCTGTGCACGATGCGGAGGCAGATTTGAACTCAGACGGTGTAATGGCAGCTTGTGCTGTGGAAAGCAATGCAACCAACTCGGGCTCAGTCTCTGGTTCGTACGCAGGATCAGTAGGCAATGGTAATCGAGACAAGCAATCCGCGGTTTGGTTCTGTGTGCCAGCACGGTACACTACGTCATAGTTGAAGCACAGCAGTCGGGCTGACCATCTCGCGATGCGCATTCCAGCTCTATCAGCACCTTTAGTAGATAGAAGAGTAGTGAGAGCCTGGTGATCGGTACGCAGAGTGAATCTGTGCCCCCACAGGTACGTTCTCCACTTCTCGACTGCCCAAACACAGCCTAAGGCCTCTTTTTCAACTGTTGCATATTTTCTTTCGGCCTGTGTCAACGTTCTTGAAGCAAATGCGACTGTGCGTTCAATGTTGTTAGGGTGTATCTGCGTGAAGACGGCGCCTACGCCATAGTCAGAGGCGTCTGTAGAAACGATGCTTGGCAGGGCAGGGTCATACAAGGCCAATGCTGGGCTGTCCACCAACAACTGTTTCAACTCCCTGAAACACTTGTCAGCCGCATCAGTCCATTTGAAGTCTGAGTCACTGCGAAGGACGGCACGCAGTGGCTCAACCACAGTTGCATAGTTGGGTATGAATTTGTTGTACCATGAAATCATGCCCAGAAATGAACGCAAGGTGCCTGCATCGTGTGGTGGAGGTGCTTGTGCAATTGCTTTAACATGTTCTGTATCCGGCTCGATGCCTTGTGCGGACACTAAGTGACCCAGAAAGCGCAGACTGGACTGTCTGAACTGGCACTTTTTATCATTGAGACGCAGACCTGCATTTGTAAGCCGCTGTAACACTCCTTGAAGTGCAGTGTCGTGCAGCGCTTGGGTGCGTCCAAAGCATATGATGTCATCTAGGTAGTTGTTGACGTTTGGAACACCTTGCAGGACGACTGACATCATCTTCTGAAAAGCAGATGGAGCTGACGCTAAACCATAAGGTACCCTGCAGAATCGGAAAAGGCCTTCATGGGTTACAAATGCAGTCAAATCCCTACTATCGGGATGCAGAGGAAGTTGATGATAGGCACTCTCAAGGTCAATTGTGGAAAACATGATTGACCCGGCAAGAGTAGAAAGCAGTTCATCCATATGTGGTAGAGGATGACTATCCACCACTATGGCTTTATTTGGTTCTCTGAGGTCAACACACATTCTTATGCCACCTGTTTTCTTCTGTATCACGACGATGGGTGAAACCCAGGGTGATGCGTCAATCCGTTCAATCACCCCAGCAGAGAGCAATCTGTTCAATTCATCAGACACATCAGATCTGACAGCAAAGGGCAGACGTCGTAGCTTTTGGCGAACAGGTATGGCAGACTCAGAGACCTTAACTTTATGCATGAAACCTTTCACACAACCCACTGTTGGAGCTTGCGCTTCGGCTTTGGAGAGCTGCATGACTGGGCTGGAGGCAGGAGGGTTGCAGGCAGGTGAGGCAGAAAGCACCTTGTCACCTTCAATACGCAGCTGAAGTGCAGTTATCAAATCCATGCCCATTAGTGGAGTCCCAGTCTCTGTTACATAAAAGTTCACTTTACAGTACTCACTGTTCCTCACCACTGTAGCAGGCATGCATCCCAGCACTTTGATTGGAGTTTGGGAGTATGTCACAAGACGAGCTGCAGGCGGCTGTAGAGGCACTCCCTCGAAGTATTCCTCCACTATGCCTTTTGGCAAAACTGACACTGAGGCTCCCGTATCCACTGTAAGTGTAACTGTCTTTTGCAATGTCCCAGCACGAATGTCCACAGTACAATGTAGTTTTGCTGGTGACTCTGACTGTTGCAGCAATAGCAGAGTATATTCCGGTATTTCCACTTGACGCACGCTATGAGTCTGTGCAGCAGACCTACACACGCGCGCAAAATGTCCCTTCTTGTTGCAGGTTTTACACATGACTTTAATCGCGGGGCATTCCGGTGCATTAGCCAAATGCTTGTCGGATCCACAACGAAAACATGAGCGGGAATTTGTAGCAGGAGTGTAACTGGCGGTAGAATGGCTTGCAGATGAGCCCGAACGTGCATTCCTGTATGGCTGTCTACTCATCCCTTTTCCTTGAACTTGGACTGCATGTACAGGAAAGCTACTTTTAACACTAGTCATGCACTTCGCTTGTTCTCCAGCTGACTCTGTCTGACTAGCAATAGTGATAGCCTGCTCCAGTGTTAACTTTTCTTTTAGCAACAGTCTTTCTCGGATCCGTGGATTTGCAACATGTTCCACTAGCTGGTCACGTATCATGTCATCACAGCTAGCAAATTCACAAGTAGCAGCTAACCGTCGCAAAGCAGTCACGTACTGAATGATCGATTCATCCGCTAGCTGGACTCGTTTTCTAAATGTGTGTCGTTCGACGACAACGTTTACCTTTGGTGTGAAGTAGCCATGCAGGGCAGCTATCGCAGTTGCCAATGTAGCACCAGTCTCCGGCAATGTGTAAAATATTCTTTGTCCCTCTGTTCCTAAGCAGTGAAGCAAAAGGGCACGTTGTCTTGCCTCCGTCCAGTTTAGTCCATCCACGTCGATGACCAAGCAGTAGTTCTTGAATATTTGTTCCCAAACCTTGAATGGAACGGCGGGCTCCCCCGGCGCAGGCAGAAAAAAATCCGGGAAAGGCGCCGTAGCAGTCATGTTGAAACATTAAAATGTAGAAAAAAAATCCGTAGTGCAAAAGTAACGTGAGTAAGTTCCTCGTCGCCAATTTGTTATGTTGCAAGTAGTATAATAAGCACAGGAGACCGACATACGTTCAAGTGTAAGTATATTGAAGGTAAGCACGTAGCACAGTACTGTAGGTCTAGCTTCCTAGACTATATCTCACGTGTCTTCTACCTCCTCTCTAGTACTACAACACACTACCTAACAGTAGAGCGCACCTAGTGGTGTAAACAGGTAGTGGACACAACAGAGCCCTCCCCCCCCCCCCCTCTCTACTTAAGTCAATGGAACTGTATTGGCACAATGTTTTGATGTGCATTCCAAAACAACTGACACCAACTGAAATCAGATCCTAATCACTCATCATGAAAAAAGTACACTGAAATTGCTGTATTAATAATTGCTGTATTTTACACAATAATTGCAATTTTACGCTGAAAAACTGAATTCTGAAATTGCCTTGCACAAGGGCAAATCTAGATATCGGATAAAGGAGCAGTTGTGACATGAAGAAGCATGTCTTTATGCATCCTCACAGCCGTTTGCTAGCAGCTTCCTATTGAGAAAATCTCTGACGTCATTCCACTTCTAGCTTGGCATGTAGAATCGGTCTTCTTGATACGCACACACACAGGCATGCGTGCACACTCACACACCTCTTTACGTACAGACTAATTAGCTATTGCCATTTCTGTCATGAGGCAATATAATGTTGCAGAGTCATGCGCGTGTGGGTGGTGAGCGAAGAGAGAAAGTGCACATCCTCTTGCATTTTTATTAGCCCTGTAGTTGCCATGGAGACGGATGTACAGTGTAGACAGGTTTTCTCTCAGCAAGGGCATCTCCACGTCTTTCCTTATCTATCTCGTATCTGTTATTTCCTCTCTCTTAAACACTGACTATAATATAATAGGCCTATATCGCACTCGTTGCTGCCATGTGTATTTAGGCCTTTATGTAACAACAGCATACAGTTCATTTTAGCTACGCTCATAATGTCGAGACAACCCATTTTCAGATACTGTTGTGATTTCAATTTAAACTAAAATAGTCATGAAATGCAATACATTGTTTCAAAACGTTGTGGTCCTAAATGTCAATGCGCTGTTGTTTCTAATAATGGTTTGACAGTGGGTCCCTGGTGTTGGCATTTGAATATTTCAAACTAAATCGCTGTAACTGTAACTCATTTTGATGACGGGGCACTAATATTGTGTAGCCTACGATATAGTAACCACCAAGCCGTACCACGTGATCCCTCACGTGGTACGGCTTGGTGGTTACTATATCGTAGGCTACCTGTGGGAAACAGAAAATACATGCAACACAAATATTGCAGCCAATTGTGATGTTGTGAGATGTTGTGCATAAGTTTAGGATCAGGAAGCCATATAGTTTTTCAACCGTTGTGAAGGGTGGGTAGAGTTTTGGTGGTTTATCATGTACTGCTTTTAACATCGTACCACCACGCGTTGGAAATGACTTCAAGGGGCATTTTTGGTTGTTCAATTGCCCATAAAGTTTGTTGAAAAACTTTGTTGAAAAACTTAAATGGATAGACTTCTGGATGTGCGACAAGAAACAGCACTTAAATATTGATAAACCGGATGCCGACAGGTGATCAAAGCCATGCCAAAGATGTTGGTAAATCCTATACAATTCTAAACAAATCCTTTGGCAGCTAAATCCTGTCAATCAAAATGAAATGGTGAACGAACTCTGTAAACAATGGGTTCAACTCACCTTTAAAGCATTGGAAGCTAAAATAATATCTGGTGCATGTTTGGTGCAGACCAAATATGAAACGATTTCAACACTGAGAGTGGATGAGTTGCATGAATCATTAAAACCATTCATACCTGATGACAAAATGTAAAAAAAAGTGAATGGTTTGAAACCCAAATGCACAAGTACAGCAACAAAGAAATGAGAAAACAAATGTAAGAGGTTGAGGGAGCAGTGCAAAAATGATGAAGATGAACATAAAGATGGTGATGATGAAGCAAATGGCAAGGCTCTGATGAATATAAATGTAGGCAATGACAATGCTGCACTAAACAGGGGACTCATTGATGATATTGGAACAGGTGACAGCATTTCTAATGTTGGTTGCAAAACATGTTCAAGTCGCCACTCCAGCCACAGGTCTTCAAGGTCATCAACAACCTCCTCTGCATGCCGCAAAGCAGAGGCTGATGGGGCTGCTCTCCGTGCTATGGCAGCTGCCCTCAAAGAACACCATGGGCTGGAGGCTCAGGAAGAGCAAATTAGCAAAAAAAATAAATTGCTTGAATTGCAAATTGCAAAGGTTAATGTGCTAAAATACAGAGGTTCTGATGTGCAGAGCAATGGAGCTCATTCCAATGGAATTAACTCATATTTGTGAAACATTTGTGGCAGACGGCCACTGAAGGGCAGAGGAATGAGGGTGGACGACAGTCGGGGGGGGCCGCAATTCCCCATTCGGCCCCCAGAGGGAGGCAAGGAGACTAGGAAGTGGAGAGAGGCAATCAGCCTCATGGGAAGTGGCTGCGCCTCGTTGGAGGAACTTGGCGGCAGCCAATCAAAGGCCTGGCTACAGGCAATAAATAGGAGAGGACCTGGGTGGTGTAAGAGGTCGAGAGAGCGGAAGAGAGTGAAGCGGAAGCGGAAGCGGAAGCGGAAGAGGAAGTGGTGGTTGTGGTGGTGGAAGAGAAAGAGGAGAAGGAGGAAGGACGCGGACCAAGACCCTGTGTGGGAGAGTTTGGGAGACTAACAGAAGTGGCTGTGTGCCTTGACGTTCTGCCTGTCTGCGAACCCGAATTGTGTACCGACCCTTGCCTGCCTGACGACCCTCCCGCCTGCCTTGCCCTGGACCCCCTGAGACCACTTCCTGGTGTGATACTCCCTGCATACGGACAACGACGACGGTATTGGAATAACGGACTCAACACGATAGGAACCCTGCACTTCCCCTTCCCCCCATGTACAGTAAATAAAGAAGCCTGTTTGTCATTTAAGGTTGGTGTGGACCGTTGATTTATTATTATCAGTCGGGTGGACACTCTGTATAAAGACAGGAGTGTGCCACACATTCTAAATGCAAGTCTTCTCTCAGACCCTCTAAGTTAAAATAATCAGTTCAATCATCCAACAGCAGGAGTCAGCTAATCTCCAATGCCAATCGAGGCACAGACCAAGGAATCAAATAATCAGTTCAATCATCCACCAACAGGAGTAAGCTAGCTCCAATGCCAATAGAGGCACAGGCCAAGGAATCAAAACAGCAGTTCTACAGGAGGCAACAAAACTGCAATATCAATGTGGGTACAGCCCAAGGAAGCCATTGGACAATTAGGACCAAAAGCTCATGCTCTGAATCCCAAAGCAAGAATACCATTGCTTCAAGGATCTCAGCAAACACATCAAGTCTGATCACATGCAGGAACCTACTCGGTGTGCTGACTTTGTGGAAACTGACATGGAACAAGGCAATCTTCTCAGCATCAGGCAACGGCAACATGACATAACGGCTCTACTAGTGCAGCAACAGGTTTCATTGTCATTACCTTCAAGGGATATACCAACATATGATGGAGACCCTCTTGAGTACAGTGCCTTCATCAGAGTGGTTGAGCATGGATTGGAAGCAAAGTCTGCTAGTACTGTAGACTGGTTATACCTTTTAGAGAAGTACATCAAAGGACAACCTACAGAGCTGATCAAGGGCTGTCAACCACCTGACAGGGATATCAAAGAGCAAAGACACGTTTACAAAACGGCTTTGGCAATGAACAAAGCATATCAACGGAGAAGGCTCTTGGATGGCCTCAGACAGTGAAAACTCCCATATAAACTGAGGGAAAGATGGAGAAACACTGCTTATGAGCTGCAGGAAAGGCACTGTTGTCAAGCAGGCTTCAGTGATATTGTCAGTTTCTTTGAGAGACAAGTGTTCCAATCCACTCTTTGGAAATATTTAGGATGCATCCATCTCACCACCAAACTACAAAGATGGTAACAAATCTTGCAGTTTCGCCTCAAGAGAAAAGGAAGCAGTTTCACTACCTCTGTGGCACCTGTCAATTCTGAAACCATGACAAAGGAGACTTACCTGATGAACCAAGAAAGACATCTTGTTCACTGTGTGAAGAGGGGAACAGATTAAAAAGGAAAGGTGTTTGTATCTGTTGGACACATGAGGAAAGATTATCATAGTCGTTGGTCTTGCAAGTGGTGCAACCTGAAACATCCTAACATCCTCCATATCCATTCAAAGCAGAAGTAAATCAAGGCAGAGGGCACGAAACATCAGGAAAGAGTCATTCAGTCTCTCCTAAGACGTGGCCATGTAGGGGCCGGAGCACAGGACTGTGTCCTGCCAATTGGTGGTATTCAAAGACACATTGTTTGTCTTTCTCCCTTTACATACTTCATGCGGAACATACGGTACAACGCCCCCTAACGCTTCCTCTGAGTCTCTGTTTCAGACGCTGCTGTGACGCCGGTGACGCTGCTTCCGCTGGTGACGCTGCTTCCGGATCATCGGATTGGTTTGTTTGGTTAGGCATCCGCAAAATTTTATCTTACTTTATCCTAGCACTTATACTGTTTATATAATCCGATAGCTACTTAAGCGTTCTGTATTGATAAATAGGGATTATATATCTCATCTGGCCTGGGAACGCCTCGGGATCTCCCAGGAGGAACTGGAGAGTGTTGCTGGGGAGAAGGAAGCCTGGGGGGCCCTGCTTAGCCGTCTGCCACCGCAACCCGGATAAGCGGATGAGAATGGATGGATTACCTTTCAGAGAGGATGATGTTACCATGCCCAATAACTGCCATGTTGTGAGGCTATCCAGAGATGGTGCCAGAACACCAGTTCTCACAAGGTTTCCTCAAGAATCTATAGCAGTGATGGCAGATATACAAGCAATGTATCACCAAGTCAAAGTGGCAAACCATAATTTAGACTTTCTTCACTTCCCGTGGTGGCTAAATGGTGAACTGATCTCAGTGTAGAATGACTGTCCATCTGTTTGGCGCAATATAATAGCTCTGCTGTGCCAGTTTTGACTGAAGAAAAATGGCTGAGGACAACAGAGCAGAGTTCCCAGCGCATGTGATTGACACCACCAACTTTTATATGGATGACTGCTTGAAGTCCCTGTCTTCAGTGGCTGAAGCTATGGCCATGGTGACAGGCGTAACAGCTGTATGCCAGTTTCAGGATTTCAGCTGGTGAAATAGAACAGCAATAGCAGGTCAGTTCCATTGTCCATTGACGTTTCCATTGACTTAATATGCCTCTTTAATTGATTATTATAGGGATGCACCGATACCGATACCAGTATCCAGTATCCGGTCCGATACTGTGCTCATGTACTCGTACTCGTTAAACTACTCCGATACAACCGCACCGATACCACTTTGGCAACGCAACGTTAACCTTGTAATATTGTTAGCCAAGGAATATTGAAATAAAGAGATGCAACCGAGTTGTCGTTTATGGATGTTTAATAGCAACTGCGCATGGTACCGAGTATCCGACTGACATAATAATCCTATCCTCGCGCAGCAGTCCCTCCCAGCTGCAGTCAGAGTACGAGATGTTCACCCCTCCGCGTCCAAATTTTCTTTGTCTAAAATAAATCACTGCACTAAAATAAATAAATAAATAACATATTTAGGGTGTTTTTTACTCACTTTTTGTCTCCCCCACGACGTTATTCCTCTCTCCTACAGCGTCCACAGTACATTGCCAATTATGCTAATTAGGCGATGACGTCATTTAGCTACTTCTAGCGACTTTTAGGACAGCCAATAGCTACTTTCCTTACTGAGGAGTTGGCAACACTGGCCTTGTATATTACAAACCTCTCGTTAGTTGAGCAGGCAGGTGGAATGTGTGTGGCAGTGCCATTATATTTGTTTAATTTGTTCACAATCAGAAAGTGACTGAAATGATATGTTATCATATTATTACAACTGCTACAGTTGTATGTTGGATGGTTCTGAAATCCACTGAATAGGTTACATTTCAGTGAAATGTGTGGCAGTGCCATTATATTTGTTTGTTTAATGAAAATAAAACATGTTTTCAAAGTCATTGTTAGAACTGCAATGG